>OX101785.1:9898505-10280609 GCA_944452715.1 Ophion slaviceki
GAAAGTATAAAAATCTCGTGTCATATTCTTGGAAGTATGAACTGTCGAAAAAGGCAACAAAAAATCGATTTTTTTAAAGTGTCACTCTGGTATAGCCCCTTAAACGCGTTTTTTCTCGAAACTCTGTTTTCAAAGTCGGTGGACGTGATATCTCGAGAACCACTTGATGGAATATTTCCAAATTTACAGGAGTTACGATGAGAAACATTGAAAAGTCGTTGACGATCTCACTTTTCTGAAATCGATCTTCATTTTTTAATAGTTACGTCAAAATGACGATTTTTTTCATAGTTTTTGTATGCTCGAGTTTCAATACGGAGCCACGTTGTTAAAAATTGTTATTTTGAATATCGACGATCGTCAACGACTCGTGTGTATTCTTAACTTAAATAACCCGTTTGATTTTTAGATTTCGGATGGACCGTTCAAACTGGAGAGCGTCCACCGCCAAACGTCGCGAAAAAAATTGCTTCATCTGCCAGCGGCCATGTTTTTGTAGTTTTACTGTATTTTTGGTAATTTTGTTTTTTAAAGGCTTGCAATATTTTGCAAGCCTTTTCGCACAAAGGCTTGCACCTTTGTGCGAAAAAGTGGGTTTCTTTTCCACCAACCGTTTCCCAGAAAAAAATGGAATTAGGCCATTTTTTTCGGGCCTGTAGATATAGCCTCTTAAATTGACGCAGTCCCGAAAGTTTCAGTGCATGCGGAATAGCAGAAAATTCAACGGAGAAACTATTTTATTTTTCTTGAGGAGAACGATCAATGATGGAAAACAATGGATTCGTTTATTGATGAAATTGCCCAAGGGGCTGCTCGATATCGATAAAGTGAGCGAGCCATTGAGGATTTATTTTCTTCTTGATTCCTTGGTCACTTGGATCCCTTATAGTTTCGTCATGGCCAGCTGTCACATCCGAGCGCTCACCCGCCCCCTACTCTTTGTATCCTTCGGTTTAAGGATGTATGGCAACTAAGTTATTTACTACTGTTCGAATTGAAACTCACTGATATTGTAAAGGAAAATATCGAGAACTTTTTGAGATTAAAAAAACAAAATTTGCCCACGTGAATGCTGAGATAAACGAATTCAAAGTTGGGTCATTTAACACGGGGAACATAGGACTGTACGTCCAAAATTCCCTTTACATTGGCAAAAAAGGTATTTCCGGAGTACTCTTTTGTAAAAAAAACTTTTGTGCGGTATCGCTGTAATATGCATGATACGTTAAAAAAAAATCGACATGTGCCCATATATTTTGCGAGATATTGCGAGTTAAATGGGACCGTTTTCGTATTTCTTTAGCTCGTATGTCGTAACCACGACAACGTCAGGGAAAACGTACATCAAATCAGCAACTAAATTTGCAGTTAAAAATTGAAAATTCTTCTTTCTGTACCGCATGTTTTACTTTGAGCTGTGGTAAATCTCCTTTTTAGCTTCAATGAATACTACAATTATTTTATTTAGTCTTTAAATGCGATTTTTGCAAATTGCATAATCAGTTCTGTAACGACTCTGCAGTAGCTGCCATACATCCTTAAAGGTCCAAAATAATTCACGAAAATCGTGAACAGTCCTGAATAAAACTATGGAAAGTTATTAGTTTAAAAAACTATTTGACGGGCTTTAAATAGACAAATGTGACATATTTTCAACACTAACGAAAAATGTACATCAGATATTCATAACTATCGGTATGCAAAAAATACTCTCGTTCAATAAACAACACATTGAAGTGCAAACTTTTCAGTTGTAATTGATTTTTATTGCGATATTAAAATTATGGGCATACCGTGCACAAAAGTGCGTGGCATACGTGAAAAATACTACGCCATGATAAAGGGTGTCTCAAAATGACCTGACATTTTAAATTGCGCGTAATTTTATGTTGTGGTGAACATAGAGCGCCTAAAAAAACGATAACAAAAAAATATTAGTAGTCGGCCATTTTGTACATCGAAAAAAATATATATATATTTTCTAACAGCTTGATATTCATACTAAATAGATGTGTAATTAATTTTACGAGGAAATCACTGTTTCACACGAAAAAAAATTGTTAAATTCGCACATGATTTTATACTCGTTACTGTGACCTAAGGCCTTAAAATAAAAATATTCGTACTTTTAAAATAAATAATACGTTTTATTAACAAATAAAAATGTCAGGTCATTTTGAGACACCCTATATTTGTCCTGCGCCAGGGAATATGCCATTTACGAAAATACCAATCAAAAGAAGTAGATGCTTGTCAATCGCTTTGTTACCGTACTGCAAAATTAATTACTTTTCCCTTACATGTCAAGAAATCTATTACTTTTCCCCCTTCTCTATACTGATCCCCGTGGTTCCTCGATCTGTGTCCATCGCAGAACCAGAAAGCATACAGCAATCATTAATCTTCCTGTTATTGGTTCCTCGCTAGCACGAGGGCTACTTTACTGCTGTTGCCGAAAGGTAAGACGAGCAACGTGAACCACATAAAACTGAAGCGTTCGTGGGTGAAATTTTCAAGACCCCCCTCTTGCCGGTCCACTCTGACTGCTAGGAACATTATCCGGCTTGGGATTATGAGTGTATGGGGTTATCGCCGCCGAGACCATGGGGTATTTTGTTACACGACTTGTAGCCTCGAGGAAGACAGGCATAAGTTAATCGCGCTACAATATATGTATACACACTACCGGTCAAGAGGTTTCGGACAATTAAGATAATTGCAAAATTATATTAGAATAATATTGTATAGAGAATTCATTATATAGAGCTGTATAGTATCTTCGTAAAATAATACATGAAATTCATTTTATTATTGTAACGGTATTTGGCGATTATCCGAGTTTTGCAATTATCTGAAGTGTCCGAAAATTTATATATATATAAACTTTATATATATATAAAATTTTATATATATATAAAAACCCGGTATATATATATATATACCGGGTGTCCCATTTTAATCTTATGCCTGATTTATCTAAAAAAAACTAGTCCAAAATTCAAGATGGCGACGTTAAGATGGCCGACAAGTTTTTTTAAGGGATCACGAATTTTTTCACCAAAACATTTATCGGGTTAAAACTAACAACTTTTGTGGGAAAAGTTTTTTGATATCGTTCATAATTTTTTGGTTAGGTTGCCATTTCTCACTATTTTAGCGTTATCCAGAATGTACCACGAGGAGGTAAAGTCTTCAATATCCCTAGTGTGAGTGTGCAAGTTTGTTTGGATTTGTTCGACAACCCAAACAAACACAAACAAGGACTAGGTCTCTGCGGCTCGTCATCTTCGGCTTAAAAATGGTTTTCTAACCTAAAAATGATGAACGTTATCGAAAAACTTGTCCTACAAAAGTTGTTAGTTTTGGCCTCACAAATGATTGGTGAAAAAATGCATGATTTCATTATTTTTAAACATGTCGGCCATCTTAACGTCGCCATTTTGTATTTTTGACAAAAAAAAACATTTTTAACGTCCTCCTTTGAATCTTAAAAGTTTTATTATACTCAATACTTTGTAGGAGCAGTATTTTTCGAGATAAATCAGGTGTCAGATTTAAACGGGACATCCGGAATATATATATATATATATATATATATATATATATATATATATATATATGCACACTGTGTATACTCGTAATATTTTTCATTAGATTTGAAGAAATAATTCCTTCATAAGCCTTTCCGGGCTTTTACGATCCAATCCCTCTTGCTTTTACTCCACATTTGACACTTCACCCTCTCCAATTCCTCCGAGACCCACCCAGAGTGTTGCCCACCGCAACTCTTTTCCAAAGCATTGCGCATCACATGCAGTTGGACGCTCCCACATCCTAGTATGGGCCTTGGCGAGCGATGCTTGACTATCTTACAATAGGAATAGTGGCTAGTAGTCCAGTAAACAAACACGAAAATCCAGCACTTTTTAGTGTAGAATATGAATTTTTGATGGAAGGTAGATGGTTGCATACTGAAAGTAACCCCAATAAATTGTTGCCCCTCGACTCGCCCCAATCCTAAGAAATAGGGGTTGAAAATTCGAAAATCGACGTATCTCGATAATTAATAGCCCGATCAAAAAAGGATTCCAACAAAAGTTGTTTGGAATAATAAAATTCGTATAAAGTTATCTGACGTCCAACCCCCTATCTTTGAAAATAGCGGCACAAAAACGATTAGAAAATTCAGGCTTGATGCGTGCCGTTATCGTGTTTTTGTGCCGCTATTTCCAAAGATAGGGGGTTGGACGTCAGATAACTTTATACGTATTTTATTATTCCAAACAACTTTCGTTTAAAACATTTTTCGATCGGGCTATTAATTATCGAGATACGGCGATTTTGAAGTTTTCAACCCCTATTTCTTAGGGTCGGGGTGAGTTGAGGGGCAACATTCGATTGGGGTTACTTTCGGTATGGAACCATCTACCTTCAGTCAAAAATTCCAATTCTATGCTCAAAAGTGCTGGGTTTTCGTCTCTCTTGCTGGACTATAGGTCCATCAGTATCGCGTGAAAATGGAGTTACTTATCCTTAAAACTTGTTTTGTCGTGGGTGAGAAAAAGTCCTTGGAAAAAGTACTCCGGCGACAGGCACCCAGTCGATAAACTTCTATGTTTTCCAGTTAGGCACTTTCGACGGATACTTCTTCCACGAGTCTAAATTTGTACATGAACACGGCGAGGACGAGAGAAGATAAACAAAAATGGGACATTTCGATATTTATATATGTATAGGATATTTAAGAAAGACGATGCTATTAGGACCACCCTCTCGTTCATCGTATCAACAAACCCGGATGCCCTCCATCGTCTCGAGGAGAAAGCTGACCCTTTCGATGTCTCGTGTGGAAACAGGACGCAAGACGTTCCCCCCTTTTTACGCGAGACACCCTATACCCTGCTGCTGCTGCTACACTAAAAATGATACTCCTCTGCCCTTTTCACATTCAATATTATGCAGGGCCATAACCCGGACCACCGCGTAGCATAGAAATTTTATACTCTCTTTGAAGAGGTTACCAACAGGACACTAATCGCCAAGATTCGTGGTGACAACGATGAGATTCGGATATTGCGATGAGATGAAACACGCTCAATCGTCGATAAAAATTGTGATCAACTGTTTCCGTAGGGTCTTTCAGGCTTTGCCGGAAGGGATAAAGTCTTGGGTCTGCACTTATCGATTTTACGCATATCTTTTACTATGTGGGAAATCAATGCAGATGGGTGGAAATTGTGAAACCCTCGCAACAAAACTACCAATGCGATTTACTTCACTTTTTATGTGTAGCTCTCATTGGCAAAGATAGTTGCCACATTCCAAGATGAAATATGACGAATTAAAGAAGCTACTCGATATAGTGCGTATGAAGGCAAGCAGTCGAAAAATGTAATCTCAAGTTAAAGAGCCCATGAAGAAATTTACAAAAGGCCCAGCACTTGGCCAGTACAGTGCCAACTAAACTGGACGACTGGCCAACGATCATTACCAGTACTGGGCGACGGTTGGAGAAAATCCGAAATGTTACATGGGTCGTACAGTTGGCAAACATCGTCAGCCTAGCAAACCCGATACTGGACCAGCGCTGGTACCCCCATGGATATTTATGTATGTAAAATATATGCAGAAAATATATGCTATATATATATATATATATATATATATATATATATATATATATATATATATATATATATATATATATATATATATATATATATATATATATATATATATATATATCGGTCGCATATATAGTGACGAAAAATAGAATAATACGTATATATTCAGTATAGATGCACCAAATATATGACGCATATATGACCCATATATTTTCGATATATTTTTCTGACCAAAACATATATGCTACGTATAAACACTATATATAATGCATATATGAGGCATATACGACGCATATATTTTCCATATATTTTCAATCTATTTTTTTGTCAGAAAAATATATCAAAAATGTATGCGTCATATATGACGCATACATTTTTGATACATATTCCTGACAAAAAATATATGCTGTGTATAAACGCTATTACAGTTAAACTTAATAAAATTTAAAACTTAAGTCAGTGGCGTAGCGTGGATTTTTGCCGCCCGGGGCTAACCCTAAATTTGCCGCCCCCCCTCCCTATTTTCGCAACTGAGTGCCGCCCGCCGCCGCCGCCCCACATCTGCGCCGCCCGGGGCCATGGCCCCCTCTGCCCCCCCCCCCCCCCCCCCACGCTACGCCACTGGTATATGTGGCATATATGTACCATTTATGCAGTATATATGTGGTATGTACGCAGTGTGTATGCAACATATATGCTAAATATATGTGGTATATATGCAGGGTAAATGCTACATATATCATTGATATATGATACATTGATATACATAATAATGATAATACCACGCATATACATCTCATATATAAAAACATTACGAAAATTAGAATTTGGCACATATATGCAACATATATTTTCAATATATGGCATGCATTTCACATATATTACAATTATTAATAAAATAAATTTGCAGTATATTTTTGCGTGTATAAATTTCCATGGGGGTAGGTTTCTAGCTGCCAGTAATCGCTGCAAAAGTAGGCTGAGAATTGGTTAATATGGCCAGAGTTCGGATCTAGTGCGGCGTACCAAAGGTTCGGTGCAGTTTAAGGCCAATGTTGGCCCAATGTTGGTTGTCGGTGATGCGCCAATGTTAAATTTAACCATGGGTTTGTTTGGGTTTGTTTGGGTTGGGTCGGTGATGCGCCAATGTTAAATTTAACCATGGGTTACTCATTCGTCAACAAAACCCGCCGAACGTTGTCCTTATGGTTGGGTACCATTGGTTCGGCCCCAATTGCCATCCCGAGCGTTGGTTTTACTGTAAGCGTCGGCAATTTTCCACGGGAGGTTGGAGCGTTAGCCAGAATTCAAGATTGAATTTGAAAAAAATGTATGTTATTAGCTGGACTATATTGGGACAACGATTTTTATTTTATTTTTTTTCACCACTAAACCCTAGAGATAAAAAATAGTTAAATGCATGTAATTTTACGTGCGGTTGGATAGGCAAGACGTTCACGCTAGGGGTGATGTAATATTTTAGCCTATTCAGCACCAAGATAAACAACGCAAACTAAACCTTCGTAATCATTTCGAAAAAAAAACCCGTCTTGCCCATCGTAAATCATATATAACATTGTGAACTACATATATAATGAGAAGTCGCCCTGATGTTTCTCCAATTTTTTGTAAAGCCTGGAACAATTTGACAACTTGACCTCGCTTTCAAGACCCGATGTTGACATTGAGTGACTATAAAATAGTGGTTCACAGGGAGAGTTGAGAAGTTTAGATATAATTGATTTTTCAATTATTGGGCAATCATTATTATTCAATTAAATTATTAAATTATTAATCACGTAAATGGTACGGACTAAGGGAATAGAATTTAGAAAGAAGCGTGCGAATTTGAAGCTTTTTAAAATGCTTCCTTGTAATTAAAAATCGCCTGCTAAAAAGTTTCCTCTATTCGATAAAGTAGCCACGGTCTGCATGAGCTCGAAGTTCCAAGGAGACTATTTCAATTGCAAAATTTCATCGCCTAGGGTTATATAATTGACTTCACTTTTATGCGTAATTAGTATTAGCTTTTTATCGTTAGTTTTCATCGCCTAGCTTTAACCCTTTGAAGCATACATTTTTCTTTACGTGCACGTTTTTTTTGCACTTTCGTTATTGATGACGCCCGCTACGTGAAAAATAAAAATTTAATAGGTATAGTAGTTATTGAAGTTCTAGGAACCTTGAAACGCATTTACAACCGCCATATTTAATTAAAAAACACTTTTGAATCGTCAAAATCTGAATTGAATTAGGTGTAACACCAGTGTTACACTATGTCGCAAAGGGGTTAATACGCAACAAAGATTTTGTAAAAATTCCAAAAATTGACCGATCCATGACGATTTTTGTGAAAGGTCAGATGGCGGGCTGCGCCACGACGCACTTCCCTGCCGCGATTCGCCCTTTTTTCTTTTGCGTTTCACTCAAAACTGTGTAAATCGTATCTCAAAATCTATTCGTCCGATTCACTTCAAATTCGGAGAGAGCATAGTTCATAACATTTTCTATCGTATGATCGGTTTATTTTTTGGTATGTTAAGTAATTCGTTAATAACTAATTATGTAAATTGTTTATCTTGCTCGAAAATCGAACTTTTTTCGTTGCAGCTGGCTATTTCTTAATTTTTTAAAATCCAAAAAAGGTACATTTTTTTATTTTTCTTTCAGACCACCTGGTTGCCAGAACAACCTACACCGGTTGGCCACGCATCAACGGCGGTACTTTGTTTAAGGGGTTACCACCACTTGCGATTTTGAAAAAAATCGATTTTTTTTATTGCATTTTTTTGAAGTGCAATTTGAAGTGCAGTTTTTTTATGCCCGGAATAGATGACTCTATGTATGTTTACAAAAAAAAATATTTTCTTCGTGTAAACTGAAATTGAAACTTTAAACGCGTTTTTCTCAAAATGGCATTTCTGAAGTCGGTGACCAAGATTACTCGAACACTAATGAACCGATCTTCTTGAAATTTTGCAGGCTTATTTAATACATAAAAATGTAGTCTTTAATCGTTCGATTTTTTTTTTTCGAAAAAAAAAATGGCCGTTTTATAGCCAAAAAACGGCCGTTTATTTCGTTAAAATCGAACCATTAACTTTGACTGTCCGCCATTTTGTGAAAAATGAATATTTTTTAAAATCCTTCGATTAAAGACTAGTTTATACTTATATTTGACTAAATCCATCCGCATTTTTTTTCAGATGATCCACTTCGCCGCAATGTTGATCACCGCAAACCGTGTATAAAAAAACATAATTTCATTGACGGCCATTTGCCACTAAACAATGTAATATTTTTCGATAAAAAAATTACTGAAAGTTCTTCAAGATGGGTTCTTTAAGATGGTATATTGATCAATTAAAAAAGTTTGGTAGTTTTCTTTTAAAAAATTCATGAAAAAGGCCTTTTTTGCGCTACAAGTGGGGGTAACGCCTTAAGTATTAATAATTTATAAAATTCATTGTTTATCAATATTTTTCCATGAAAATAAAAATCAACCTCGGCAAGACTATGTATCAATTACGTGTGAAATTCCGATCTCGTCATCCCAATTCCTTCACCACAAAAAAAAATTAAAATCGAATTAAATTTAGATAAAAACGCAAAGTGCGAGTTTCTAATTTGCACTCTGCTTTTTTTCCAATTCAACAAACCGCATATATGGTATTTGTGTGTGTGTTTTTTCCCCGAGTATTGTACTCCTGCGAGGTAACAGGCTTACGGTTTCTCTTGTAGGAGGTTCTCCTTCTTCGAATCCTCGACATCTTTCTCGCGGGAAAATAAGGCTGTGGGCCCGCAACCCCGATGCACCACCTTGAGGTGGATGGCCCCGACAAATGCGGGGCTAGGATATCCACAAAGAACGAGGGACAGAGAGCGAGCGAGAGAGAAAGAGAGGGAGGGAGAATGGGGAGGGAAGCACACGATGAGTCGAAGACACGTGCGAGGGCAAGACGGAGGATAACCGGGGCGCCGGAAGAAACGAAAGAGATGGACGAAAAAGGACAGAAGAGAACAAGGCCGGTGTGTCCCGGGCTCGCGTCTTTACGTGTGCCACGTGTTCGGGCCACCTGTCTCGACCTAGGCGTTCGATAATGTAACACGGAAAAATAAATGAAGGCAAAAAAGGATGAATTTCCAAATGGATATATCCAATAGTCCTTACTCACAAGAAATATCACTTAAGGGGTTACCCCCATTTGCGATTTTGAAAAAATCGATTTTTGCATTTTTTTGAAGTATATGTATCTGAGAATATGTCCTGAAAATTTCAAGTCGATCCGAACAAAATTGACTGAGATATGAGCGTTGAAAGAGAAGAATCCGTTGTGAAATTGAAACTTTAAATGCGTTTTTCTCAAAATGGCATTTCTGATGTCGGTGACCAAGATTACTCGAACACTAATGAACCGATCTTCTTGAAATTTTGCAGGCTTATTTAATACATAAAAATGTAGTCTTTAATCGTTAGATTTTTTTTTCGAAAAAAAAAATGGCCGTTTTATAGCCAAAAACAGCCGTTTTTTTTCGTTAAAATCGAACCATTAACTTTGACTATCCGCCATTTTGTGAAAAATGGATATTTTTTAAAATCCTTCGATTAAAGACTAGTTTATACTTATATTTGACCAAATCCATCCGCATTTTTTTTCAGATGATCCACTTCGCCGCAATGTTGGTCACCGCAAACCGTGTATATAAAAACATTATTTCATTGACGGCCATTTGCCACTAAACAATGTAATATTTTTCAATACAAAAATTACTGGAAGTTCTTCAAGATGTGTTCTTTAAGATGGTATATTGATCGATTAAAAAAGTTTTGTAGTTTTCTTTAAAAAAAATTCATGAAAAAGGCCTTTTTTTGCGCTACAAGTGGGGGTAACGCCTTAAGGCCTTAGACCACAGTAACGGGTATAAAATCATGTGCGAATTTAACCATTTTTTTCGTATGAAAATTGATTCACTCGTAAAATTAATAATTATACATCTATTTAGTATGAATATCAAGCTGTTAGAAATTTTTTTTGTTCGATGTACAAAATGGCCGTCTACTCGAAACATCTCGAAACAGCTTTTTTCCAATTGGCGTGACAAATAACTTCAACAATTTTCACTTGATTTACTTCAAATTTAAAAGTTATGTTCCTAATTGCATTTCGCAAAGAAGTACGTACGGAATTTCTGATTAATCGAAAACTTTTCATTTTATGAGCAGTTTATGAGCAATTATAACAAAATTTTTCACTGAAAATTCATTTCTTAAGTTCAAATACCTACAACTTTTGAATAAAACAATATTTTTAAAATTCCGTATGTACTTCTCTAGGTATTCTAATGTGGATGCTAAATGTCACGTCGCGGAGCGCCTAAAGAAAAGATTTAAAAAATATTAGTAGTCGGGCATTTTGTAGGGGAGACCGGGGCAAAATGGTATAGCGGGGCATAATGGGACCGGGGCAAAACGGGTTTGGGGCAAAATGGAATAGTGGAAATCAACACTGCTGGAAAATACGTCATTGGGGCAAAACGGGACTGGGGCAAAATGGGCCGGAGAAAGAGGGCTCCTCAGAAAGAGGCGGTTGGGGCAAAACGGGATCGGGGCAAAATGGGACGGTGGAATTTTTGACTTTACAACAACAGTTCGTGCTCGGCTCGTCAGGATTCGTTGAATCCAATAAATTTAAGTACTTCAACATTCAAAAAAATACTAATTTTTCATTTGTTATTAAAGTTTGTTAAACAATTACTTTTGATTCTGCGGTCAGAACTGTACCAAACTTGACGTAAATTGTTATTTGAGCCTTCTTATTCGATTGGTACAATTTCTTTGTCGTTATTAATTATTTAAATAGTCATCAATGGATTTTCAAGCCATTGATGAAAATCTAACTCTTGTCAATTTTTACGTAAATTGTTTTATGAAACTAGGACCGCCGCTCCCCATGAAATCGACGGATATGTGTCGATAAATATATCGGTCAGTCCGTATTATCTGCGTATATGTGGACTGAAATGAACCACAAGCACCATTTAGATTAGATTATGTTTCAACAGCTCTTTCATAGAGCCGAAGCATGAATTTTCCTGTCATCCCATTTTGCCCCAAATTCAGCGGGCTGCGACACTTCATTTTTGTGTGTCCCATTTTGCCCCAATTTGATATTCCACTCCTCTCTGTCCCATTTTGCCACTATCCCATTTTACCCCAAATCAAGCACCAAGAAACTTTTGCTATCCCATTATGCCCCGATCCCATTATGCCCCAGTGCCGTTTTGCCCCGGTACCGTTTTGCCCCGCTATACCATTTTGCCCCGGTCTCCCCTACATCGAAAAAAATATATATATATATTTTTTCTAACAGCTTGATATTTATACTAAATAGATATGTAATTAATTTTATTTAAAATTAATATATGTGTTTTAAAATTTTTATTCGCACATGATTTTGTACCCGTTACTGTGGCCTAAGGCCTTAAGGAGGTTGGGGCGTTAGCCACAGTTCAAGACTACATTTTGAAAAATATATATGTTATTGTCTAGACTATACTGAGTCTTAGCGAATTTTTTGAAATTTATTCACCACGAAACACCGGAGATAAAAAATAATTGATGGTATGTAGTTTTACGTTCGGTATTCAACACCAAGATGAACCATTTCCAACAACGGATCAACGCAAACTAAACCTTTGTAAACATTTAGAAAAAAAACCCATCGTGCACGTCGCAAACCATATACAGGGTGTTAGGAAGGTCGATGCAAAGCCTTTTGAGGGTGATAGGTCACTTCGTTAGGAACACATCTAACCTAGGTTACCTCAGTCCAAAGTCTAAGCATATCGAGTTGTCATGGTAAGTATGATTTTTGGAAAATTTCCCAAAATTAGGTACTATCTCGTTCATAATGTTCAAACAGACAATATCTGGTAACTAAAAGCTTATTTGCGTCTTAGCTTAAGACGGAATGACACCTCATCGCGGTCGGTATGGTAGAACAATTATAGATTCCCAAAAATCTCTGAAACGGCTCTTCAGATCCCGTCGAAACTTTGCCAAACGACGTCAAATAGATAGACGAATAGCTTCTAGCCCCTCAAATTTTCTGAATTTGAGAAAAAAAATGTAGATTGGCTTATCATAAGCCAATCTAGTTTTTTTTTCTCAAATTCAGAAAATTTGAGGGGCTAGAAGCTATTCGTCTATCTATTTGACGTCGTTTGGCAAAGTTTCGACGGGATCTGAAGAGCCGTTTCAGAGATTTTTGGGAATCTATAATTGTTCTACCATACCGACCGCGATCAGGTGTCATTCCGTCTTAACGTGTATTCAATCGACAAACACCAATACTATTATTCGTATCCACACAACTAACTAAATGGGACGTGTTGAATAATGAAAAACTTGTCAAAAAACTCTTATGTTAAGGCTATTAAAAAACAGCATTAACATAAGAGGTAAACGAGTTCGTACCTAATTTTGGGAAATTTTCAAAAAATCATACTTACCATGATAACTCGAAATCCTTAGACTTTGGACTAAGGTAACCTAGGCTAGATATGTTCCTAACGAGGTGACCTATCACCCCCTTAAGGCTTTGCATCGACCTTACTAACACCCTGTATATTCAATATTGAACCATCAAGGTTTGACGAAACATTACGTATCTTGGCTGGCGAATGAAGAGCATTGCTGCCAACCTCAATGTCCGCGAAGTTGCCGTTGCAACATTTAATATAATTGATGCTAATAATGAATAATCTCGTGACATAAATATAAATAGGCATAATTATAAGTTACCGAAAATTTCATTCTGAGCTGTATTAAACATTCGCTGACGCAGTTTTTTCAGAGTAATAGTAACGTTTTTCAGAGAAAAAGTAACGTTATATTTTTTCAAGTTGGTAGTAACACAAAAGTTTTTCTAATTTACGTAATAAAAATGTAAAAATGCGTAATTTTTCCTGTCAATTACATATTTTATGAAAAATTAGCATCTACAGAATAAATATATACCTCCGTATGCATTTTTTTGAGGTTCGTTGAAAAAAGAATTCATAAACCGTCATTTGACTCAACTGGACTGCTCCAACCTCTCTGAAAGCGCCTTCGATTTTGTTGAAACTCATATATGTGAGAAAGTGTCGAAAACTATTATACGTTTTATTTTTATCGGCGAGAAAACGGTTTCAAGCAGTCTACCGATCTGAATGAACGAAAAACTGAAATTCTTTTAATGTAAAGCGATGAAAAATCCACTATAGAAGTATTGGATGAAAATGGACGACTTGGCATTGAAAAAAACGACCATTTCATAGGCAATTAATTATGTAATATAGGTCAAATATAGCCAAATATATTCTTAATTGTCCGAAAAATTTAATTCGTACTTTTCTTCCAAAAAATTCCCGAAAATCACCCAAATTTTAAGCGTTCACACTGGTGCCCCTTAAACGTTTCGAACTGTTTTAGAAGTTTAGAAGACCGTGCCACACCTCAGCCATTTTTAAAGATCGAAATAAAAATATACCATGTAACATCCAAAAGTAGTAATAAAACGTACCCTACATCTCAAAAAAGGTGAAGAAATCTTTTTTTTAATATGAAAATCAGCAATATTTTCTTCGCCTAAAGGTATCTCCCTCCTTAATCGGTACAAGTTAACTCATACAAAGAATTTCGTGCAAGATAACTCAGAAACTATCTAATCGATCATTTCGAAATTTTGCACATTTCTAAATAACTTGATTAAAGTCTATGTGAACCTACCGGTACTCGAAAATTGTTTTTAAAAACTTCTTTTTTGTTAACAAATACTATAGTAAAAATGTCATGAAAAATAGAACATTTTTTCAAACACGTACGATTTTTTCAATTTTCACTCTATTTCAAATTTTCACGCTTACAGATTGTGTGGATCTTAGAAATCTGAAACTTCTTGGCTCTAATGTTGTAGATGAATGCACCAGACGCTAGGTTGTACGCCGTGGAACAACTCAGGCGGCAACCGTCTGTGAAGCAAGTGTCGCGCAGACGTCATTTTTAATGAAATATTGAAAGAAAATCGACAATCGAAAGATATAAATATGAATATAAAACTTTTTTAATTAAAATTTAATTTAAATCTTAAATTTCTAAAATTTATTTCTAAAATTAATTTCTAATTTAAATCTTAAAATTAAAGGAATCAATACTTCAATCTTCCTCAATACTTTAAAGATCGTAGAACGCAGAATGACTTAATTTCCCACACGCGTAAAATTGTACTTTATAATAAAACTATTTTTTCGATATTAAGACATATTAAATGTTTCAGAACATTCCATCGTGCAAATCTCATTTGACTTTCACTGCGCTGACTCTACCGCATATTTCCTCGTGTGAGAGGCTGACCCGCCTTAAGGTATTCCTTTCGCGGAGGGCCGTATTGTGTGGGGGCATGAGGGCCCTTCCAAATCATTGGTTAAATTAAGTGGCGCTTAATAATAATACGTCACAGTCAATTATCATGCTCAACGATAAACGGGAATTAAAAAAATCGCTCAAATTTAGTAGATTTAGACATTTTTACATTTTTTCGGAAAAGTTGCGGCTACGAAAATTCTTCTGCTAGTCGCATTTTTCTAAGTTTTATTATTAATATTATTTTTTTAACTTTCGGCGACTCCCAGTTTTTATCGTTGTTACGGAATATTCAAAAAAATTGACACGCGTTAGCAGTTTTTATCAGGCATCTAGAGTTGTTTCGTGTATAAATTGTTACATAGAAATGTGGCCAGCGTGTCATCTCCATAAAGCGCCGTACAAATAAGACGATTTTTAGAGTCGTAATTTTTTGTTAAACGTTCAGTAACTCGGTTTAAAATTTTACCAGTATACCGGGATGTAATTTTACCTAATTATAGACGAAAATCAGTTAATTGTTAAATATTCGGATTTGTGAAAGGAATACCTTAAGGTGGGAAACCAGTTTAGGAGTACTTTTTTAGTGATTTTCATTTTTTTTTACAAGGAATGAATGAATGGAGTTTTTTCAAACTTTGGGAATGTTTGTACATATTTTCAAACAAATGTTTTAATGTTTTCGAAGCCTTTCCTCTGAAAACATGGAACATATAACCTGCCGCCCATCGAAGGTCGCCATCAGACTTTGCTGTTTGTGTACACTCTGGAGGCCACAGTTTTCATCGGAAATCAATACGGTTTGAAGAGTACTTTTAGAACATGTTTTTCTTCTATATGAACCTCACTCTGACCAAAAACAATAAAAATTGCATTTTTTGGACGTGTTTAAACAAAAAGATATAATTTTTGCCATTATTTTGTAACCTTTTTTGCTATAAACAATATACTTCAAACAATATTACTCCAAATTTAGGTACATATAGAGCTTAATTATATAAGCAAACTAACCATCACTTTACAAAATTATAGGTCGGACACGTTTTGAGCTAGAGTGTACACCATTTGAAAAAAAAAGTCGGTTCGAGAAAAACGCGTTTGGAAAAAAAAATGAACGAGAACAAAAAATGATTTATACTACTTCGGGAACATATTCTTGAATAGTTTACTAACTAGTTTCACTAGTTAGTAAAACTTACCAATTAGTTTTACTAGCTGGTAAAACTTACCAACTAGTTTTACTCGTTGGTAAAACTTACCAACTAGTTTTACTAGTTGGTAAAACTTACCAACTAGTTTTACTAGTTAGTAAAACTTACCGACTAGTTTTAATAGTTAACGAAACTTACCGACTAGTTTTACTACTTAGTAAAACTTCCCAACGAGTTTTGCTTGTTAGTAAAATTTACCTAGTTTTACTAGTTAGCCAAACTTACCGACTAATTTTACTAGTTAGTAAAACTTACCGACTAGTTTTACCAGTTAGTAAAACTTACCGACTAGTTTTACTAGTTAGTAAAACTTACCGACTAGTTATACTAGTTAGTAAAACTTACCGACTAGTTTTACTAGTTAGTAAAACTGATCGACTAGTTTTACTAGTTAGTAAAACTTACCGACTAGTTTTACTAGTTAGTAAAATTTACTGACCAGTTTTACTAGTTAGTAAAACTTACCAACAAGTTTCACTAGTTAGTAGAACTTACCGACTAGTTATACTAACAATTGATGGAATAAAAAAAATTCGATTATTCGAGTCATCTGATGTGGTTTTCCGCCTTAACCTTCGTATCCGAAGGAACCCCGTCAGTGGACGCCAGTGGTGCGCGACGCGATTTCCGCGATTGCTGAACAGCTGCCGATGAAAACGCGGGGAATCGGTCACGTGTGAATCTAGCTGAGCCACCGCGAGGGCCGGCGCGTTGGATGCGGGAGTGGGGGAATCCCAGATATACACGCGATGAGACGCGAAGGATAGACAATGTGCGGGAGAGCGAGAGAGAGAGGACGCTCCGAGTGTAACGTTCAAAAGTAGAGACACTGACACAATGTTTTCCCGTCACTCGACTTTGTTTTGTTTACTTCGCCTGGTACGACAATCCAATGCTCATGACAAAGCGAACAACAAACTGTAAGAACTGTGCAACAATGAAAAAAATATCTTCTACTGCACTAAAGTCTCAACGAATAATTGCGATCGCGGATTAATACCTGTCACGAGAGTCTCATTTTTACGTCAGCCAATCGACAACAAAATTAACAGCGCACAAAAATGGATCTCCATTTTCCGAACTCGCAAAAGTTTTGTGGCGATCTACAGACAAAACGTTCGAGAATACGTGGGCCTGCGGTTTGACTACGCCTCGCTGACTTCTGAAAGTCACAAGCACCGTGCTACATTGTTTTTTTAGTTTTTGGTCTGATATTTTATTTCAAACATCGGGACGCTTCATATTTTGGGTATTGCCTCCGGTTGATAAATGATGATTCACTCATAATGTGTTGGTTTAGTACTCGATTTTTGTTTACTCTATTACTTTGTATTTTCTTATTTTCCCCGCAGCCCTAACAATTGTATCATCATGATTTTTAGCTTGTATTAAAAACGCGAAAATTAAGTATCGAAAAAGAAAGAAACGTCGTACTTGTGTATAGCGTCGCTTGGTACACGCCGGTTTGGGGAAAAAATAACGGCCTTGTAGGCAATATCGATCGTCTCCGAAGTTCTAACGAGTTGCGAGAAAGCCGTTGGGATGCGAGTTTACTCGCGATACACATGTATATATGTGTATACATATTCATGAGCCGGATGCGACTGATACTTAGTTTTTTCCCGTTCCGTCCGAAAATAATTGGAAGAAAACGCAAATTCCTAACTACGGATGAAAATATGTCGCGGAAATAAAAAATAAAAGCGTATGTGAAAACTCACCGAATTTTGGCAAACCTCATAACTTCTCGCGTCGCATGCGAGTCTGTACGATTTACGAAAGCTTCCGACCGAACCGATTAGACTGTCGCCGTTCGCGCCCGAATTAATGCGCAAAATGGCCGAATTCACCCCTTTGCAAAAATAAAAACAAACGAACTCGTACAATGTTTACAAACGCGTTCCATGAAGCGCTGTTCCAAATCAGCTCTCTCGCCGTGAGTCGGTTTACTGGAAAGAAATATCGAGCGCGATTGGTTGCGATCGATGCTGATGATTTTTATCAATATTCACGATGGCTTGGGTACACGTAAATTTATTGTTTATACAGAGGAGTGCGAGTGAGTGGCGTTCAGGGGCTGTCGAACGATCTGACGTTTATGCCAGGGTGACTTGACGCGAACGTTACCAACTTTTTAGCGAGAGTGAACACTGGCGCCATCCTACGAAAAATCCACGAACTAACGATTAATCGACATCGCTGTTTGAAATTTCTCAGCTATGTTTCCGTAAATTTGTCAGCTTTTGTTACTATGCATGCGTGTAACTGTATCGGAGGTTTGAGATCTTCGTTCATTTAAGGGGGTACTTCTACCTAAAGGCCCGAAAAAATGGCCAAGTACCACATTTTTTTGGGAAACGGTTGGTAAAAAAGAAAAGCATTTTTTTAACACAAAGATACGTATATTGAGAGCCTTTAAAAAAATCACCAAAAAATACAGAAAAACATGGCCGCCGGCAGATGATGAAATTTTTTTCGCGATGTTTGGCGGTGGACACTCTCCAGCTTAAACGGTCCATTCGAAATCTAAAAACCAAACGGGTTTTTCAAGTTAACAATAAATACGAGTCGTTGACGATCGTCGATTTTTTCAATAATTTTTTTTAACAACGTGGCGACGAATTGAAACTCGCGCACACAAAATCCATGAAAAAAGTCGTTATTTTTACGTAACTATTGAAAAGTGAAGATCGATTTTGAAGAATTGAGATCGTCAATGACCTTTAAATGTTTTTCATCATTTCTCCTATAAATTTGGAAACAATCCATCTAGCGGTTCTCGAGATATCACGTTCACCGACTTGGAAAACAATGTTTCGAGAAAAACGCGTTTAAAGTTTGATGTATGGTGCTGCCACCACTCGCCCGGCCGGCTGTTAGAAGCTGTAGCTTATTCAATTTTATAAATATTTCAATGTAGTTTTAGGCAATATAGCTAAAAGATGATACTATGGAATAAAAATATTTTTGGAAAATGCAATTTTGTAACCCACCTAAGAAGATGCAGCCCTTTGATCATCTGATACGTAGCTTTATAAATAAGATTGATCAGCTCCAACGAACTGCGTTTTCGGCCGCTTTTCTTACGATTTCAAAGATGGCGAGCACATGTTACTTTTGACGTTTCCGCGCGCGCGAGTGCCGCATTGTTTACGTTCGATTG
This sequence comes from Ophion slaviceki, assembly GCA_944452715.1. Taxonomy (NCBI): domain Eukaryota; kingdom Metazoa; phylum Arthropoda; class Insecta; order Hymenoptera; family Ichneumonidae; genus Ophion; species Ophion slaviceki. The sequence goes on from OX101785.1 coordinate 9,917,910, forward strand.
TCAAACAGTAAAGATCAGATTGTAACAAATTTTCGAAAAACAAGATGAAATTCAGATGCAAAATGGTCGATACGACGGCGATGAGAGACTTTACAAGTAAGTCCGTCCGGCTCGATGTTCCTAACCTCTTACCGAGGCTTCTTTTGCTCCGTTACAAAAGTTCGCAGAATCAACAGGTGAACAAAGTCTGTTCTATTTTCCCGAAAATGAGGGTCATTCAAAATGATTCGACGACTGATTTTACTTGCGCAAAAGTAGCATTCGACTCGAAAATGTGACACTCGAAACTCGAGACCCTGCGACTTCATTTCAAATTTGTCGTACTCGTACTCAGATATCGTCAATATCGTTTCACGCATGTCGAAGTTGTGCGTGCTTCGACTGACGCCCGACGAACTCTGCTTCAACGTATCGGACGACGGATCGCCGGTAGTGTGGGCCGAGTTAGCGCACCGACACTTTTTCAACGAGTACGTAGTTGTGGGAGTGTCCGATGTGCAGAATGAGATATATTTGGAGTTCGACGCTGTCATGCTCAGTCGAAGTCTCAACTCGTTGAAACAAACTGCACGTACTACAAAAATAAAGCTGACCAACAAGCAACAGCCTTGCTTAACGATAGAAGTGGAGTTACCGTCGTTGGCCAACGAGTCGTGGCAATGCGTTCATGATGTACCCGTCAGAGTGATACCGCGCAAAGAATGGCCCATCTACAAGGCACCCAACATTCCGGTCTTCGACGTAAAATACACTCCATTTCTATCTTTTCGGTTTCTACTTTGCTGGGCCAAAAAATGGTGTATTTTTCACCGATTTTTTATGTGAAAAATATTAAATATAGAATGTTGAAATTTGGTATGTTCACCGAGCGGTCTTTATTGAACATAATATTTTTTTAAGTTTGACAAAACATGATACTGGGAGTGGGAGACACCGGCGATGATATTCTCTGCTTGTGGGAGTTCTAAGTCCTGAACAGGTGATCTGAAGCAAATAAATCAAACATATTTTTACTTTGTACAATATTGTGTATAAGTAGAACTACAATCAAGAAGAAAATTTGAAAAACCAAAAAATAGCGGGCGATCAAAGGGGAAGTTTAGTTTTTTGAGAAACATTTTAGCAGTTTTTTTGTTCATAAAATAAAAACGGTTGAATATTTTTCGAGGGTGTAGGTTCGAAAAGCCCATACCACCGATTAACTTGGAATTTCGTGTACCCATGTATTTTGACTCGCTGATCGCGAATTTTTTAAAAAGTGCATTTTTGTTTTTCGCTTTTTTGTATTTTATTTTATTTTTTGCTTTTTTGTATTTTATTTTGTTTTTTACTGTTTTGTATTTTATTTTCTTTCTTGCTTTTTTGTATTTTATTTTTTGCTTTTTTTTTGTTTGGGTTTAAAGACGAAACTGCACTTTAAGGGGTAAGGCCACAGTAGAATTTTCAAAAAATCGATTTTTTTCGCTTAATGGTGCTTTATCATCATAAGAATAAGTTACTATTCGTTTTATAGCGAGACATTTTTTTTCACCGACTTTGAACGTATAACGTACGCCCACCTCTGGCACGGCCATAGAATACCTAAAACTTTAAACGCGTTTAAACTTTAAATAATCTAAAACTTTAAACGCGTTTTTTTCCAATTGGCGTGACAAATAACTTCAACAATTTTCACTCGATTTACTTCAAATTTAAAAGTCTCGTTCCTAATTGCATTTCGCAGAGAAGTACGTACGGAATTTCTGATTAATCGAAAACTTTTCATTTTATGAGCAGTTTTATACGAAATTTTTCACTGAAAATTCATTCAAATACCTACAACTGAATTCGAAGTCGGCTATTTTGTACATTGAAAAAGAATATATATATATATTTTCTAACAGCTTGATAACAGCTTACTAAATAGATGTGTAATTAATTTTATGAGTGAATCACTTTTTCATACGAAAAAAAATTGTTAAATTCGCACATGATTTTATACCCGTTACTGTGGCCTAACCCCTTAAAGACTAAACTTCAACCTTCCCGCGGTAAAGTGCGTGAGTAAATAATATCGAAATTAATGGAGTTTGGCAAAATGTACTTAATAGAGCTTTATCCCATTCTTCTCGAAACAGAATGGTTTTAGGAAAAACCTGTATAGAACATAAAACATCAATCTTTTTATAGGCTACAGCTTGTATGGGAAACATTTTTCTCTAAGATCAACATTTATGGAAATAAAATAGAAAAACTTTTTAAAAATCAGTTTTTGTGAGTTTTGATCTTGAAAAGCAAATTTGCGGCTATTTTCCCTATCATATTCGTGATCAGCGAGTCAAAATCCATGGGTACACGAAATTCCAAATTAATCGGCGGTATGAGCTTTTCGGAACTTTATCAGTTTTGGATAATTCTAGTTCAACTAATGAAGACGTTTGTTGTACACGTTCCTGCGAAATTTCGCAACGACTACTCATCTAGGGCGTGTGGGAGCACTTCCCCAAACTTGGAAAAGGTGGTTTGGAGAAAAACGCATTTACAGTTAAACTGAAGTTTATGTGCCAATAAAATGTAGTTTCATACTTACACCTAATCTGCTATGCCAGGACCATAGAGTACACCGTTCTCTTATTAAAAACTCTTTCCGATACAGCAAAATAAAAAATTTGTTTGCCCAACAAAGTAGAAACCCTACTTAATCTAATATTTATGAAAAATCGATCAAAATACACAGATGGAATCTCTGCGATGCCTAATTATATTTTTGCATCCTTGTTCCGCATTTCATTCATAAATCTCTTTCCTCTGTGTAAAGAGAAGATTTAGTAATCTCTCTAAAATCAACTCTCAATTTTTTAATGGTGCTGAAGTTTGCAACGTTAAAATGCAACGAAAATTCTTCTATATATTTTTATTTCGCCATTTTTTTTGCCATCTAAACTCTTTTTTTCCGGATTTAGGTTGTGGATACCTAAAAAGGACGTTTGAAAATGTTTCCATGATTTTTGTAGCTTCAATGTCGTGAAAAAAATGAGGTTGGGGGTACGAAAATAATGTAATTTCGTTGCATTTCAACGATGCAAACTTCAATACCATATTTTTTAACGCACGAGTTCAACTTCTCACGTATTTTTTCGTTTCTCGCGACCTGCTTCAGATTTCGATCGATCTGCCTCCCATGAGACACGTGCGCAACATAGTCGACAGAATGAAAAATATGAGTCCGTTTCTGACCGTTTCCGCGGACGGTACGGGAACTCTTACGCTGAAGATAAGCACGGATTGCGCGAACGTGGCAACGCACTTTCAGGGACTGCACTTCTCGAAAGGATCACAGAACGACAGCGACGAGCCGATTGCTGCGAGCGTCGATGTCAGAAGATTTCTCACCTTCTTGGCCTGGGAGGTGCTACATCCGGATACCGTCAAATGCAGCATTCTCAATGAACGGATAATCTATCTGTATTTCAATCTCGACGAAAACGTTGACATTCACTATTTTATACCTGCCGTAGCAACTTGAAACTACATTTGAGTCTAGTTAGTAGTTTTTTCTATTTACGAAAATATTTTTATTAAAAATTCTCAATAACTCGACATTTTTTTTCGACGCCCGAACAGCATCGATAACCACGAGCATCTTCACGCAATTTTTTTCTGCTACTAAGCTGCACTAAAATCGCCCAATCAACGGGTTAAGGTATTTCTTTCCCGAACCCGAATATTTAACAATTAACTAATTTCCGTCTATAATCGAGTAAAAATACACCCCAGTATACGCCTCTTGGATATTGTGGCGAAGCGATAGCAACGCTGTCTGCCAGCTAACGGCGGCAACTCGTGGTCGTTCTTCTCAGAACAGTACACATATGATCCGCATACAAATCACTGCACGTTTTGCGTTATTTATTTATTTGGTGCAACGCCACATTGTTAAAGTGCAATTATGAGCCACACTCTTATCAAGTGTGGCTTCCAGAATATTTATGGAAATTTTTTTTCGCGGAAAATCTGTATCTAAAGGTAAGTAAATACACGAAACATGAGATATTCTGTCAAATTCACTGTAATTTCTACTACGTATTTATTTTTAGGACTATCGTATCATGATCAATCAATTAAAAATGTATAGGGTATAAACTATTTCAAAGTCACCACGTTCAGGAGGACGTCGAAATCCACGATACAGCTAATGGAGATCGAAGTATCCTTGGGAAAGTAATACCACAGACTAAAATGAATAATACACCGTATGACCTAAAAGTAGAGGTATGTATTAATTATGTGATCAATTAGTAGTTGAATAATGGAAAAAATATGTTTTTTCAGCAACTTTTCAACCATACATGTAAAACAGAAATGGAAAATGAAGATGTATCTCCTTATCGAAGAAATATCAATAATGATGCAATAAGTATATTGGTAATTGAAATTAGATTAAGTAAACCGCATTTTTTATTTCAGTATATAACAGCATTAACAAAGGACGGATTTTCGTTTATTATTAAGGATAAGTATGGAATGTTGAATGAATAATATATTATTGGTGAGTACTATTTGATTGTTGAAAATTAGCATAAAATGTTGAATTAATAATATTTTTATCATAGATGAAAAAAAAATGAAATAAAAAATCATTTGCACGTGGTTCTCTAAAAATGTTGATGCAAGATTTTAAATTAAACATGATTAACAGTCTGCACGTTTGTTTCTTTTTTTATTTGTGCTGGCTTTAGTACACGTATTCCTTGAAAACATCTCATACCGTTAACTCTATCATGAATATTGGGCACTGTATATTTTGATTTGCAACTTCTGTTTGTGTCTACATGCTTGTGTACATTTTTTGTGTTTTCTCGATCTTTATGTTTTCTTTCCAATAGGAACTGATTGTTTTACAGGTGAACCCAGATCGTACGATACATTCTTCTGACAGCTTTTATCCACTCATTTCTCTTGTTGATTTCCCAATTTCGTCTCGGAAAGGGATAAAAAGTCAATAGCTGGTTTCGAGATTGGGAATTTTTGCACCCCACAATACAACAGTACCTCATACCACCCATTTATTATTTATTTCACACAGCGCTTTTCAATGAAATTTATACGCCTAGCGCACAGCTGACCGCAGTCGAACGTCCACGAATTGCCTGAATCTGCCACCAAGCGGCGCCACTAGAGATATCCAAGAGTCCTATACTGGTCAAATTTTTAGCCAAATTACTGAACTTGCAACGAAAAACTACGACTCTAAAGTAGTCTCATCTATACGGCGCCTTGTGAAAATGGCGCGGTCACATTTATATGTAATAATTTATATACTAAATGACTCTAGATGCCTGATAAAGTGCTCACGCGTATACAATATCTAAAGATTCCGTAACGACGATGAAAACAGGGGGTCACCGAATGTTTAAAGAAAATATTAATGATAAAACAGAAAAATGTGGCTGGCGGATGAATTTTCGTAGGCGCGACTTTTCGGAGAAAATGTAAAAATGTCTATATCTACTAAATTTTCGCGAAATTTTTTTCTACTAATTTTTCGCGAAATAATCGATTGTCACTTGTTTTTATCAAGGCGGGGAATCAGTTTAGAAGCACGTCTTTTAAAGTGATTTTCATGATTTTTTAAAAGAAGGAATGAATGAATAGAACTTCTTCAAACTTTGGAAATATTTTATACATATTTTCCAACAAATATTTTAATTTTTTCGAAGCGTTTCCTCTGAAAATATGGAACATATAACCTGCCGCCCCTCGAACGTCGCCACTAGACTTTGCTGATTGTTTGGGTCCACACTCTGGAGGCCACAGTTTTAATCGGAAATCAATACGGTATGAAAATTACTTTAAGAACATGTTTTCCTTCTATATGAACCGAACTCTGACCAAAACAATAAAAAATTGTACATTTCGAATACGAAAAACTCAAGACAGTAATGAATTATTTATACTACTTTGGGAGCATATTCTTAAATCGTTTTACTAACAATTTATGGAATAAAAAAGAATTCGATTTTTCGAGTAATCCAAACTGGTTTCCCGCCTTAATCACCACTGTAATTTAACCAATGATTCAGATGGGCCCTTCTCATGCCCCCACAAAATACGGCCCTCCGCAAAAGGAATACCAAAATTCTATGCGGTGTTTGTTCTTCGGCACTCTGAGGAATTCGCATTGTAAAAGTGATTTCGGTGCGTAACATCTGCGACGAACGCGGCTAAATTGTAATCCTCAGATACTCGTCGGGCAGGGAGGATACCCGTGTAGGCCAACCCCTTAAGGAGATGAGTCCGGGATAGCTCGGTGCGCCACCGCCATCCTAAAGCTGATAGACCAGTATCGACGAGAGCGAGGCTCGTCAATAGGAAGTGGTACGAGTTTCCCGTAGTCGCGAGGATCTCACCAATGATCTAGAATGGTCCCGCGAGGGCTAGTTGCCCACCGTCCTATGGGGTGGAATTAGCTGACTGCGGTTGGATTCGCGGGGGCAGTGGTCAGGGTTCCTACTGGCGCCCGGCGGGTGAGCTACGTTGTTATTAGCTCCGGTAGCGGCCTTCAGAGTCGTTAGAGTTTTGGAAAGTCACTCGGCTTCACCAGTAGTTGCACTAGGACCCGCTTCCGACTGTAAACTGGTAGGCGTGCATATGCTTGTCACGTTTATCGGCGTTTACCGATCCCGTGCTCGCGGGAGCCGTCTTATTTAAGGCCTATGGCCAGGCACAGTACGTAAAATCCATAAAGTTAATCTGCTCAGATACTCGAATACGGTATTTGTAGTTTATGATTTTTTGTTGATATATTCCCTTCATTGTTTGCGGTACACGTTTTTCTCCACCACAGAAGACTTTAATATCTTGTACGAAAACACCCTCCTTCGAGAACTCGACGAACATTGTTACTCGTTCACAACTGTTGATCTTTGCATCGATCAAATTACAAATATACAGTGCCAATTTCCGACCGTAGGCTCTCAGTGAAAAAAAGCTTCTTATAATCAATTGTACGCGAGACTGAAGCTCCTCTCGTTCTCCTGGCGGAAGTTTTGGTGCATTTGATCGATCTGCTGTATTTTCTGGCCGAGGACCGAAGTCTTTTGATCGAGCCATTGGAGGCTGTTCATGTGGGCGTTCAGAATCTTTCCAATCTGTACGATGGGATCGCTCGAGTCTTGCGAACGATTCGCCTCGTTTAGATGCTCTATTATTTCCTTGAGATCCTGTGACATTTGTTTCAACTGTTTGTCCAAATTTTCGGCCAAACGGTACGTGTAATCGCGCTCAGGATCGGCGACCGACCGCGAGGCTAATTCTTTCTCGAGAGGAACGAGACAATCTTGCAATTCCTTTTGTTGGCCGACCTAAAAAATCATCGCAACAAGTCTTACTTTAATGGACGGCCAAGTTTTTTACGCAGCAATGTAAGTAATTGTTATGGACAGAAGATGGAAAAGGCTACAGAGACAGTTGCCGAAAGAATTTAAAAAGCGACGAGTATCAAAGAGGCTGAAGGTAATCTACGTTGTTGAAGTCTGCATCGTTAGAATGCAACGAAAATTCTTTTTTTTTGTTTTTCCAGTTTTTTCATCAAATAAATTTTTATGTGTCAATTTTAGACTGCAGATTTTTTATAAAGAGCCTAAAACGGTTGAGCAATTTTTAAAGCCCGAATTTGCCGAAAAAAAATCGGTCTTCTAAATTTTCGTTGCGTGCAGCGATGCAAACTTTAATATCATGGTAATCTTACCACATAGTCAAGCTCGTGTTCGAGTTGCTGTTGCTCCAATTTGACTCTCTCGACTTCCTGGTTAAGAGACGTAATTTTCTCACCGTTCGCAATCAGTAATATGTCCCAAGCGTTCACCTGCGTCGCCTGATTGACAAACCCCTTCTCTTGCTCCTCCAGTTCAAGGGTCCACTTGTTTATCGATTCCTCCAACTGGCAAAAGTTCATCGTTCCCGCTTGTCCACTGCTGGCTGAACTGACGCTGCGGAACAAAAATCAACTCAATTTTTATCGGTCATTTGCAATTGAGTGTAATCTTATATGAATTGTCTAGCGAGAGTCTTGCTTCCGAACAGAGAAAGCTTACTTTTGTAGATTTTGAGGGGGGCATTTTTAGGGGAGAAAAAAATGTGCTGAATTTCATGATTTTTTTACATGGAGGGTTCGTTCGCCATTTTTGAGATTTAGGGTATGTTTTATTAGTACTTTTGGCTGATACATGGTATTCTTTTTATTTGTTTATCCCTGACAATGGCGAAGGTATGGCAGGAAAAATCACGAAAATCAGCAACTTTTTCCTCGCCTAAAGGTATATCCCCCCTTAATAGAAATATGTTCAAAATATTCCAATGTCGAGAAATGATATCTAGGAAAAATGTTTGTTTGCGCGGGCAGATTTTTTCTTACATACAGAAACTTCTAGTTTTCACGATGCTCGGACTCAATTTGTACACACAAAGATACACTGTTTGTGTGTATGTTATGTTCTTAATGAAGTTAGCGAAAAATCCGTGAAAGCTTTACATTTTAAGGTAGTTCCAATTTTCAGAAAATTATTGTTGTGCTCCGTAGCTTTGACAATTATTGAGATATCCTTATCAATCGGATTATTTTCAAATAAAATTTAGCGAAAATTGGCGCAGGAGGTTGAATATTTTCGAAAAGTTTCTGCTTGAGGCCTTAGGACACAGTAACGGGTATAAAATCATGTGCGAATTTAACATTTTTTTTCGTATGACAAACTGATTCACTCATAGAATTAATTACACGTCTATTTAGTATGAATATCAAGATATTAGATTTTTTCGATGCACAAAATGGCCTACTACTCGAAATAGCTTTTTTCCAATTCGCGTGACAAATAACTTGAACAATTTTCACTCGATTTACTTCAAATTTGAAAGTTATGTTCCTAGTTGCATTTCGCAGAGAAGTACGTACGGAATTTCTGATTAATCGAAAACTTTTCATTTTATGAGCAGTTATAACGAAATTTTTTCCTGAAAATTCATTTTGTAAGTTCAAATACCTACAACTTTTGAATAAAACAATATTTTTTAAATCCGTACGTACTTCTCTAGGCATTATAATGTAGATTGACGAGAATTTTTGTTTTTTTGTTCTAGGTAAAAAATTGTGGATGCTAAATGTCACGCCGCGAAGCGCCTAAAAAAAAAATAAAAGAAAATATTAGTAGTCGGCCATTTTGTACATTAAAAAAAAATTCCAACAGCTTAATATTCATACTAAATAGATGTGTAATTAATTTGATGAGTAAATCACTTTTTCAAAATTGTTAAATTCGCACATGATTTTATACCCGTTATTGTGGCCTAAGGCCTCAAGGAATTTCAAGACATTTGACAAAATATTACCATTTGATTTAAATTTATACAGTAAATTCTTTGTCATTTACTGAATGTACCCTCCCAATTTTAAATCGGTCACCTACACCATTTCTATAAATTTTACAATTGAAAAAAAACCTTTCAACATAGGGAGATGCCTACGCTTATCGCTGAATAGCAGTTTGACGCATGAAAAAGTGTGAAAAAAAAGTCACGAGTGTCATAATGTACTCCTCATGTTATCTGATCATAGGCATATCCCTGTGTTAAGGGGTTACCCCCACTTGCGATTTTGAAAAAATCGATTTTTTTTATTGCATTTTTTTGAAGTATAAGTATCTGAGAATATATCCCGAAAATTTCAAGTCGATCCGAACAAAATTGACTGAGATATGAGCGTTGAAAGAGAAGAATCCGTTGTGAAATTGAAACTTTAAACGCGTTTTTCTCAAAATGGCATTTCTGAAGTCGGTGACCAAGATTACTCGAACACTAATGAACCGATCTTCTTGAAATTTTGCAGGCTTATTTAATACATAAAATGTAGTCTTTAATCGTTCGATTTTTTTTTCGAAAAAGAAAATGGCCGTTTTATAGCCAAAAAACGGCCGTTTTTTTTCGTTAAAATCGAACCATTAACTTTGACTGTCCGCCATTTTGTGAAAAATGAATATTTTTAAAAATCCTTCGATTAAAGACTAGTTTATACTTATATTTGACTAAATCCATCCGCATTTATTTTTCAGATGATCCACTTCGCCGCAATGTTGGTCACCGCAAACCGTGTATATAAAAACATTATTTCATTGACGGCCATTTGCCACTAAACAATGTAATATTTTTCAATAAAAAAATTACTGAAAGTTCTTCAAGATGTGTTCTTTAAGATGGATATTGATCGATTAAAAAAGTTTTGTAGTGTTTTTTAAAAAAATTCATGAAAAAGGCCTTTTTTTGCGCTACAAGTGGGGGTAACGCTTTAAAAAGTGTTTTTTCAATTATAAATTTTATAGAAACGGTGTAGACGATCGATTCAAAATTTCGAGACTCTATTCAGCATATGGCAAAGAATTCACTGCAAAAATTCGAAGCAAATGGTAACATTTCGTCATTTGTCGCGAAACGCCTTGAAAAGCGTTCCTAAAAAATGCACATATCAAAATAACGTTTGGCACACGAATAGAGTATTTTTTACGTGGTGACTGTTCCCAGGCTGGTCTGTGGGGCTGTGTTCGGCGTGACGGTGGTAGCGGCGGCTTGAGTCGTTGTGGTCTTGTTCAGAGCGAATCCAGACGAAATGGTCGACGCCGCGCTGCTTCCCAAATTGAATCCGGTGGATGGGGCGCTGGTGGCGCCGCTCAAGGAAAATCCCGTTGAGGCTGTGGTCGTGGCGGCGGTGGGGGCTACGGATGTCTGGCCGAAAGCAGAGGAGAGCGACTGAGGTGCGGTGCTCGTTGTGAGGCCGAATCCCGAAGTGGGCGCAGGTGCGCCTAGCGTAATGCCTGTTTGCGGCGTCGTGGCGGCGAGCCCGAAACCGGTTCCCGTAGTGGACGTTGCGGTTGTCGCGGCTGGCGTAGCTGCCAAACCTCCGAGAGAAAATCCAGTGCTCGATGGTGTAGATCCGCCGAACAGTAACTTTGGCGCTGTCGACGCCGCGGTTGAAACGGCAGAGCCGAGTGAAAAGCCCGTCGTCATTGTAGTTTTGGGAACGCCGAAAGCCAGTGCGCCCGTCGTCGGCGTTGCGGTGGTTGCGGCGCCGAGTGCTCCGCTGGTGAAAGTTGCAGCTGCGAATCCTGTGGTGAGCGGCGTGCTCTTCCCTATGTCGAATTTTAAGGTGCCGGGGGTGGTCGACGTCGGCGTGCCGAACGTTAGTCCAGCCGTCGGCGTGCCGGTCGTCGCCGTGCCGAGATTGAGACCAGGCGTGGCTGCTGGAGATCCGAAAGTCGAAGTCGGGGTTCCGCCGAGCGTCGCGCCAAAAAGGCCACCGGGCTTCGGCTGGTTCTGCGCGGAACCTACAGAAAGTCCTGCGTTACCGGCAGCTGCTGTTCCGGCGGCAAATCCGGATGTTCCTGGTTGTGGACATTTGCAAGCTAACTTTTTAGTATGAACTCTAACGACAGTGTCTATGAATTCGACATTTTGAAGAAATTCATTGAAAATTGTGCGACTTTGACGATAACGCCGCGGAGAATTTCTATTCGTCTCTATCGTACTTGACGACTCGCACCGCATCTTCTCTGAACGCTCAAAGTAATTAAAATATAACTAACCTGGAGCTTGATTAGCAGTGGATTGAGTTTTCGAAGCATCGAAGGTGAAATTCATCTTTCTTTCGTTGCCCGGCAGAAAGCTAACCTCAAAACTCCAAAATCACGCTCGAAGCTTCCTAAATGTTTTACAACAGAGTTAACGTTGGAAATATAATACGACACCAGAGAGAAGATATACGCGAAATTTTCAGAGCTTACTTATCAAAATGTAACACGAAATTAACATGTGCGTCGTTCGCAGTTGCAAAACTTGTGACAGTTTCGAACGTTTTTTCGTAAGTGCGCCAAGGACAATCAAATAAATTACCCACTGTACCAACGAATTCAGACGTATATAGAAGACCGGTTCTTAAGGAAATTATGTGCCGACTTTATTGGGGACATGTCCCCACGGTTAGTTCTCGATTGGCGGCGCTGACGGCAGTTTACACTCTCGCACTCGCTTCCTCACGTAGGCTTAAACGCTAGGGACATCGTTGTGTCCTGCTTCCTCTTATAGGCATGATAGGCGCTGGTAACACGTGCGGCCGTTCTCGCTGGAGACATGCTCGCTCTCTCTTCCACCTTCCCGTTTCGCTAGCGCTCTCTCTTTGTTCCACTACCGCATAGTTCCATGAAAGCCCCTTTTCGCTCTTGCGTTGAGTAACGACCAAGTTCGAGTTTATTGCGACAGGTTGCTGGGCTCTTTAACTTTTTGGATTTAAATAAATGTTGAAAATGCCAACTAACGGTTTATGTGCCTACGGGGGATGCCGTAATTCAAAGCGCAAAAATTCCAATTTGGCATTTCATCGTTTTCCAGAACACGATGACACGTAAGTCTTTTACTTTTGTTTAGAGAAATAATGAAACATTGTATGCTTTACGGTGAATTTTCGGTCAAAAAACAGCAAATAGCTTGAAGAAGCCAAAAAATAATTGTGCATAAATTCTTTTATAATATTAATTAATGTAAAATAATTAGGTAAACAATTATTAATTTCACGAAGGTTGGTTATTGCTGGGATAACCAATATTCGATGATAACGATAAGTGCGAACGGTGGTAATTATAGTTCGCAACCGAAAATTTTGTGCTAAATTATATAAGTGGTATGCGTTAATTTAATTTATTAGTTAATGACAAGTTTAATTAATTTCAGCGGACGAAAATGTACATAAGAATTAGATTCCAGGAAAGAAGAACGAAGAAAAAGAAGAAATCGTCCAGCACGTGTTCCTCGTGCTACAAAAAAAAGCGCTCTGTATTTCCTAAATTTGTTTTTTTTTTTTTTTTTTTTTAAATAAATTGTCTTAATAAACGCTATACTACACCAAAATATTTAAGGCTATGTTTATAAATTATTTATCTGAAAAAAATCCTGCAAGTTAGTTTCGAATCAAGGTTCTTAGCTGAAGCTTGTTCCTCGCTTCGCAATGTGTTAGAGAGAAAGGTGTCTCATCCGCTCCCCGCCTCGACAACTGTGCGCTCGTCACGCCGCCCCGCGGCACTTTGGGTCGCAGAATACTTGTCTTCAGGCCGCCCGTAAGAACTGTTCTTCTATATACGTCTGGATTCGTTGACTGTACTAACGATATATCGATGTCGGAAATACCTCGGCTCTTGAAGTTGTCGCTAGATGGTATCGCTTCCTCACAATCGAAATTCTTCTACCTTACCATCGGTAGATCATCGGCTGAGTCGCGAATTGCCTTCCAACCGAGGGTAACGTCCGACGCCGTCTTTTTTTTTAACCTATAAGCGTTCGTCTACACAGTTCGATGTATCATTAGAATTGTATAGCTCAAAATAATAATCGCCGGTTTCAAAATAAGCTCTCATAATTCTCCGAGCTTTCCAAATGGTTCGTGCGGGCGGTAGAATACGTTTACACGAAAGCAGAACCCCAAGCACAGCTAAACACACGAGAGGTCGTGAAAAAAAAACGTCTGCGGGCCGGGAAGCTTCGCGTTCCACAGCTGTTCTTCGTGCTTACGCTGGTATTCATACGCGGAGCTCAAACGTGCCTGAGTTTTCGATCCATTGCGCCGTCAGTCTCGTTCAGCGTTCTACCGGAGCAGCATTCGCGTAGTGTTCGAAAACATTCGCGAAATTTCTCACAGTAATCTTTGACTAAACGTGTAGGAGTTTGAGTACAAAAAGTTGCTAAATTAAAGATACGACTAAGCAAACGCTAATTCGCAATGTTGAATTGCAAGATTTTTGTGAGTTGCTTACTTTTTTATCTCGTGGACAGCTCTACTCTGACACAACCCCCGCTATCGGCTCTCGTAATTGGATTCGAGAAGCTTTACGAGCAATCCTTGCTCGCGTATACTCTTTCGGATCAAACAATCGACTCGACTCTGATCGTTTCCGCAAATGCCAACGAGCATCTATACGAAAATCTTCGGGGCATCGAGGTGTTGAAATTGAATACCAGCAGCGATGCCTCGGCTGATAAGGCAGCTCTGAACGCTTGTGAAGCTCTACTGAGCGATCAAAACATATTAAAGAGGGTGCGCGAGATTCAACCAACTTTCGTTATTTTCCCGGCACTCAGGTACGCCACCGAGGTCATCTAGTGCGGTTTTTTTTTTCAATTTTTTATCGCTGATCAAGCGTCTGCTTGATAAAATATATTGTCATCGTTTTCTTTATTGAAACAGAGTGTCCGATTTATCATGAGACATTGAAATAAAAATCGAAAGCAGCGAAGTGAAGCGAAAAATCTCGGGACACGTATCAAGTAGATTCTAATGAGGAGCAAAATGGCAATATTACTTTTATTTAGTGGGAGTTTACAAGGTCAGATTAAAAAAATGTAAACCTGTAGTTTACGTAGCGGCGTCTTGTTCTATGTAAATAGCACAGTATACGGTAGCCCATTTTTCTTGTCCACTATTTTCGGACATTTTTTTAACCTTCGGCGGTCGCACTTGGACGATTTCTGGCAATCATTAGCAGTTTATAGCAACGAAAGTAATCACTTTTGTACTTGAACAATCGTGGATTCACATTCTAGAAGGATTAAAGAGTATGTGTAATTTAAAAAAAATATGTTTTGAAGCAATTTAAGGCCACAGTAACGGGTATAAAATCATGTACGAATTTAACAAATTATTTTTCGTATGAAAAAGTGATTCACTGAAAAAATTAATTTATTCATCTATTTAGTATGAATATATCTATTAATAAAGTATGAATATCTATATCTATTAATTAATTTAAAAAAATATCTATTAATAAATTCATCTATTTAGTATGAATATCAAGATGTTAGAAAATATATTTTTTATTTTTCGATGTACAAAATGGCTGACTACGAATATTTTCTTTTGTTATCTTTTTTTAGGCGCTTCGCGGCATGACATTCAGCATCCACAATTTTGTACCTACAACAAACACAAAAATTCTCGTCAATCTACATTAGAATACCTAGAGAAGTACCTACGGAATTAAAAAAATATTGTTTTACTCAAAAGTTGTAGGTATTTGAACTTAATAAATGAATTTTCCGTGAAAAATTTCATTATAACTGCTCATAAACTGCTCGTAAAATGAAAAGTTATCGATTAATCAGAAATTCCGTACGTACTTACCTGCGAAATGCAATTAGGAACATAACTTTTAAATTTGAAGTAAATCGAGTGAAAATTGTTGAAGTTATTTGTCACGCCAATTGGAAAAAAGCTGTTTCGAGAAGTTTCGAGTAATCGGCTATTTTGTACATCGAAAAAAATATACGTAAAAAATACGTTAAAAACTACGCACTGAGAAAAGAAAATCGTTGAATGTGCAAAATGCATTTTGTTGTCTCGAAATTTTGTTGGTTTAACAGTTGCTCAGACATGCTGAATAAGCTACAGTTCACATCCCTAAAACTATCAGTTAGATTGGCAAAACGTGTATTATGCCAATCAAAAATCAAGTTGAACGTATTGAAAGATACATTTTGTTAAACCAACTGAATTTTGGATGGATGAACGAATTTTTTTTTTCAGTGCGTGGACGTAGTTCGTTCCAGTGCGACCGCGCATGGTCAACAAGCATGAAGATTAAAAAAGAAAGAGACTAGTAGCTACGAAATACCAAAAAATATAATATAATAAACGAAAATAAATATTTTTTTTTATAAAGAATGCAATCTGGTAAGACGCGTCGCAAGACGACAAACCAAACAACCAAATATTAGCGAGTGCGTTGTGTAAGGATGTTTATTACTTACAGATATATAATAATAAAACAACGAAATAAAACTACCTTTTTGAAACCAAAAAACCAAAGCATGAAGTAATCTTGTACAGAACGATGCAGGCTACTTTTGTCACGATTTAAGGGACCAGCCCACTTTGGAGTGACGAAAAAAGGCTATTTTCGCGATTTTTTAAAGGATTTTATAAAAGATATCAATATAAACGTTGTTGGGCTTGATAAATAAAGTCTTGAGATATATTTAAAAAAAATTAATTCATTTTTATTCATTTTTAAGTACAAACACTATAGTTTAACGTAACGCCTCAAAAATAGGTGGGCTAGGTAGCTCCATCGCAACTCGGCAACGGCTTGTCTGAAACAAAAAAATCAAAGTCCATTAGATTCAGTATGACACCAGCTACAAAATGACCCTCGGATATAAAGTTTTATCAAAAAATAAAAAATGGCAGATGAAAAACGAAAAAAAGTAAACAAACGCGTTTTTTTCGCAGTTTTTCGCAAAAAAAGAGTGAAAATCAAAATTTTAAAACCATCGAGGGTCATATTGTTGCGAATCATGTTTACAATATGTGGTTCAAATTTCGAGAGAATCGGTTTATCAGTTTTAGAGATACGATGGAGCTAGATTTTGAAAACGTTTTTTCGAGAAAAACGCGTTTGAAGTTTATACTATGAAAAACTCTTACCTAAACTCAATCGGTAATTCCTGCACCGTACAAAATCCCTTCTGATTGCTCATCATCGTCGATTTGTTCG
This sequence comes from Ophion slaviceki, assembly GCA_944452715.1. NCBI lineage: Eukaryota > Metazoa > Arthropoda > Insecta > Hymenoptera > Ichneumonidae > Ophion > Ophion slaviceki. The sequence goes on from OX101785.1 coordinate 9,934,469, forward strand.
AGTCTTGCTTGCTTTCGATTTTTTGAAATTTTCAAAGTGGACTGGCCCCTTAAGGTATTTCTTTCGCGAAGGGCCGTGTTTGTGGAGACATAAGGATTCCTTCTGAATCAATGGTAAATTTCAGCGGCGCTTAATAATTATAAGTCACAATCAATTATTATACCCAACGGTCACAATCAATTGTTATACCAAACAGTAGATTGAGACATTTTTTCTGAAAAATGGCAGCTAGGAAGCATCTTCTGCTAGTCACGTTTTTCTAAGTTTTGTCATTAGTAAGAAGTTTTGTTCGCATCGCCTTTTCGGCTTTTTACGAAGCTGTTACACCGTCAAGGGATCATCACAGTGTGACGGGCCAAAAAATAGCTGATTTTCGCGATTTATTTTCGATGGTTACAATACGCTAATCTGTCTGATTTTTGTGTCAAACCAAAGCACTCGTGAAGAACAGAAAATACATTGTTAATATATTTAATCATTCAAACGTTTATTTTTATTTTTACTTTTTTTCAACGGTTGAAAATTCCTTCGATAAAAAGAAGTCCACACGGTGTACACCGCTGTCTTGCTATGGAGATTTTTTTAAAATCGAAATTGACAAAATGACGGCGTTTGGATAGAAGTATCGAATTTAGCCTATTTTTTCGATAGTTTTTCGTTACGAAAAAAATGAAGTTTTAAGAAAAAGCTTCCATAGCAAGATAACGAATGGCGTGAAGAATGTTGTGTAAACATTTGGGACGGATAGCTTGAAAACTCTTCCTTGAGAGTGTACACCGTTTTGAGAAACGACATTTCGAGAAAAACGCGATTAAGGTAATCCTATCGCTTCACACTAGTCATACCACTGATCATACTTGAGACTTGTACAATTTATATTTTTAACACATGCAAAAAAAAATAATTTGTAATAACTAAAATTTTCCTTGGGTAAACTGTTTAACGGGGTCCTCTAGTTTCTCGGCTGTTTTTTTACGGCTTTTTCAATAATTTTTTACGGGCAAAGCATCGAAATAATCAATCTCATTGTTTTTGCATAATCTTTATTAACATTTAAATAAGCTTTACAAATTTTTTGAAGTCAAAATATATAATAGAATAAACGTTATAGTGGCCGACAGAAAGACATCAAGTTAAAGAGGTGCTTGACGGTGACCAAGATTGCGGCTGTTCTGCTTATCTGAAATCGAAAAACCAAGGGGCATTTTAATTTTCATATTTAAGACTAGCGATTGAACTAGAGTGAATTCTAAATTACAAAAACTGACTTTTTTATACACTTTTGAAAATTACATTCTATTTTTTACTCATTTTTTCTTAAGTTTTTCGCTCGTACAAAAAAAACTATCGAAGAAATCATGATAATCCTAGTTCAATCGCTGGCTTATAACATATTAAAGATGCTGTATAAATTTGAACAAGATCGGTGCAGTAGTTTCTGAAATATCGTGGTCACCGTTTCGAAAAATGGTGTTTCGAGAAAAACGCGTTTGAAAGTTCGCGCATGTGATTTATACTTGTGAACCACTTCGAATATCGAAAAATCTTTTGGCACACATTTTCTACACATGTTGTAGATGTGATTTATGAAAAAAAAAATCGATTTTTTCGACCCGAGAAACTAGAGGACCCCGTTAAAGAATATTCACATTTAATTGGAAAATGAAAAAATAGTTATTCCAACGATTCACGCAGTATTTCTAGGTTTGATATTTGACAACTGTGCTCGCACGCACTGTTTGGTGACTAGGCTTAAGATTCATCTTGCCCCGCGTATTCGTCTTGCCCCGAGTTCCCCTAGCCATGCGACATATCACGAGAAAGTTTTGTTCCGAAAACTGAACCATTGTATTAAGGGGCTATACCAGTGTGAACGCTGAAAATTTGGGTGATTTTCGGGAATTTTTTGGAAGAAAAGTACTCAATTAAATGTTTCGGAAAATTAAGAATATATTTGGCTATATTTGACCTATATTACATAATTTTTTCATACAAAAATATTGAGATCCAAGCGACTTATGCGCTGCCTTCGGAGGCGCCAAAAAAAGTTCCTCCACTGCTGACATGATTCCGGCCGATTGAGTAGCTGAAACCGAAAACGGAAAAAATGTCGTTAAACTGGAAGGTATTTCCTGTACAATGACGTAGGATTTTCGAAAAATATCAAAATCTAACAAAATGGCGTAGTTATGAAAAAAAAGTCTGTTTTCTTGCCTATAAAATGGTCGTTTTTTTCAATGCCAAATCGTCAATTTTCATCCAATCAAAAATATCCTACGTCATTGTAGAGTAAATATATTCAAGAGTACTCAGTTCAAATTTCAAGTCAATCGGATAATTGCTCTTTGAGTTACAATGTCAGCAAATTTGAAAAATCTCATTGCGAGAAAAACGCGTTCAAAGATTTAACTATCGATTTTTGCAAGATAAAATGATATTGATATAAATAATATAAATGATAATGATATTCTTGAAAGTATAATCTGTCAAAAAAGGCAAAAAAATGGATTTTTTAAAAGTGTCACACTGGTATAGCCCCTTAATGGTATGTTTTTTCACTAATATGTTATATTATGCAAACAAATAGCCATCACCTGTGCTTGCATTTCTCGATTTACTTTAAGTATTCGAGTTCATTAGCTAGTTCGAATTTTGCTTTCTTCCTCAATCTATATCAGAGTTGGGTGTAATTCTATTTATAAATACGAATGCGAATTTATTCACATCGTGATTTTCACGTGAATATAAATACAAATTCATTCATACTTCACTTATTGTGAATACGAATACAAATAAATTCGTATTCACAAGTGTGAATACGCATTTATTTGTATTCACATGCATGCATACAAATACAATTGTATTCACAAATATTCTGAACATACAAATAAATTCACAGAAAAAATTGTAAATATTCATAAAAAATGTAAATATTTACAAAAAATTCTGTGAATTGAAAAAAATTCACATCAAAATCTATGAATGCAAATGTATTCACAAAAAATTGTAAATACAAAAAAATTCACAAAATTAGTTGTGAATTTTTTCGTATTTAAGACAAATTAAAATCACATTCACAATGGTTAGATTAAAATTTACTCCAAAAGTGAGTTCTTGCGTATTTTGAGAAAACATTGCGTCGAGGCAAAAAAATTTTTGCAATAAAAGTTGAGTTTCAAATATTGGATTATAAATATGAAAAAAATCACAAAATGAGTTGTGAATTTCCTCCAGTTGAAGAAAATTAAAATCGAATTCACGACAATTATATTAAAATTTCCACCACAAGGGAGTTCTTACGTATTTTGAGAGAAAACATTGTGTTGAGAGCCACAACACAATGTTTTCTCTCAAAATAGGTAAGAACTCACTTTTGGTGTAAATTTTAATCTAATCCTTGTGAATTTGATTTTAATTTGTCTTAAAAACGAAAAAATTCACAACTTAGTTTGTGAATTTTTTTGTATTTACTATTTTTTGTGAACACATTTGCATTCACAGATTTTGATGTGAATTTTTTTAATTCACAGGATTTTTTGTAAATATTCACATTTTTTGTGAATGTTCACAATTTTTTCTGTGAATTTATTTGTATGTTCAGAATATTTGTGAATACAATTGTATTTGTACGCATGCATGTGAATACAAATAAATCCATAATCACACTTGTGAATACGAATTTATTTGCATTCGTATTTACAATAAGTGAAGTATGAATAAATTTGTAGTAGTATATTCCGTATGTCTTGCATTTGCTGTGACATGGCCCAACTTACATTTTACGTTACAAGTTTTCCATTTTTTGTATACATTTTGCCTTACATAAACAAATATATAACGATAATCATAAACCTAACTCCTATTGCGTTTGAATAAATTTGCATTCATATTCAAATAAAAATGACGATGTGAATAAATTCGTATTCGTATTTATAAACAGAATTACGCCCAACTCTGATCTATATGAATTCAACCGTAATAACTCGGAAGTTACTCACGCAACACAAAGAATAGTTTAGATGAGTTTCGTTAAACTTTCAACGCGCTTTCGGGCAAAAAATATTGCAAATTTCTATAAAAAAAAAAAAGTTCAATTTTTCAACGTTACATTTCTAACAAGTGATATATTCGAAAAAATCCATTTCAGTATAAAAAACTGAAGAGGCGTACGGAGGATTAAAAAAAAATTAAAAATTAACAAAATCATGGCCATATCAAAATTACGTGTCAAATTGGGCCTATTTTCGACAGTTTTTCGTTCAAGAAATATATGTTTAAAAATATGTTTTAAAAAATCGAATTTCGCTACAAAAATTAACCAGCATGTTTATGAAAGTCCATATTTTTGGATGTTGCAATAAAAACGATATTCAAAAAATGTTACCCCGGAATGGTCCCTTAAAATGGGACACCCTGTGTATGGCCACATACATACACTCATACATCTGTATATAATTACAACGAAAATATTAATTCGGTGTCGATTGATTAATTAAAAAAAATTACAAAAAAAAAAATGTTCTCTCGTAGACACGACGCTTGCTTGCTACCGTGGAGCCAGTTTATCAACTCCATTCCGGTAATAGTGACCTATGGCCCCGAAGAAGATTTGTACGCGGTGCAGCGAACTCTGCTTGCTCTGCCCATTCACGTGGGTGGTCTTTGGTCGGGATTCTGGTTGAACGCCGACTCGAGATCGCTCATCGCTAACACGAACAGCGACTACGTGGCCCATGCCCTAAAAGTCGCGAAGCGCCATATGCCTGAACTGGAAGTTGACTTCAACGAGATGTACTCTCGAGTGGAACTCGTTTTGAGCTCGCATGACCGGATACTGCGTACGGATTTCGCATTGTTGGGTGAACAGCCCGTAGAGGTTAGTATATCCGAAAAAAATTATCGATCCCTGAATATCTCATATTTCCTTTTTAAGGGGTTAAGGGTTTTTCGAAAAAAAAAATTCTCGGCTCTTACGCATATGGAAAACAGGGAAAACTCAGGAAATTTCTTTCCTCCTTGAATAATGAGAGAAAAGTCAGAAAATTTTGACAATTCTCGGGAATTTTTCTAAACTTTACTTTTTGCAAGAATTACGAAAAATGAAACCGACTTCAAAAAAACTAAAAACTATAAAAATGATTATTTTTGTATATTTTTTATATTTATATTAATCTTCATTATAGACAAAGGAAAGTTATGTCAGTGCCAAACATGGAAAATTTTAAAAATTAAAAACTAATTTATTTAAGGGTCTATACATGTGCATTTGTTGATACACAACCACACAGTTATTATTGTGGACAAGTGTTTATATTTATTTTTTATTTATTGACGCCGACATAAAAATGTCTGTTTATTATACAGATCCGGTTCTGTGTTTGCTTTTAAGGCGTTACCCCCACTTGTAGCGCAAAAAAGGTCTTTTTCATGAATTTTTTAAAAGAAAACTACAAAACGTTTTTAATCGATCAATATACCATCTTAAAGAACACATCTTGAAGAACTTTCAGTAATTTTTTTATTAAAAAATATTACATTGTTTAGTGGCAAATGGCCGTCGATGAAATAATGTTTTTATATACACGGTTTGCAGTGACCAACATTGCGGCGAAGTGGATCTGAAAAAAAAAATGCGGATGGATTTAGTCAAATATAAGTATAAACTAGTCTTTAATCGAAGGATTTTAAAAAATATTCATTTTTCACAAAATGGCGGACAGTCAAAGTTAATGGTTCGATTTTAACGAAAAAGCGGCCGTTTTTTGGCTATAAAACGGCTATTTTTTTTCGAAAAAAAAAACCGAACGATTAAAGACTACATTTTAATGTATTAAATAAGCCTGCAAAATTTCAAGAAGATCGGTTCATTAGTGTTCGAGTAATCTTGGTCACCGACTTCAGAAATGCCATTTTGAGAAAAACGCGTTTAAAGTTTCAATTTCAGTTTACACGAAGAAAATATTTTTTTTTGTAAACTTACATAGAGTCATCGATTCCGGGCATCAAAAAAAAACTGCACTTCAAATTGCACTTCAAAAAAATGCAATAAAAAAAATCGATTTTTTCAAAATCGCAAGTGGGGGTAACCCCTTAATGTATTTTTTCTTACATTACCGTGTTTAATTTATTTCTCGAATTTCAGTTTTTCAAAACATCTAATTTCAATATTTAACATTTTCATAAATTTTATCTTGCAAAATATCATGTTCTTTATTTGACTTTATTGTTCCCTGGAATATTTGCAAAACCTGCGTGGGAAAAGGTGAAAAAGTCAGGGAATTCCTGAGTCAATTATGCGCAACAACCATGATTTTGAAGGCATAAGTAAGATGATGGAAAAACACATCGTTTTGAGAAAAACGCGTTTAAGGCGTCTTCCCACTTTAGACGCTAAAAAACGGCTATTTTCATGGATTTTTTGATAGGTTTATATCATAGATATTGATATAAAAGTTGTTACCCTTAAAAAATACACTTTCGAAATCCATTATATTTTTTTAAAAGTATTTATGTAGCCCAAACAAACTTAAAACGCGTTTATCTCGAAAAAAAAGTTTTTCGATCGCTTGTTGATAAAATCTTCGAAACTGCTGAACCGATCCTTATGAAATTTTAACCAGATATTCTTTACAACTATAGCTATAGCGCATATAAAGGATATTTTTAATTTTGATATTTACTTTTTTTGCCAAAAAACGGTGAAAAAACACGTTTTTTTGTTTTTTCGAAAAATGCCCGCCATCTTGTTATTTTCGCATATATCAAAAATCGTATAATATGCGCTATAGCCATAAACATACCGAATCTTAAACCGCTTGATTGAATGTTGCTGAAGTTTGCATCGTCGGTATGCAACGAAAATTCTTTTTCATTTCCTTTTTTCTCCATTTTCATTGTTATCTAAAATCACTTTTGATGGATTTAGGTTGTAGGTCTCTAATAAGAAGATCAGAAAAGTTACGGTAGCTTTGATTTGCCGGAAGAAAAATGGGCAATTGGAAAAAAAAAATTTCGTTGCGTTCCAACGATGCAAACTTCAACGTCATTTGATTGTTTTGTTTCGGATGATCCATCTCCGAGATTTCATCAACAGCGCGGACCTACAATTTTTTAGGACATTTTTTAACTACCATTTTCGTCTATAAATAGTGACTTAAATGAGCAAATAATTTTTTTTAATGTAATTCGAAAGTGTATTTATTAAGTGTAACAACTTTTATATCAATATCTGTAATATAGGCCTATCAAAAAATGTCATGAAAATAGCCTTTTTTTAGCGTCTAAAGTGAGAAGACGCCTCGAAGTTTCACTAGCAGTTCTATCGCTGTAACCATAAGTTTACCTTGAACCTGCGACCCCTGCACCTCGGACCTTCTTCTTCAGTTTGAGTTGCCTCAAGCGACTATCGATTTTTTCAAATTTTCACAGTAGTCTAACCCCTTAATAATATCAGAAGATTCTTGCAATTCAAAATCACGCCACGGATTCGCATCCTTCTTTTTATTTGTATCATTATTACCAATACCCTAAAATTATTTAGGGTTTTGACCCTAAAGTGGGGTGATTTTTCTTTTGACCCTAAAGTGGGGTGATTTTTCTTTCGTGGTCTTCATTGATTGGAGGGTCACTGGACAGATCTTTTAAAATGAAATTGTAGTTCGATTTACCATTTTTTTCATTTTCAAGCCCCTTGCAAAATGTGAAGCTTCAAAGTGAAATGTAATGTGCCCTCTCTCGCCCCCTCTAATTTTTCAACCGTTGATTCAAAAAATCTGACAAAATTCTCGACGCTACTCGAATTAGAACTTTTGATAAAAATGATTTCAGTTAAGGTAGTACCTCCACAAAAGAGTTGAATTAAGAAATTATTGAAATTTGACATATATGTTATTTAATACATTATCCAAACATTTGTGCAATTTGAATAAGTTTGACCACCCCAAACCTGAGATATTTACACTTAAAGTTGGCTTGGTTTACACGTAACAAATGCGTTATGATGGGCAAACAGAGCATCGTTAATTTTACCGTCAAAACTAAAATTAAGAAATTGATAAAAAAACGAGGATGAGCTAGAGTAAGATATCGCGAATAATGTGAAAAAAAATGAGAATGATTCACCATCTAGTTTCCAAGATATAACCATGAAAAGCCCTCACAATTTTGGTGCAAAGCCTGGCAAAGCCTGGAAAAAAAACAATTGGGGCAAAGCCTCGACAGTCCCGGCAAAAGTTTACTGGCAATGGTAGATCAAAAACACAATATAAAATATATTTTACGGCAATAAATGATATCCATCGTAATATCTACTAGTACCGAGTCAATATTGCGTAGTTTTTAATTTTATTTATTACTAATTAAACCAATTATCAATCCTTTAAACACGAACATGGTATGTGAACTTTTGGTTGAGATTTTTGCAGAGGAACTACCTTAAGTTGATGGCATAAACAGCCTTTTCGCTTGTTGTTTGAAGCCCCGTTAATAAAATGTCAAACATCAAACAAAGCCAAAAGCCAAAGCTTCCCTTTGCTCCGCCTTCACCATTTGGGTATGATGATTACGGATTGTGAAATGTAATAAAAGTTGCTATGTGATAAATAGTTGTGGTCCAATATACATAATGATAACTACATCTTGGTTAAAGTTTTATACTGAAAATGATTGCACAAACACACGACTACTGAACCCTACTGTATGCTCGTTGCGATACACACTTTACAGGATAAAAATGATCCGGTGCGTTCGATTTTCGAAAGTTATTCTTGATTTATTCGTAGATCGGTTGTCATCACTGTCGAGGCTCCCATCCGTTACCGGCTGAGCTGCAGAAGCAGTTGGTTGAATTTCGCTTGGGAACGATAGTCACCACACTGGAGGAAGGCTTTGCTCCGTTTATCCAAGAAGTAGCTCGTAATTTGCCCCAAGGTAGACAGGGATTGGCGGTGGCTTGGAAAAATCGCAAAGTCGACCTGGAAAAGGAAAACAAACCGGATAATCTGTTTGTTCATCGGGAAGTTGATCGACAAGATCTCATTGGTAAATATACTCATGTACATGTACATGTGTACATACATACATGGATATTTATATAATTTCGACAATATTCGAAAAACGTAGCATAAACTTGGTTGAATTCTGATAAAAATATTCCTGCTCACTTAATACAATACAATGCAATCGCTTTTCGAAGTTCTTTTCCTGTGGATTCGATGGTTTTGAAGCCACTTAAAAAATCGTAGGTCCTCCCGACTACGCTTTATGGGGCCGTCCATGAAGTACGCAACGCAAGATTTCCCAATTTTTGACCCCCCCCCCCCCCTCCCTGCACGTAACGGGACCGTAACGCTTGGCCAGAACCCCGCCCCTATTCCGTTACGTAACGGGTGCTTTGTCGTCAATAATTGCGATTTTTTTCACAGACATAACTAATTATGAAAAGATCGGGCTTATACTCATGTCATGAAGTATATATGAGGCATTCCAGGTCACTTCAGCCAGTAAAAAAAATCCACAAATACTTTTGAAAAATCGAGTTACTTTGTTGAAAAATATTCACCGAGTGTTGAAATTTTTTAAAAATTTCTTACGTCTTTTCTCGTTGATTACCATTTTTTAACATTTTTCCATTCAAATGGCTGTATCTTTGGCAGGATTTGACGTATTTACATTCGTAAAAAAAACGAAAATGTGCGTCTTTTTGTAGCCGTCCAGAAAAAAATTAATTTAGATTTTATTGAGCAAGTCGAACGTCCGTTTCAGGGCAAAATATGCAAAAATATTTTTTTTCTCAAGGAAAGACACTCGTTATTTTATTTTTTTAAATTTCCCCGAATTGGGAATACCAAAAACGGATTTTTGGTATTTTTTATATTATGGGATTCCTCAACACCGTGAAGTAACAGGTATTTTTATTTTTTTAATTTTTTTATTAATATTCGATTGAAGAGTGTGGAGCACTCGCTGTATGTTTACCAGGTTTTTGAAATACATATGACATTTATGTTATATGTATTGGAGCCTTGGAGTGCTCCGCACTCTTCAATCGAATATTAATAAAAAAATATAAAAAATAAAAATAGCTCTTACTGCACGGTGTTTAGGAATCCCATAATATAAAAAATACCAAAAACCCGTTTTTCGTATTCACAACTCGGGGAAATTAAAAAAATTAAACAACGAGTGCCGTTCCTTGAGAAAAAAAAAACATTTTTACATATTTTGCCCTGAAACGGACGTTCGACTTGCTCGATAAAATCTAAATTAATTTTTTCCCGTACGGCCAGAAAAACACGCACATTTTCGTTTTTTTACGAATTTAAATACGTCAAATCCTGCCAAAGATACAGCCATTTGAATGGAAAGATGTTAAAAAATGGTAATCAACGAGAAAAAACGTCGGAAATTTTTAAAAAATTTCGACACGGTGAATATTTTTCAATAAAGTAACTCGATTTTTCAAAATTACTTGTGGATTTTTTTTTACTGCCTGAAGTGACATAGAATGCCTCATGGTAATCCAGTTTTATACCAATTTTTTGACAAAATCTTGAAAATTAACCGAGACATAGGCCTTGATTTGGCGACGAAAAAAAAAAATTCTCTTCGTTGTCCCATCGATATCTTTATGAAAGGTTATCTGTAAATTGAAAGTCGACAATTTATCAATATCTATACAACCGTAGCTATCGTTATGCATAGCCGTTTTTTTATTTTGTTTTTTTTTACATAATGCCGACAGTTTGAACATGTTTTTCTATTTTCAAGGCCCTTTTTCCGTATTCAAGCAGTCATTAAAAATAGTAATTATCAAATGTTAAAAACGCGGATACGTACAGCCTTAGTCACTGCGATTACAAAAATGTTTTTAAAAAAATTGAAAATCGGTTGATAAGTTTTCAAGTATTCGCTCGGACAAGGTCGAAAAAGCTAGTTTCGAGAAAAACGCGTTCGAAGTTTTCGTTCCGTGTTTCTTGACGCAAAGTTGCGATTTTTCCTAGAATATTGATACTTACATTGAAGTATCTAGTCGCGGGCGACATGACGGTTCTTCATTTTCACGATAGTTCACAAAATAATAAGAGCCTGTACTTTATCTATCGTAAATGATGCCACACCCGTAGGGACTGAGGCCACTGACCGGTCGCGCCACCTGTTCTCACTAAAGTGACTATAACTCCGTCAATTTTCGGACTTGTGAATAAAAATGTTGCCAACATATTTTTCAATACATGTACTTTCAAGAATTATTCTTACAAAATGTCCTTCAAATTTTGCTTGCGGGATGTGGGAAGGCTACTGTGCGAGTTCTTGCGCAGTGATTGTCCCCCTTAATTGACATCGCGTATAGAAAGCTGTGAGCTGTCCACGGTAAAATTGCACTCGAGGTTTAAATGAAAAACTCGAACATGCAGAAATTTTGCTATTTCTGGCAGTTTTAAAATCGTGACGTAACGCAAAGCTTGACACCCCCCCCCCCCCAATTGCGTTACGTATAGACGGCCCCTAATGTTTCGTTATTTTCTCAACAAGCATCTACAGCCACGGTCGTATATACAGGTCTGGGCACTCCCGTATATTCCGTATACCCCAAAGCGTGCCTCTATCTGACGCCTCTCTTTGCGGAACTCGCCGCAAAAGCGTGGAGCGCTGCTATCTCGGAGGCATGTGCGACAGAGCGCGATGTATGCGCGTATGCGAATTGTCTTTCCCTTCACGTGGCTGTGATGAAAAATTAACACATCCTAAATATTTAGTCGAACACAAAAACTAAAAGCATAAACCGAAAATATGACCGATGACCCATTAGTTAATGATACTCATCGTTTTTGACATGGATATGTTGATTTAACTATCGCTCAATCCAATTACATTTTTTTTCGTTTACGGAAAAGAACATTCGAAATTTACGCGTAGCACGCATTCCTTTCATTAGTAGTAGTAGTAGAAAAGTAGTAGAAAATATAAGTAGTCATCATTGGGAATTTTAAATAATGAGACGTGCTCCGGGTTATTTATGTATCCACTTCTGCATCCCAGAATCATGCACCGTTTCGGCATCGCAATATATAGACACTTCATCTTTTGTTATTCCGTATTGAATAAAAACCGTGGCTACGATACACTCGACATCATCCCGCCAAAACGAGGTTAGGCCACACGTACATACGACCGTCACCACACACGTGCATGCCATGCCCCGTAAACACGGTATATAAACAAAAGTGCCTCCCCTCCACTAGCGCCGCGGTGGAATGCGCAAATAGAGGCGTCACTTAGAGTCACGCATTTTTTAACGGAGTGCCCAGACCTGTATATACGAGCGTGTCTACAGCCGAACGACTCTTTTGTCCAGGTTATCCGAGAGCCAGAGTCCTCTTGAGCCACTGCGCGGAGATCGAACTTCTCGAGGCGGTATTTCACGGCACGCCGATCATTTGTTTTCCCCGCGACTTTTACGAGCGTGCGAACGAGAGGCGAGCGATCGAGTTGGGCTTCGCGGTCGCTACGAACGGCGACACGAGTGTCGAGGCGATCGTGACCGCGATAGATCTCATCCACAAAAGTACGGGCTACCGCGAGGTGGCGAGAAGTCTGTCGTCGCTGATCCGCGACAGTCCACTGCCTGCTTCGGACAGACTCGTCTATTGGCTCGGCTACGCGGCGAGAAACGCCGACAGAGCCATCAAGTTGTCGGCTCTGAAAGCCAACGAGGTTAGAACGTTGGCCGCGGATTCGCAGATTCTGTCGAGCTTCCTCGTCGGTATTATAATCGGAGCCATACTCACCCTCGGCACAATCTTCCTCCTGTACAAGAGCAACAGTAGCCAAAAGCAAACTCGCAACAAGGACAAGAGATTCAATCGATAAGAATATCAAGTCTATCGAAATAAATCTTCCGTCGATTCAAGGATGAAAGAGAAGTCGACGATGTTCTTTTTTTTTCATCGATGCGTATTTATAAATACACGTATAGAGTACAGCGGGGTTGCATACATATACAAATGTTTTTAAACTAGGATACAGTGGCCTAGGGCCTTTCCAAAGTTGTATCGATAATATACGAACGATTAGTTTAATGTTCCGCCTTTTTTTTTGCATTTTTTTCCCAGTAACATTACAAAAAGCTAAGAATGTTATAATACGTTATATATTTATATATATATTTATAAGTCTATACGTATGTATACATACATATATATACGGGTATATGTATACACGTGTATTTGTTTTTTATTCTTTCTTATCGCGATGAAAATAAATTACAATTTGTCAATACTGCACTTTGTATATCGTCATTTAAACGAGCATTCGCTCGCATGTCGTATTATAAATACGTGGTCGTAATAAACGTTACGTGTACTGGCTACGGATAAATTTATAGCTGAATTCTTAGAGCACGAAATTTCGCTCGCTGTACGAGTACGAGGCTAGCCGAATCGTGCGTACGACGTGTGTCCGAGACCGCGGACTGATCATCTATACTCAAAGGTCGTGTTCGTTGGGTCTCATCATTTTGATTGTGCATGCGCATAATGATGCGCAATTGATGATGCGCTCGTTTCATTGCGCAGTTGCGCGTTGCGCATCATTATGCGCATGCGCACTTGTTCGTATCAAAATGATGAGACCCAACGAACACGACCAAAGATGATCCGTCACTCTTCTATCTTCAAGGAAGATTGCCACTTTGTTGGGCCAAAAATGTTCGATTTTTCACCAATTTTTTATGCGATGAATGTTATATGTGGAATGTTGAAATTTGCTATGTTTACCGAGCGGTCTTTATTGAAGATGATAATATTTTAATGTCTGAGGGATTCTCCGTCAATTCAGCCACTTTTCGACCATCTCAGATCTGCCCCATAATTGGTTATATCAAAGTACTACTAAAAGGCGTTCTATGTGAATTTTGTCAGATTTTTCAATTCAACATTTTAGAAAATGCCGTTTTTTTCCAAATGAATATATCTTGGAAACTAGAAGTAACTGAAAAAAAATGTCTGTACATAAAAGTTGTAGTTTTGTGTTAGCTTTCCAGCGGGCGACTTGAAATGATTTTTACGTTCCGGTAACGCTGATTTTTTAACCAAAAAAGGGGAAATTATTTTTTTTATTAAAAAACGGCTATTTTTTTTGGCTAAAAAAAATTACAGAGTCTTTCAGTATGTCTGACGATATTGCAAAAAAATCGCCAGAGTGGCGCGGATCGAGGTTCTAGGGTAAAAAAAATGAAACCACACAAATCAATTTTTTTATACCGGAACCTCGCACCGTGCCACTCTGGCGATTTTTTTGCGATATCGTCAGACATACTGGAAGACTGTAATTTTTTCAGCCAAAAAAAGCGGTCGTTTTTTTATAAAAAAATAATTTCCCCCTTTTTTGGTAAAAAATCAGCATTACCGGAACGTAAAAATTATTTCAAGTCGTCCGCTCGAAAGCTAACACAAAACTACAAGTTTTATGTGCAGACATTTTTTTTCAGTTACTTCTAGTTTCCGAGATATATTGGTTTGAAAAAAAAACGGCATTTTCTAAAATGTTGAATTGAAAAATCTGACAAAATTCACATAGAACGCCTTTTAGTAGTACTTTGATATAACCAATTATGGGGCAGATCTGAGATGGTCGAAAAAAAAGTGGCTGAATTGACGGAGAATCCCTCATATGTGAGGTAAACGCGTTGCATTCCCCCAGTCTGATTTTAAATTTCCCACGCAAAGTGTGCGTCGGTAAGTCAGGCACCTGACCGTGCAAGAGAGAGAAGGTGTGAAAGCAGAGACACGTGACAGACACGTAAAAGATCCAATTAATGTTAGTAATGAGTGAAATAAACTGTAGAAGAAAGAAGAACATCGTGGAACATTGACATTGAATGTTGTTTCTTCGTTTTACAGGTGAGGCTGACGATTAAGTTGTAAATATTAACTAGAAGTTGTAAAATGAGAAAAGACAAGTAAATATCTTTGTTTTACAGAGAAACCATTTGACCATTTCCAACAACTCAGAAAGAATTCATTGTAAAACAACATGCAATGTTAATATTCCACGATGTTCTTCTTTCTTGTTTGATTTGATTTATTGATCCACCATTCCAACAATTCAGAAAGAACTCATTATATACATTCTTCGCTTGCGGAAGTTCTCCCATTTCGGATATTCGGCAGGTACGTGTACAACAAACGTCTTCGTTACTTGAACCAGAATCCAAAAATATTTAAATGTCTTTATTCTATGAACAAAAAACTGCTAAAACTTTTGTCAAAATACTAAACTTCCCCTTCGAGCGCTCACTATTTTCTTATTTTTCAGTTTTTCTTGATTCTCGTTCGACTTATACACAATATTGTACAAAGTAAAAATATGATTTTTTTGCCTCGGATCACCAGTTCAGGACTTGGGACTTCCGCAAGCGACGAATATCATCGCCGGTGAACCGCCATTGGCTCCTCCCTCTCCCAGTACCATGTTTTGTCAAACTTCAAAAAATATTGTCATGTTCGATAGAAACCGCTTAGCGAACATATCAAATTTCAACATTCGGTATTTAAGATTTTTCGCATGAAAAATTGGCGAAAAATCGAACATTTGGGTGTAGTTTTGAAAAAGATATACCTCCGATTAATTTGGAATGTACCCATTTATTTTGACCCGCTGATTACTAATATGATCGTCAAAATACCCGCAAATTTGATTTTCAAGGTCGAAACTCACAAAAACCGATTTTTAAAAAGTTTTTCTACTTTATTTTAATAAATGTTGATCGTAGAAAAAAAAAATGTCCATAAAAGTTGTGGCCTCTAAAAAGATTGATGTTTCATGTTCTATACAGTTTTCGTCTAAAATCATACTGTTTCGAGAAAATGTGATAATGCTTCAATAAGTACATTTTGCCAAACTCCATTAGTTTCGATATTATTTACTTGTGCACCACGGGAAGGTTGGAGTTTGTTTGGGTATGTTTGTTGTGTTGTGCGTTGTTTTGGTTTGGTTGTTTGTTCTGTCGTGTGTTTGGGTTTGTTTGTTGTGTTGTTTGTTGTTTGTTGTTTAAGTGTGCATATAGTGTTAAAGATGAAACAGCAAACTTCCCGCGGTAAAGTGCGCAAGTAGATAATATCGAAACCAATGGAGTTTAGGAAAATCTACTTTTTGGAACATTATCCCATTTTTCTCGAAAAAGATTGGTTTCAAACAAAACTTGCATATAACATAAAAGATCAATCTTTCTATAGGGTAAAACTTTCATAGAAAACATTTTTCTCTAAGCTCAACATTTATTACAATAAAATAGAAAAGCTTGAAACAAAATAGTTTTTGTGAGTTTTGACCCTGAAAATCAAATATGCAGGTAGTTCCACTATTATATTCGTGATCAGCGAGTAAAAATACACGAGTACGCGAAATTCCAAATTAATTGGAGGTATGTCCTTTTCGGCACTTCATCCGAACATTTTTTGGCCCAACAACGTAGAAAAAGCTCCCTTTAATTGAATACAAAACTTGAGAATTCTACAAGGTAGTAAAAGTGTTGGCGTTCTTACACCACTCGAATCTTGACGTTCATCGCCCCGGTAAATTTCGAGCTCGCTTGTCGCAATTGCGCGTATTGGTGGGATTTATTTAAGTACTTCGAAAAGTATGTCTACATACATACATACATACATACATACATACATTCATTCATTAATTCATATATATATATATATATATATATATATATATATATATATATATATATATATATATATATATATATATATATATATATATATATATATATCGAAAGGACGAACGGCGCATTCTTTATCATCGAAGTTACAATTATATTAAGTTTTTTTTTTGCCACGACTTTGGGTATATTTTTTCCCCTTCTTTTGTTCAGGTGACCTGTTCCTCGTAGACATGTATTTTTGGACGATAATCAATAACGTCTAGCGAAGAAAAAAAAAAACGTTCGCAATTGACGCCCTCGCTCGAGACAGCGTCGCGAATACATTATTCTTTTTCCCCCCTTGTTCCCTACTGCGACTGGTCTTAATTAGAACAGGGCTCTCCGATTGCCCAAATTCTTGCTACGATAGTCGGTAAGTACTAGAAATGTTGAGAAAGCCTAAGAACCAAAGTCTAATAAAGAAATATCATTACGTCAGTCCTTTTTCTATAAATATTTACACGTTTATTGTATATCATCGACTTTGATCTCAGTACCGGCGAAATGTAAGTAGGGTAAGAAGGGAGTATGTACATTATCATTGGCAGATCGGCTTTCGCATTAAGTTGAGAACAAAAAAAGACGGAATGCCGAAGACTCGAAGCTATATACTTGTTACTAGAAAAAATTATCTCTCCTTCGAGGGCGAACGTGAGGCCCGTTTTTGCTGACGCGTTTTTCCACATCGTTCTTAAGGTGGTAGGAAACACATAGGTGCAAGAGACATGAAATTTCGTTGATGCCATTTTGTGTTCTTTTTCTCCCTTTTTCACCCTTTGTCTCCCTCTTCTCTCCCTCCCTAACCCTCCCCCCCTCTTTCTCTCTGGCTATCTCGTCACGCTTCAAACTCCGTTTTCAATCACGTGGCCTTAAGGCCTCAGGCCACTCTAGAGGCCGAAAAAATAGGCTTTTTCGGGATTTTTTTTTCAGAAAAACTACAAAATAAATCGAGATTACAAAAAAGGGTGTTTGTCATACATATCAGTGAGTGTATACAATAATTTTTTTGAAACAATTAATTTCAAAATGGCGGCTGTGCAGCGTTTATCCCAAAACTGCATTTTTTAAGTTGGCCGGAAACATAAGGCAAACAAATTTTTGGAAAGTGAAAAATTTGCCTAAAAATCGTCAGATGATTGTTAATAACAAATGAACTATGCAATATAAAAAAAAATCCTACGTACTTCCATAGACAATGTATTTTTCAAGATATATTCAACATTTCAAGTGTATCGGTTGAAAATTGTCTGAGTTATGTTTCCGGCCAACTTAAAAAATGCAGTTTTGAGATAAACGCTGCACAGCCGCCATTTTGAAATTAATCACTGGAAAAAAGTTATTGTATACGGTCACTGATATGTATGATAAACACCCTTTTGTCTAATCTTGATATATATTGTAGTTTTTCGGAAAAAATCCCTAAAAAGATTATTTTTCGGCCTTTAGAGTGGCCTAACCCCTTAAGGCAATACCGAACGAAAAAAAGCTGCACAAATTTTCGAACAAAAAACTTCCGAAGAATTAACATTCAGAGCAACGCCTTAAGGGCGGGTATACCCTCAGGCGAGAAAAGAATTTGCTGATTGTCATGATTTTTTTTTCAAGGAAAGATTTCTTCACCTTTTTTAAGATTTAGGTTATGTTTTATTACTACTTTTGGAAGTTACGTGGTATTTTATTTTCAATAATTGTTCAAAATGGCGGAGGTATCGCACGGTCTTCTAAACTGGCGAGACGCATGGCTGAAAAACTAATCGATCGATTCTGATGAAATTTGGTGTAAATCTTTTTAATCTTGTTGTCTAAAACATGATCCTAAATATTTTTGAACATCAAACAAAAGTATTTTTATTGCAAAATGTAGCCATTTTCTCGAAAAATTGATTTTTTTTTTTTCAAATCGTACCGTTTCATCGATTTTCAACATTTCTCACTTTTACTTGGTTCATATTCTGCGTATGAGTGTTAAGACGGAATGACACCTCATCGCGGTCGGTATGGTAGAGCAATTGTAGATACCCAAAAATCTCTGAAACGGCTCTTCAGATCCCGTCGAAACTTTGCCAAACGACGTCAAATAGATAGACGAACAGCTGTCTGTCCCTCAAATTTTCTGAATTTGAGAAAAAAAACGTAGATCGGGTTATCATAAGCCAATCTACGGTTTTTTTCTCAAATTCAGAAAATTTGAGGGGCAGACAGCTGTCGTCTATCCATTTGACGTCGTTTGGCAAAGTTTCGACGGGATCTGAAGAGCCGTTTCAGAGATTTTTGGGTATCTACAATTGCTCTACCATACCGACCGCGATGAGGTGTCATTCCGTCTTAATAGAAGAAAAACCTTTGTTGCTTTCTTCCCAGATTTATCCCTCCGACGCTACGTGTCGCGCCATCTGACCATATCCGGCGCAACCCGTTCAGAAGACCGTGCCATACCTACGCCATTTTTAAAGACGAAAAAAATACCATGTAACAGTCAAAAGTAGTAATACATAACCTAAGTCTAAAAAATGGTGAAGAAATCTTGCCTTAAAAACAAATCATGAAAATCAGTCATTTTTTCTCGCCTAAAAGTATCTCCCCCTCAAAGGCCCGGCGTCAGTCAAATACGCAGCGCCGGAAGCTTCGATTTTGCCTCAAGTATACCTGCGCAACGCGACACGAGGGAGCGCGGCGTGAGTTTGCGTAGCTTTTTAGTTTCAAGAGAAAAAACCGAAACGAATTTTTTCACGCCAATTTCATCCTCCATTTGACCAAAAAGTACGATTTGCCAGAACAGGCTTGGCAACGAGAGGTGTAATTCAGACTTTTTAGATGCAGAGTACAGAGACTTTCGAAGATCAAAAAAAGCGAACGCCACTGACTTGTGCGTTGGCTAATAATTTACGTCGCCTCGAAAATCACGTACAATGTGAACGGAGCTGACAATTTTTTCCTCATAGATGGCGCACCGCCTGCCTCGGTTAATCGCGATCAAACGAGGAAGAGAGAAGGTCTCGTTTGCAGAGAACAAACTTGACGCAACTTGGCGAGCCGTTGATGTTTCCGACGAGGCAGGATCGATGCGAGATTTCGAAGCTTCCTGACCATCTCGCATCGATCTTCCTCCGCTCGCACATACAAATATACATATATCGATAACGCTGGAGATTATTCCGAGGTCGTGGAGCGCCGTTGGGCGCCATCTGTAACTCTCTGAAAAATGAAAAAACTCCCGAGAACTATCCGAAAAAAATGCCGGCCGCTTCTGAGCCGGGAGTCGACTGCTCTGACCACTGGCAAGGAACATCACTCAACCTCTTCGTTGGTATTGACGCAATAGTGCGTCAAATAATTCCGTGCCCCGTGTGGCATTGACGAATCCGAATTTGAAGTCAAAATTTGGGAATTCAAAATGGCGGCGTCAATATGGCGGACAAAAATGAAAAACTTTACTCGATTTAGATGAAAATTAGCACTCCGGGATTTTTGAGGTCGCTTATTACGATTCTAACCTTTAAATTTGAGAATTCAAAATGGCGGCGCCAATATGGCGGACGAAAATAAAAAACTTTACTAGATTTAGATGAAAATTAGCACTCCGGGATTTTTGAGGTCGCTTATTACGAATCTGACCTTTAAATTTGAGAATTCAAAATGGCGGCGCCAATATGGCGGACAAAAATACAAAACTGTACTCGATTTGGATGAAAATTAGTACTCCGGGATTTTTGAGGTTGCTTATTACGAATCTGACCTTTGAATTTGGAAATTCAAAATGGCGGCGCTAGAATGGTGGACCGAAATTGAAAATTTTACTCGACTTTAAAAATCATTATTAACAATTACTAGTGTGCAAAATATTTCTTCAATTTCATACAGACTGCTGTTGTATCCACAAACTGAATTTGCAAATTTTATGTTCAGACTCATAATCAGTGATCTACACAACCTATAAATACCGAGTTTCATCTAAAAAAATCTGTATCATTTGTATTTTCATTCGCCATGTTTGTTCGTCATTGTGAATTCCTGAATGTTCAGATTCGTAATCAGCACCCTAAAAAACCCCAGAGTAGAAGTTTTAAGGATAAAAAAATTTCCTGCCATTTTGGGCACTTTTTGTCGAATTCTCTCTGCCAACGAAGGGGTTAACTACCCGCCTTCGATTTCTAACTATTAGACACGTGTTTTTTTTTATCTGCGAAAAATCGGTTTTACGGGAGGAAACCACCCCCTAAGACAGGCGCGTCGCGGGATGGTTTTGCAGTTTCACCCACAAGCATTCCATCCATCTGAATGAAAAAAAACCAAAATTCTTTTAGTGTGAAGCGATGAAAAATGCACTGTAGAAGTATTGAACAAAAAATTGAATCAAGGGGTGACACGTCTTCCTTTAAGGGGTCGTTTGCCCCCTTAAAAACGTTTTTTCGCCGATAAAAAATACTTGTCTAATGGTTGTCAATGCTTTATCATATACAGGGTGTCCCTCTTATCTCTGCCACCCGAAATAACTCGGTAATTATCCACGTCACAAAAAAATGTTCCAGACAAAAGTTGTACGGTGTGAAGGGGGCCGTCAAATGCGACCATTTTTTTTATTTCGGTAGCGGCGCTGATGCACAGTGAAGGTCACCTCCACTTTTTTGAATGTAATGGTACATTTTTTCTCAACCATCTTGTGGAGCACCTCAAGCCGCATAAAAAACATTAGGGGGTCAAAGTCGTTCAAGGTCATTCACGGTCACCTATTAAAATGAAATACAAATCTAAATAGGTAACCTTGAATGACCTTGAACGACTTTGACCCCCTAATGTTTTTTATGCGGCTTGAGGTGTTCCACAAGATGGTTGAAAAGAATGCGCCATTCCATTTAAAAAAGTGGAGGTGACCTTCACTGTGCGCCAGTGCCTCGACGGAAATAAAAAAAATTGGTCGCATTTGTTAGCCCCCTTCACACCGTACAACTTTTGTCTGAAAAATTTTTTTGTGACGTCGATAATTACCGAATTATTTCGGGTGGCAGAGATAAGTGGGACACCCTGTATATGAGTTTCAACGAAATCGGAGGCGGACACTTTAGGCGGGAAACCCGTTTAGAAGATGCAAAAAAAATCGAATTTTCTTTTATTCCATAAATTGCTAGTAACACTAATCGGCAGGCAGTATAAATAATTCATTACTGCCTCGAATTTTTGTTTTCGGTAAGTTTTTTCAAACGCGCTTTTCTTGAAACGACTTTTTTCTTCAATTTGTGTACACCCTGGCTCAAAAAGTTTCTAACCTATAATTTTGTTAAGTGATAGTTTCTTCATATAATTACGCTCTATATGAACCTGAATTTAGGGTAATATCATTGTTCAAAGTATATTTTTTATAGCAAAAAAGGTAACAAAATAATGGGAAAATTACCCTTTTGTTTAAACACTTCGAAAAATTGCAATTTTCAATTTTTCGTTCAGAGTTCGGTTCGTATGGTAGGAAAACATGTTTTTTAAGGATGTATGGCAACTAAGTTATTTACTACTGTTCGAATTGAAACTCACTGATATTGTAAAGGAAAATATCGAGAACTTTTTGAAATTAAAAAAAACAAAATTTGCCCACGTGAATGCTGAGATAAACGAATTCAAAGTTGGGTCATTTAACACGGGGAACATAGGACTGTACGTCCAAAATTCCCTTTACATTGGCAAAAAAGGTATTTCCGGAGTACTCTTTTGTAAAAAAAACTTTTGTGCGGTATCGCTGTAATATGCATGATACGTTAAAAAAAATCGACATGTGCCCATATATTTTGCGAGATATTGCGAGTTAAATGGGACCGTTTTCGTATTTCTTTAGCTCGTATGTCGTAACCACGACAACGTCAGGGAAAACGTACATCAAATCAGCAACTAAATTTGCAGTTAAAAATTGAAAATTCTTCTTTCTGTACCGCATGTTTTACTTTGAGCTGTGGTAAATCTCCTTTTTAGCTTCAATGAATACTACAATTATTTTATTTAGTCTTTAAATGCGATTTTTGCAAATTGCATAATTAGTTCTGTAACGACTCTGCAGTAGCTGCCGTACATCCTTAAGTAATCTTCAAACCGTATTGATTTGACCGGCAGGTTTTGTGTTCCATATTTTCAGAGGAAATGCTTAAAAAAAAAATTAAAATATTTGTTTGAAAATATGTATAAAATATTTCCAGTTTGAATAAATTCCATTCATTGATTTCTTGTCAAAAATAATCATGAAAATCACGAAAAAAAACGTACTCCTAAACTGGTTTCCCGCCTTAAGGGGAAAAATCCCTTTAGACGCCCGAAAATGAGTAATTTTTCACGAATGTTTTCACAGGTGATGAAATAATCGCATCATTAAAACATTTGGACATTATGAAAATACAAATTTCAAGTGTTAATTTTTTCCGTTTTTACACAAAACAAAACTGCGATGTTATGAGGTATTGCTTTAGGCGTCTTTTGAAAAACCTGTTTTTTTTTTTAAACAAAAATTTAACACTTAAAAGTTGTAATAAGATAATGCCAAAATTTCAAAATGATGCGATTATTTTATCACCTTTTGAAAAATTAGTGAAAAATGACTCATTTTCGGGTGTCTTAAGGGTTTAAGCTAAAAAGGGTCTTCGGTGATGTTCCTGGCGAGCTGCGCCAGTTTACCACATTTTCTCGGATAGTCTGGTTCTTCGCAACGTTACAATATACGTGTATGTGTCCAGAATCTCCGATGCGCGAAAAGTTCTTCACTGAGGTCGTCTCAGGCTCTCGTTGGAGCGCGTGTGTCGGAGGAATATGATTTTTCGAAAGGTAGAAAGATAGAAAATCGGTTGGTGTGCATTCGCTACTTTCATCGTCGTTCGCTGTGTTGACGTACGAGGGGACGATTCTGGCGCGGAGCGTAGAACGTCCAGGGTACATCTCGCGACCTCGCCGAGGTCCCGGAGTCGGTTGACAAGACGCGTCTGATTCGGGGACTCTGACCATTACCCCGTGCGCCCGGCTCAATTTAATTGCACACGTGCTCCTCCCGAGTGTGCCGACAGAGCTCGCACTCGACTCTACAGCACCACACGAATCGGCACTTGCACTTCTCCGTGACGTCCCGGACGCGCGTCTGATAACCGCGCCCGCAGCACAAGAGCCTGCAGCCGTCCAGACCCAGCGACGTTCGGTTGCATATTCGTCCTCGCGTACCCGGTATTCCGAGCCTGTTTCACATACGAGAATGCAATTTGACATTTACACAAATGGGCATCGACACTGAGACGTTCGTATCGGCGTTCGTATCCGAGCTCAGTGATATCAGTTAGGGGGCGTCCATTAATTACGTGAGGCGTTTGGGGGGGGGGGGGGGGTCGAGCGAAATCTCCCCCAATCTCACGTGGGGGAGAGGGGGGCTTCGGCAAATATCACGTAATTTTAGTCATTTTAGTCATTTTAGTAATCACGTAATTTTTATCACGTAGGGAGAGTCTCCCTACTATTTTACATGGTGAAGTAAATGGTACTACAACCGCAGTTACTTCTACTACAATTTATTTTCCGTGAACGTATGCATTTTGAAAAATCTCACGTGAAATTAGGGGAGGGGGGAGGGGGTCGAGCAAAATCTCACGACATCTCACCAGGGGGAGAGGGGGGGTCGAAAAATCGCCAAAATCACCTCACGTAATTAATGGATGCCCCCTTACGGATAAATAAATTGCGCGTCTGCCATATTTCAACTTGGTTAATAACTTATTCGCGATGTTAAGGGGTGAGATGCAGTCAATTTTCAAAAAATCGATTTTTCAAAACATTTTCTTGAAGTATGATGTTTCGAAAATATTCCCTGAAAATTTCAAGTCAATCCGATGAATAGTTTCCGAGATATCCCACAATTAGTGAGGGGCCACGTCTATTCTCAACGTATAGACGTGGCTGACAAACGCGCAAACGATAATACCCGGGAAGGCAGAATGCTTCGAAGACAACGAAAAATTGATATTTTGGAAGCTTCCACATCGGCAGAAGCCCTATTGGATGGGCCAGGAATTGACGATTCGATGTAAGTCATTTTTTAAGGGGTTAACCCCACTTGCGATTTTGAAAAAATCGATTTTTTTTATTGCATTTTTTTGAAGTATAAGTATCTGAGAATATGTCCTGAAAATTTCAAGTCGATCCGAACAAAATTGACTGAGATATGAGCGTTGAAAGAGAAGAATCCGTTGTGAAATTGAAACTTTAAACGCGTTTTTCTCAAAATGGCATTTCTGAAGTCGGTGACCAAGATTACTCGAACACTAATGAACCGATCTTCTCGAAATTTTGCAGGCTTATTTAATACATAAAAATCTAGTCTTTAATCGTTCAATTTTTTTTTCGTTAAAATCGAACCATTAACTTTGACTGTCCGCCATTTTGTGAAAAATGAATATTTTTAAAAATCCTTCGATTAAAGACTAGTTTATACTTATATTTGACTAAATCCATCCGCATTTTTTTTCAGATGATCCACTTCGCCGCAATGTTGGTCACCGCAAACCGTGTATATAAAAACATTTCATTGACGGCCATTTGCCACTAAACAATGTAATATTTTTCAATAAAAAAATGACTGAAAGTTCTTCAAGATGTGTTCTTTAAGATGGTATATTGATCGATTAAAAAAGTTTTGTAGCGTTTTGTACCTTTTTTGCGCTACAAGTGGGGGTAACGCCTTAATTAGTATTTCTATACACAAATCAAGTGTATATCTGGAAAACTCTTCCAGAAATTTTCAAAAATTTATAACTCAAAAACTATGAACTTTAGCAAAATTTTATATAGAATACTTTCGTTTTAAAATTGTCCAAAATGTTTAAAAAATAATAATTCGTCCCGAAAAACTTTAATTGTTTTGACAATTGGCTATAAAAAATTAAATGCTCGAGTCTTCGGCAAAAAATTGTGATATTCGGATTCAGGGGATCAAAATACATAAAAAAAGTTTAGCTTCATCCATCGAGCTTAAAATTTTACGAACATATAATACCGTATCCACATCGAAAAACTTTAAACGCGTTTTTCTGGAAACTATGTTTTTCAAGTCAGTGACCACTATAATTAAAAAAACCACTCGATGGGTTTTGATGAAATTTGGTGTGCTTATTGATAGCATTAAAAACTAGTCCTTAATCAAAGGATTTTCATTTTTGTTGAAAATTTATATTTTTTTTTATATCGATTTACAATATCGATTACAATACTTTACAATATCGATATGATTAAGGGGCTGTACCATTGTGACACTGTCAAAAAATCGATTTTTTTGCCTTTTTCGACAGTTTATACTTTATACTTTACGTTTATACTTAGTAGTTTTTATGGTAAATATCATTTTATCTTGCAAAAATCGATGGTTAAATCTTTAAACGCGTTTTTCTCGAAATGAGATTTTTCCAATTTGCTGACATTGTAACTCAAAGAGCAATTATCCGATTGACTTGAAATTCGAACTGAGTACGCTTGAATATATTTACTCTACAATGACGTAGGCTATTTTTGATTGGATGAAAATTGACGATTTTGCATTGAAAAAAACGACCATTTTATAGGCAAGAAAACAGACTTTTTTTCATAACTACGCCATTTTGTTAGATTTTGATATTTTTCGAAAATCCTACGTCATTGTACAGGAAATACCTTCCAGTTTAACGACATTTTTTCCTTTTTCGGTTTCAGCTACTCAATCGGCCGGAATCATGTCAGCAGTGGAGGAACATTTTTCTTTGGCGCCTCTATTTTTCTATGAAAATATTATGTAATGTAGGTCAAATATAGCCAAATATATTCTCAATTTTCCGAAACATTTAAGGGGAGATATACACCTAGATGGTCGAAAAAATCGATTTAGAAGCTATGAACATTCCGTCGACCGTAGAAGACCTACACTATGGGCCTGGTATCGATGATTCCATGTAAGTTGACAAATTTCATGATTTATTCATTCCCAAATTTTCAAACGCGTTTTTCTCAAAACCACGTTTTTCAAATCGGTACCCGAAATTTCTCGAAAACCAATGAACAGATTGCCTTGAGGTTTTTCGTGGTAATTCTATACACCATTATTTAGTACTTGTCATAGGATTTTTTTTTCCGTTACTTAGTTTTTGTTTTATAGGCAAAATAATAACTAATTTTTGGCCCAAAAATCACTATTTATGTTCACACGTCCGCCATTTTGTCATAAATCGATATTTTCAAAATCGGCTATGACAAGTACTAGATTATAGTATCTAATTTGATAATCTTTTTGGTTTTTTTTTCAGATGATTTTTGAAGAAACGCCAGTGGGTACCGTATACGTAGATTTTTTTACGACGCTCCAAGGATCATACAATATCCTTGTATATTTTTGATATTTTTAAATAAAGAAAATTAAACATATTTTGGAATGTATATACTTTTAGATAATTAAAACCCCAATCCGAAATTTCAAATAGTTTTCCTTGAAAAAATTCACAAAAGTGACCTTTTTCCGGCTCTTCGGTGTATATCTCCCCTTAAGGGGTTGCCCCCACTTGCGATTTTGAAAAAATCGATTTTTTTTATTACATTTTTTTGAACTGCAATTTGAAGTGCATTTTTTTTTCATGCCCGGAATAGATGACTATGTAAGTTTACAAAAAAAAAAACTTTTCTTCGTGTAAACTGAAATTGAAACTTTAAACGCGTTTTTCTCAAAATGGCATTTCTGAAGTCGGTGACCAAGATTACTCGAACACTAATGAACCGATCTTCTTGAAATTTTGCAGGCTTATTTAATACATAAAAATGTAGTCTTTAATCGTTCGATTTTTTTTTCGATAAAAAAATGGCTGTTTTATAGCCAAAAAACGGCCGTTTTTTTTCGTTAAAATCGAACCATTAACTTTGACTGTCCGCCATTTTGTGAAAAATGAATATTTTTTAAAATCCTTCGATTAAAGACTAGTTTATAGTTATATTTGACTAAATCCATCCGCATTTTTTTTTCCGATGATCCACTTCGCCGCAATGTTGGTCACCGCAAACCGTGTATATAAAAACATTATTTCATTGACGGCCATTTGCCACTAAACAATGTAATATTTTTCAATAAAAAAATTACTGAAAGTTCTTCAAGATGTGTTCTTTAAGATGGTATATTGATGGATTAAAAAAGTTTTGTAGTTTTCTTTAAAAAAATTCATGAAAAAGGCCTTTTTTGCGCTTCAAGTGGGGGTAACGCCTTAATTGAGTACTCTTCTTCCAAAAAATTCCTGAAAATCACCCAAATTTTCCGCGTTCGCACTGGTATAGCCCCTTAATATCGAAACACCCCATACTCAGATGCTCGAGAATTGTATACTCACGTGACGTTTCGTTCGCAATAATCGGGACTTTCTTCGAGATAGACCAGGTCGGTTTTGTTGGGCCGTTTGAGGTCCGGTCTCGCGGGTCTCAGTCTCGCTGGTCTTCGTCCACCCCTTTGTGCCAGGCGTACGAGCGCCGCGCCCTCATGGAGGGCAGCGAGTGCTGCACCGGCTCCTCTGAACGCCGGCAATCTTCGCCAACAGACTCGCAAGCTGCATGAACCCGACATACCTACGTCGATGAGTTTGCGAATGAGAATCGATCTTGTAACTTCTCCAAATATTTGATTGTTCAAGATCAATAAGGCTTGTCGAGCCTCATTGCCGTCCAAATCAATGACGTTCTTTGCATTAGTTGGTCTCATTCGTCGCATCGAGTCGAGAACTCACCGTGGCACTTGCAGACCCGTTGCATCCTCGAACGAACGGCACGTCTGCCAGCCTCGCTGTCATGCTTCCTCATCAACTGACCAGCCAATGCTCTCGTCGCTAACGGTCCTTCCTCCTTGATCGGCTCCTCACCTCCGTCCGACCATTCGTGCGATAACTTCTCACCGAAATGTATATCCTGTGCATGGCAATAACGTGGATTACATTCACTGCCAATATTTTCCGTGTTCACGGAAGGCGGGGAATCGGAAAAATCTAATGCGCAGACGAAACGGATGGAGACGACCACAGGCGCACATAGGATTGCCGCAGGACGCAGACAGTGGTGCATTTTTATTCAGCGATTACACTTGGACTCATTTCGAAATGCGACGATTCAGGGGCTACATCTACCTCCCATGTAGGGTGATCGGTAGTGGCCAACGATTGGCCGATGCTCGACGCCGAGCTTGCCAACATTGGCACTCGAGCTTGGCCCGATCATCGACCGAGCCTCGGATGATAAGAGCGGCCCGATATTCGCAATCAATATTGGCCCTAGAATGGCTTATGAGAATCGGCCGAGCATCGCGTAGGAGTTCATTCGAGAATCGGCCAACAATAAGTCCCCGCTAAGATTGCCATCATTGGCACTCGAGCTTGGCCCGATTATCGACCGAATCTTGGCGGATAATTGTGACCCGATATAGATCAACAAAATTGGTCCTGCATTGACAAAAAAAAAAAATTAATTATTTTTGTATTGTAATTCGTCATTACCTCGTCTTTCGAAACGATTAGTTCGAAGAAAATATTTCACCTATATGGGACTCGAACCTTGAACCTACCTACTCATAGCTAAGCATGCTGCCCCTATGCTACCGAGTACTTGTAACATCTGAATCGCAGTTATGGCATGAGACACCAAATGGATTCTCAACATTATTTTTATCACACAAACTATATCAAATAGTTAATATCATTGTGATAATTAGAGTTTTATCGAATGACATGTTATAGAATTTTTAAACATAACCTATATATATATATATATATATATATATATATATATATATATATATATATATATATAATTCCTCTCTCTCCACCCTCTCCACCCCCACAACCCTTTAATATGTGTGGTGCAATAAAGACGGACCATTAGTTTATCAGTTCAAGTTTAATTTCAATAAATAAATATATTTAAAATGAATAATTCCAATAATTGAATGCAATAGGAAAAATTTGATTTCACGAAATCTAGTTAATTCAAATAAAAAATAAGTAAATAAACGCGGTTAGTTAATTTTTATAGAATTTTTCTGTCAGTGTAGGATGGTTCATAAAAATCGGCAGAGAATCGCGTATGAGCTCGTTCGAGAATCGGCCAACAATGAGTGCTTTGATTTGGTAGTATATTTGTTAAGAGTAATGTCCAATGAACTCGTGAAAAGTATTTATCTCGTCTCTCAATGACTTCAACACGAAACAATGAATCGTCAATGTACGAATTGCGGTTCGATCATGCGTTACTCGGCTGAACATTGGCCTTGTATCGGCGAATCAACGTTGGCGAGTCTATACTTCACCATACATCGGCCTCGTATCGACAAGCCAATCATTAGCGAGTCTATATTTTGCCGAACATTGGACTCGTATCGGGAAAAACATGATTTGCGAGTCTGTACTTCGCCAAACATCGACCTCGTATCGATAAGCCAATGATTAGAGAGCCTATATTTGGCTGAACATTGGCTTCGTATCCCCAAACATATGATTGGCGAGTCTATACTTCGACAAACATCGGCCTCATATCGATAAACCAATAATCAACGAGTCTATACTTGGCCGAACATTGGCCTCGTATTGGCAAACCAATGATTGGCCAGTCTATACTTCGCCAAACACCGGCCTCGTATCGACAAGCCAATGATTAGCGAGTCCATGTTTGGCCGAACATTGGCCGCGTATCGGCAAACCAATGATTGGCGAGTCTATACTTCGCCAAACATCGGCCTCGTATCGACAAGCCAATGATTAGCGAGTCTATATTTGGCCGAACATTGGCCTCGTATCGGCAAACCAATGTTGGCTAGTCAATACTCAGCCGAGCATTGGCGTACAATTGGGTAATCGATCATCGCCCCGCCAACATTGGCCCAAGTATTGGCCGTTACGGTTCGATTGGCGAAACCTACATGGGCTAGAGGCCTAAAAATGGCCAAATGCCGATTTTTTGCTGGGAAACGGCTGGTGAAAAAGAAACGCATTCTTAGCACAAAGGTACATACAGTTGTATGCAAACGTGTCCGGCCAAAGATAATTTTATGATGGAGTAACGTTTAAAGGATGCAAAATGGAAACACAAACATATCGTAAAGTTCTTTTATTATGCAATCGAAACGTGTTATTGAATAATTATATATAACTATTCATAATTATTTATAACAAAAATAACAATTTTCGTTTTTTCATGACTATCCGGCCAAGTACGAATTACGCACTATATACAAAGAAAAAATATAGTAACTCAAGAAAAAAAATTGAAAACGGTAATAAATGTAAGATTTTCAGCAATACTTGGTAGCCATGCCCTTCGAAGCTATCACGGCAGCACATCGGCGAGGCATCGATTCAATAAGTTTGATGATTCGATCTTGAGAGTTATTTTTCCACTCTTCGTGAACTTTTCCCCACAAAGCAGCTTCATTAGCGCAATGTTCAGTTCTCACTCTTAGTCTTAAGGCAGTCCTCTAGTTTCTCGGGTCGAAAAAATCGATTTTTTTTTCGCAAATCACATCTACAACATGTGTAGAAAATGTGTGCCAAAGGATTTTTCGATATTCGAAGTGGTTCACAATTTACGGCCCTGGAACGGAGCAGGTATACGGAGCAGGTATACTTTCAAACGCGTTTTTCTCGAAACACCATTTTTCGAAACGGTGACCACGATATTTCAGAAACTACTGCACCGATCTTGTTCAAATTTATACAGCATCTTTAATATGTTATAAGCCAGCGATTGAACTAGGATTATCATGATTGCTTCGATAGTTTTTTTTGTACGAGCGAAAAACTTAAGAAAAAATGAGTAAAAAAAGAATGTAATTTTCAAAAGTGTAAAAAAAAGTCAATTTTTGTAATTTAGAATTCACTCTAGTTCAATCGCTAGTCTTAAATATGAAGATTAAAATGCCGTTTGGTTTTTTGATTTCAGATAAGCAGAACAGCCGCAATCTTGGTCACCGTCAAGCACCTCTTTTACTTGATGTCTTCCTGTCGGCCACTATAACGTTTATTCTATTATATATTTTGACTTCGAAAAATTTGTAAAGCTTATTTAAATGTTAATAAAGATTATGCAAAAACAATGAGATTGATTATTTCGATGCTTTGCCGGTAAAAAATTATTGAAAAAGCCGTAAAAAAACAGCCGAGAAACTAGAGAACCGCGTTAACTCTTGTCATAAATGTTCTATGAGATTCAAGTCCGGAGATTGACTCGGCCATTCTAAAACTCGAATATTTTTCTTGCTAAAAACCTGCTGAAGGAGCTGTGATCGATGTTTTGGATCATTATCTTGCTGAAAAATCCATCCTCGTGGCATATTCTGACGAGCACAAGGCAGCATTTCTTTTAATATAATATCTCTATACATAGCAGAGTTCATAGTGCCTTCAATTTTAAAGATTGGACCGACGCCTTTCCAAGCGAATGCACCCCATAGCATAATGCTATCTCCATCTTCTCCATCTTCTCCATCTCCATCTTCTCTAGTTCCTTTTGGTCGTCGAACGTACCTTCTCCCATCATTGCCAAACAAATTAATTTTAGTTTCGTCTGAGAACAGCACTTTTTTCCAATCTTCAACAGTCCAGCTCTGGTATTTTTTTGCGAATTCTAATCTGACCTTATTTTTTTTACTGATGAGCGGTTTTTCAACTCCAACACGTCCAAAACGTTCCACTTCTGTCAGTCTATGTGAAACAGTACTTTAGCTAGTGTCAGCCAAATTTTCTTCGCGTAATTCACGTGCGATGATTGCAGCATTATTTTTTACCTCTGCAGCAGCCTTTCTTTTAAAAAAATCATGGAAATAGCCTTTATTAGCGTCTAAAGTGAGAATACCCCTTAAGAGCATATAAAAAACCAAAAAATACAGAAAAACAACAAAAACATGGCCGCCGGCAGATGATACTGTTTTCGAAGTCGGTAGACTTGATATCTCGAGAACAACTTGTTGAATAGTTTCCAAATTTAATGGAGATACCATGAGAAACGTTTGTAGGTCGTTGACGATCTCACTTTTGTTTAAATCGATCTTAATTTTTTTTAATAGTTACGTAAAAATTACGACTTTTTTCATTCATGCTCGCGTTGAAACGAAAGTTGGCTTTTAGATTTCAGATGAGCCGTTTAAGCTGGAGAGTGTCTATCGCCAAACGTGGCGAAAAAAATGTCATCATCTATCGGCGGCCATTTTTTTGGGTGGTTTTTCTGTGTTTTTCGGTTAATTTTTTTAAGGCTCTCAATATAATGCGTTTCTTTTTCGTTTTTAAGGATCTTGATAAAATGCGTTTCTTTTTCACCAACTGTTTTCCAGACAATATATTCGGAATTTGGCAATTTTTTTTGAGCCTCTAGGTAGATGTAGCCCCTTGAACATTATGAATTTTCGACGAGTGTCCATTATTTATTATCAATGTCTTTTTTGCTTTTTATTTCGTTCAATATAAAGTATGATGAACTTATTATCATCAAAACCGAAAACAAATCGATTTTGACAGTTAAATAATACTCGTTACGATGGAATGTCGAATCAGAGTAGGTATTTGAAAAAGAATCAGAAAGTCTATTCTCACAATGTGAGATTCCTGGCCTGCTTGTCTTAGATGTAACTTCTCGCTCTGCAAGGGATGAAAAATGAGAGGTGTTACTTGAGGGCCACGAGGAAAAAGTATCACGCTGTTTGGTGGATAAAGAATGAGCTAACGACCACTCCAGCCGGTGTTTGATCTCTGGGGCTTTTACCTCAAGCAGGAAAACCATTGTCATCCGTGACGATGAGACGGTGAGACTTTAGCTGGACATTTTCATCCTAACACGAAAATATCCTCTCTTCTCGTAATATGCAGCGAAGGCAATTACAACGATATGGTCAACACACTAAAATCGTATGAAAATGAATCTCGGTAATCATCTGGCTCTTCAAAAGTTGAGGGGGGAGATGCCTTTAGGCGAGGAAAACATTTGCTGATTTTCATGATATTTCATTAAGGCCTTAGGCCACAGTAACGGGTATAAAATCATGTGCGAATTTGACAATTTTTTTTTTCGTATGCAAAAGTGATTCACTCATAAAATTAATTACAGATCTATTTAGTATGAATATCAAGCGGTTGGAATTTTTTTTTCGATGTCCAAAATGGCCGACTACTCGAAACTTCTCGAAACAACTATTTTCCAATTGGCGTGACAAATAACTTCAACAATTTTCACTCGATTTACTTCAAATTTAAAAGTTATGTTCCTAATTGTATTTCGCAGAGAAGTACGTACGGAATCTCTGATCAATCGAGAACTTTTCATTTTATGAGCAGTTTATGAGCAGTTATAACGAAATTTTTCACTGAAAATTCATTTCTTAAGGGGTTAACCCCACTTGCGATTTTGAAAAAATCGATTTTTTTATTGCACGTTTTTGAAGTATAAGTATCCGGGCCCATACTTCTGTATGAGCCCGGAATAGATGACTCTATGTAAGTTTACAAAAAAAAATATTTTCTTCGTGTAAACTGAACTTGAAACTTTAAACGCGATTTTCTCAAAATGGCATTTCTGAAGTCGGTGACGAAGATTACTCAAACACTAATGAACCGATCTTCTTGAAATTTTGCAGGCTTATTTAATACATAAAAATGTAGTCTCTAATCGTTCGATTTTTTTTTCGAAAAAAAAATGGCCGTTTTATAGCCAAAAAACGGCGGTTTTTTTCGTTAAAATCGAACCATTAACTTTGACTGTCCGCCATTTTGTGAAAAATGAATATTTTTTAAAATCCTTCGATTAAAGACTAGTTTATACTTATATTTGACTAAATCCATCCGCATTTTTTTTTCAGATGATCCACTTCGCCGCAATGTTGGTCACCGCAAACCGTGTATATAAAAACATTATTTCATTGACAGCCATTTGCCACTGAACAATGTAATATTTTTCAATAAAAAAATGACTGAAAGTTCTTCAAGATGTGTTCTTTAAGATGGTATATTGATCGATTGAAAAAGTTTTGTAGTTTTCTTTAAAAAAATTCATGAAAAAGGCCTTTTTTTGCGCTACAAGTGGGGGTAACGCCTTAAGTTCAAATACCTACAACTTTTGAATGAAACAATATTTTTTAAATTCCGTACGTACTTCTCTAGGTATTCTAATGTAGATTGACGAGAATTTTTGTTTTTCGTTCTAGGCAAAAAATTGTGGACGCTAAATGTCACGCCGCGGAGCGCCTAAAAAAAGATAACAAAAGAAAATATTAGTCGTCGGTCATTTTGTACATCGAAAAAAAAAATATTTTTTCTATCAGCTTGATATTCATACTAAATAGATATGTAATTAATTTCACGAGTGAATCACTTTTTCATACGAAAAAAATTGTTAAATTCGCACATGATTTTATACCCGTTAATGTGGCCTAAGGCCTTAAAAGGAAAGATTTCTCCACCATTTTCGAGACTTAGGGCATGTTTCATTACTACTTTTGGCTTTAACATGGTATTTTTTTTAAGGTGGACCACTAGTGCGACACCGCAAAAAGGTGATTTTCGGGAACTTATTGAAAGAAAAGTGTTGCATCGAATGTTTTGAAATTTCGAGGATATGTTTGTGTGTAATTTATGTATATACAGTAATTTTTTTATATGAAAATATTCCATTTTCAGCAATTTAAGCGCCGTCTCCCGAGTCTCAAAAAAAAGTTCTCCCACTGCTGCGGTGATTGCGGCCTTCAGAGTGCCCGAAATAATTTTTTTTTTTAAGTCCGTTAAACTAGAAAGTATTGCCCGCACAATGACGCAGAATTGTGAAAAAATTTTGAAATCCACCAAAATGGCGGAGTTTTGAAAAAAAAGTTCCAAATTACGCTTAAAAATCTGATGGTTTTTTGCATGGCAAATTGACATTTTTTATCCA
This sequence comes from Ophion slaviceki, assembly GCA_944452715.1. Lineage (NCBI taxonomy): Eukaryota > Metazoa > Arthropoda > Insecta > Hymenoptera > Ichneumonidae > Ophion > Ophion slaviceki. The sequence continues at coordinate 9,970,089 of OX101785.1, forward strand.
ATCGAAAAACTGGAAGGTCATTGTATGAAGAAACAAATACTAAATACGCTAAAACAAGATTCAAGTCGATTGGATGATGTGTATTCGAGTTAAAACTGCAGAAAATATGAAACATGTAGTTTTAAGAAAAACGCGTTGAAAGATATAAATATCGATTTGATTGTTATAAATCCATAAAAGTACAAGGCATAGTATAGTAGTAAGGTATACTTGAAGGTATAGACTATCGAAAAATGCAAAAAAAACGATTTTTTGAAAGTGTCACACAAGTGGTGCCCGTTAATCTTTTAAAATGGCGGAGGTATGGCACGGTCTTTTAAACTACATTTTCAAAACTGGCGTGGCGTGGCTAAAAAACGAATCCACCGATTTCGATGAAATTTCGTATAAATTTTTCTAATCTTATAGTCTAAATATGATCCCAAAGGTAAATTTTTTTTTAACAATTTTTATCGGAAAATGTAGTCATTTTTTTCGAAATATTCAATCTTTTTGTTTCAAAGCGTACCATTTCATCGATTTTCAACATTTCTCACTTTTTCTTGATTCATATTCTGCGTATGTCAATGAAAGGAAAATTGTCGTTGGTTTTTTTAATCAAATTAAGGGGTATTCTCACTTCAGACGCTAAAAAAGGTTCTTTCCATTAATTTTGTTGATAGGTTTATATTATAGATATTGATATACAAGTTGTTACACTTAATAAATATACTTTCGAAATAAATTTAAAAAAAGATATTTATTTAAATGCCCAATTATAGACGAAAATGTCCTAAAAAAATTATAGGTCTGAGCTGTTGATGAAATCTCGGAGATGGATTGTCCGAAACGAAAAATCAAACGATTTTAGATTCAGTATGTTAATGGCTATAGCGTATATCATACGATTTTTGATATATGCAAAAATAACAAAATGGCGGACATTTTTCGAAAAAACAAAAGAAAACGTGTTTTTTTCACCGTTTTTGGCGAAAAAATAGCAAAAATCAAAATTTAAAAAAATCCTTGATATGCGCTATAGCTATAGTTGTAAAGAATATGTGATTAACATTTTACAAGGACCATTTTTAAACATTAATAAAAATAAAAAATACTATGTAAGAGCCAAAAGTAGTAATAAAACATACCCTACATCTCAAAAATCATCTTTAAGACCTTAGGCCACTCGAGAGGCCGAAAAATAGGCTTTTTGGGGATTTTTGTTCAGAAAAACTACAAAATAAATCGAGATTACAAAAAGAGTATTTATCATACATATCAGTGACTGTATACAATAATTTTTTTGAAGCGATTTATTTCAAAATGGCGGCTGTGCAGCGTTTAGCTCAAAATTGCATTTTTTGAGTTGCCCGGAAACATAACTCCGACAATTTTCAACCGATTCACTTGAAATGTTGAATATGTCTTGAAAAATACATTGTCTATGGAAGTACGTAGGATTTTTTTTTATATTGCATAGTTCATTTGTTATTGACAATTATCTGACGAAATTTTTCACTTTCCAAAAATTTGCCTAAAAAATCGTCAGATAATTGTTAATAACAAATGAACTATGCAATATAAAAAAAATACGTACTTCCATCGACAATGTATCTTTCAAGATATATTCAACGTTTCAAGTGAATCGGTTGAAAATTGTCCGAGTTATGTTTGCAGCCAACTTAAAAAATGCAGTTTCGAGATAAACGCTGCACAGCCGCCATTTTGAAATTAATCGCTTCGAAAAAATTATTGTATCGTCACTGACATGTATGATAAACACCCATTTTTGTAATCTCGATTTATTTTGTAGTTTTTCTGAAGAAAAAAAAATTCCCAAAAAGCCTATTTTTTCGGCCTCTAGAGTGGCCTGACCCCTTAAGAAAAAAAATCACCCATTTTTTTCTCGCTTAACGGTTCTCCCCCCTTAATCTGGCCATGTAATCGTGACCAGAACCCTATGAAATTCGGAGTTTCATAAACACACGCGAAGAAATGCATTGTCCATGAACCCCCCGCTTCCAAAAGGCAAAACGTAGTTGTACAAACAAAAATCGAATCTTCCGTCTTCACCAGACTTTTTCGCGTCGTTGAAATAAATCTCAGTTTCCGTGCTCGGGGAATCGCTGTGGTTTTTGGATTAAATGGAAGCTTTCTAGTTACACAAGAAGCGTTGGTCATTGTCGAGGTCGTCGTCGTCGTCGTCGTAATCATCGTCGTTGGTCCGTATATTTGCCCAACAGTATTTGTACGCGCATACACGAAAGAGGGAAGAAGAACAGGTCGTATAAGTGTCTCGGGTGTAGGCTAACAGGGTGGAAACAAGGCAATGTCGTCGGAGTCATGTGCCTGAATCGAGTGAGTGAGTGAGAAAGTTGGAAACGCGAGGGAGAAGGTTGTTGCAACTTAACAAGCTTAGCCCCCCCCCTTAATCCCCTTGTAAGCTCGCAATGTCTACAAGGGGTCACCTGTTCAGGCACAAAATACATTCGTTTACGTTGACGTTTCGCGGATCTATGTTTTGCCGTGGAAGAAAACTCGAATCGCACCGTGGGCGACAATAATGGGTGAACACGGATGAAAATGCTTCAGTGTTTGCTCAGCTATACGTTTTCCACGGGTAAGCCCACTTCGCCAGATCGTTATAGTTTCCAAGACGACAATACGCAACGGTCGCGTTCAACAGCCTGATGACGTGTCATCAACGAGAATGCACAGCCTCCAGTCAACCGGGTTGAAATTCCGAACTTTGAATGCTCCGACGGTTTAAAATTCCGAATTTTAATGTTCCGAAATTCAAGATGGGGCTGGGTTGAAATTCCGAACTTTGAATGATCAGAACGCTCTAAACTCCAAAAATATTCTACCCCGAAAGATCAAAACTCCGAAAGAATTTTACACGAAAGACGAACACTGCGAAAATCTTAACACCGTCAAAATAATTCGGCTATGGAAGTTTTAAAAGTTTCAAAATTTTCAATAAATCGAGGAATTATTTCAAGAATTTTGTTTTTATTAAGAAGTTATTTTGCGTCAATTTTGACATGTGTCTAAATAAGGTTATACGTTCTGTATCATTTACAGTCGACTGTGTAGACTTTCGCTGGCATGATCTTGACATGAGGGCCGGGTTGAAATTCCGAACTTTGAATGCGCCGACGGTTTAAAATTCCTAATTTTAATGTTCCGGAGTTACAAGATTCGTCAAGATTATACCAGCGAAAGTCTACACAGTTAATTGTAAATAATGTAGAACGTATAACATTGTCTAGACGAATTTCAAAATTGATGTGAGATCACTTCTTAAGGGGTGAGAAGCAGTCAGAATTTTCAAAAAATCGATTTTTTTACATTTTCTTGAAGTATGATGTTTCGAAAATATTCCCTGAACATTTTAAGAGGTTACCCCCACTTGCGATTTTGAAAAAATCGATTTTTTTTTATTGCATTTTTTTGAAGTATAAGTATCCGGGCCCACACTTCTGTATGGGCCCGGAATAGATGACTCTATGTAAGCTTACAAAAAAAAATATTTTCTTCGTGTAAACTGAAATTGAAACTTTAAACGCGTTTTTCTCAAAATGGCATTTCTGAAGTCGGTGACCAAGATTACTCGAATACTAATGAACCGATCTTCTTGAAATTTTGCAGGCTTATGTAATACATAAAAATGTAGTCTTTAATCGTTCGATTTTTTTTCCGAAAGAAAATGGCCGTTTTATAGGCAAAAAACGGCCGTTTTTTTTCGTTAAAATCGAACCATTAACTTTGACTGTCCGCCATTTTGTGAAAAATGAATATTTTTTAAAATCCTTCGATTAAAGACTAGTTTATACTTATATTTGACTAAATTCATCCGCATTTTTTTTTCAGATGATCCACTTCGCCGCAATCTTGGTCACCGCAAACCGTGTATATAAAAACATTATTTCATTGACGGCCACTTGCCACTAAACAATGTAATATTTTTCAATAAAAAAATTACTGAAAGTTCTTCACGATGTGTTCTATAAGATGGTATATTGATCGATTAAAAAAGTTTTGTAGTTTTCTTTAAAAAAAATTAATGAAAAAGGCCTTTTTTTTGCGCTACAAGTGGGGGTAACGCCTTAAGTCAATCCGATGAATAGTTTCCGGGATATCCCACAATTAGTGAAAGGGCCACGTCTATTCTCAACGTATAGACGTGGCTGACAAACGCGCAAACGATAATACCCGAGAAGGCAGAATGCTTCGAAGACGACAACAAATTGATATTTTGGAAGCTTCCACATCGGTAGAAACCCTATTGTATGGGCCAGGAATTGATGATTCGATGTAAGTAATTTTTTTATTAGTATTTCTATACATAAATCAAGTGTAAAATTGGAAAACTCTTTCAGAAATGTTCAAAAATTGATCACTCAAAAACTATGAACTTTAGCAAAATTTGATAAAGAATACTTTCGTTTTAAAATTGTCCAAAATATTTTTAAAAAATAATTCATCTCGAAAAACTTTAATTATTCGAAAAATTGTTTTAACAATTGGCTATAAACAATTAAATGCGAGACTTTTCGGCAAAAAAATTGTGATATTCGAATTCAGTGGATCAAAATACATTGAAAAAAGTTTAGCTTCATCCATCGAGCTCAACATTTTACGAACATATAATACCGTATCCACATCGAAAAACTTTAAACGCGTTTTTCTCGAAACTATGTTTTTCAAGTCGGTGACCACTATAATTAAAAAACCACTCGATGGACTTTAATGAAATTTGGTGTGCTTTTGATAGCATTAAAAACTAGTCCTTAATCGAAAGATTTTCATTTTTGTTGAAAATGTCGATTTTTTTAACAATAAACGAGCGATTTTTTAAATCGAAATCGAAAGTTATCTGTCGGAAGCCGCCATTTTGTTAATTAAAAAAAAGCTTCGAATAAGGACTAAATTTATTATTAGACTAATTATTTTTTTTCGGTTTTTCGATTTCAGATGATCCAGTAAAGTTTTATGATGGTCACCGCAAAGCACTACATGCCGAAGGGGGTCCACAAAGATGGCGATATTTTTATAAATAATCAATGTTTTTTTTTGAAAATTTGTACAAGCCAAGTTGAAATATAACATAAAAAGTCTGTGCAACCACTTTTGTAAAACAAACTTAATTACTATAAACAAAAATTATTGAAAATGCTCGTTTTTTCACGCCCCCGACTGCATCTCTCCCCTTAAGGCAGGATTCTACTTTGAAACTTTGAAAAAAAATATTTTTTTTTTTTACATTTTTCGAAAGTAAATATGTTCTCACCAAAACTTCACTATCACTCACCAAAACTTTAAACGCGTTTTTCTCGAAACGACATTTTCAAGTACCGTGGTCGTGATAACTCAAAAAGTACTGAACCGATCCTTATGAAATTTGGAACACATATTCTATATGTGTGTACCAACCAACCTAACTACAATCAACTTAAAATTTTGATTAGAACTATTTTTTTATTGCAAAAAAAGACAAAAAAAACGCTTTTTTTTTCGTATTTTAGCCGCCATTTTGTTAATTTTGCACGTATATAAAATATTCTAGTTAGGTCGGTTCCTGAAGACATACTGAACATGAAACTATTTGATTTTTTTGTTTCAGACCATCCGTCGGGAAGATTTCACGACCACGACAACGGTACCTGCTTTTCGAGGCGTTGGCTTTAAACATATTTTACGTGTACAAAAAATGAATAAAATACATAAAAAATTTTTTTTTATGTACTTAAAGAGTGTATTTATTGAACAGTTTAAACCCCATATCGATATCTTTAATAGTATTCTCAGAAAAAATTCACGAAAATAGCGTTTTTTTCATGGTTTCAAAGTAGAATCCTGCCTTAATTTTAAAAAATTCTTGAAATGATTCGTCGATTTATTGAAAAATTTGAAACTTTTGAAACTTCCATAGCCGAATTATTTTGACGGTGTTCAGATTTTTGGAGTTTTGGTCTTTCGTGTAAAATTCTTTCGGAGTTTTAATCTTTCGGGGTAGTATTCTTTCGGAGAATTTCAACCCGGTTAGAGTCAAAGTGCTAATTAGATGATACTTTTTGCGACCGTAATTCGCAGCTATCATTTTGAAGAGGAAGCTGAAAGGTTTAGCCATTCGTCGACAAGTGACGATCATCTCAAGCGTCAAGCGCAGAAATCGCGCTCCAGTTGTAACAAAGAAGTTGATGAGTAGAAATTAGCACAGCCTGAAGGGACGGAGTTTGGACTCGTGGCACACAGTGCGCAATGAATTAAAGGTACAGCCCTAACAAAGAAGATAGGATGTAGGGATGAAGTACAAAAGATCGGGTCGATTTACCTCGCTGCAGCCACCCCATTCCCAGTGATTGGGGTGTCGAGCTCGGACTCGGTTATCGCACGAACAATCGGTGAGTTCACCTCTCGAGCATGCCCTCGTTACGCTGTAAGCAACTCCAGCCGCTGATATCGCATAAATGAACGCTGCCTCTCGACTGTCTGAAAAGATAAGCAGAAGAACAGTTGCCGCAAGCTGTGAGAAATTGCCAAAAATCAATGAAACCGAATGCGTATGATGCGTTTGATCTACAGGTGATGGCGATACTTTAGTGTTGCTGATCAAACATACGTTTTTGGTGCACACAGTGATCGACGCGTGGAACGGTCATTTATACGAGTCGATTTATGCACATTGTACTTGGAACATTCGACAGATTGAAGTTCGGGTCGAAAAGAGTCACTTTCATCAGCTGATTCGTGGATTGAGAGGCTATACCAGTGTGACACTTTCAAAAAATCGATTTTTCTTTGCCTTTTTGGACAGTTTATACTTTCAAGCATATCCTGTAAAAATTTCACGACCGTATCTCTATAATTTTATCTTGTAAAAATCGATAGTTAAATCTTTAAACGCGTTTTTCTCGAAATGAGATTTTTCAAATTTGCTGACATTGTAACTCAAAGAGAAATTATCCCATCGTCTTGAAATTTGAACTGAGTACTCTTGAATATATTTACTCTACAATGACGTAGGATATTTTTGATTGCGTGAAAATTGACGATTTGGCATTGAAAAAAACGAGCACTTTGTAGGCAAGAAAACAGACTTTTTTTTCACAACTACGCCATTTTGTTAGATTTTGATATTTTTCGAAAATCTTACGTCATTGTACAGAAAATACCTTCCAGTTTAAGGGGCCAGTTTGGGGCCACTTTGAAAATTTCAAAAAATCGAAAGCAAGCAAGACTTGAAGAAATCGACGATGATGAGCAATCAGAAGAGATTTTGTACGGTGCAGGAATTGCCGATTGAGTTTAGGTAAGAGTTTTTCATAGTATAAACTTCAAACGCGTTTTTCTCGAAACACCGTTTTTAAAGTCTAGCTCCATCGTATCTCTAAAACGAATAAACCGATTCTCTTGAAATTTGAACTACATATTCTAAACATGATTCGCAACAAGATGACCCTCGATGGTTTTGAAATTTTGACTTTTACCCTTTTTTTTGCGAAAAACTGCAAAAAAACGCGTTTTTAAAAACTTTTCGTTTTTCATCTGCCATTTTTATATTTTTTGATAAAACTTTATATCCGAGGGTCATTTTGTAGCTGGGGTCATACTGAATCTAATGGACTTTGATTTTTTTGTTTCAGACAAGCCGTTGCCGAGTTGTGATGGAGCTACCTAGCCCACCTATTTTTGAGGCGTTACGTTAAACTATAGTTTTTGTACTTAAATATGGATAAAAATGAATTAATTTTTTTTTTAATGGATTTCAATACTTTATTTATAAAGCCCGACAATTTTTATATTCACATATTTATAAAATACTCAAAAAAATCGCGAAAATAGCCTTTTTTCGTGGCTCCAAAGTGGACTGGCCCCTTAACCCTTAACAGTCACACTGGGTCCACGGGACCCAAACAAATTATTTTGATGCCGTACAACTTGTTTTTCCAATAAAACATACATTTTCTTATATGCGTAAGCGTTTCATTTTTTCCTTTACTTTTTGAAAGTCCACAGAAACCGCTATGTCTATTTCAAAGTACATTGTTTCCAGATTATAAAACCATTTTTTTTTGTCAATAATTACAAGAGTTACAGCAATTTTTGTAAAAAAAGTCATTTTTCAAGTTTTTTTTTGCATAAATTTTTTTGCATATTGAAAATTTAATTTTTGTTTTCTAACCAATATCCTTGTATTAGACAAGGTTCAAATTATACCTCACTATTTTTTTCATATCGCTCAATGCACTATTTCATTATTTATAACAATTTAAAAACGCCTGGGTTCGATGGACCCAGTATGACTATAACGTGATTCTAGCTAAAAGTGTGACTACTAACTTTAAACGCGTTTTTCTCGGAATGAGATTTTCCAAATTTGCTGACATTGTAACTCAAAGAGCAATTATCCCATCGTCTTGAAATTTGAACTGAGTACTCTTGAATATATTTACTCTACAATGACGTAAGATATTTTTGATTGCACGAAAATAGACGATTTGGCATTGAAAAAAACGACCATTTTATAGGCATGAAAACAGACTTTTTTTCACAACTACGCCATTTTGTTAGATTTTGATATTTTGCGAAAATCCTACGTCATTGTACAGGAAATACCTTCGAGTTTAACGACACTTTTTTCTTTTTCGGTTTCAGCTACTCAATCGGCCGGAATCGTGTCAGCGTTGGATCTCAATATTTTTCTATGAAAAAAATTATGTAATATAGGTCAAATATAGCCAAATATATTCTCAATTTTCCGAAACATTTAACTGAGTACTTTTCTTCCAAAAAATTCCCGAAAATCACCCAAATTTTCAGCGTTCACACTGGTACAGGCCCGTAATAGTGGATTCGTGTACTCACTGACTAGCATCACGCCACCGAATATATTGTCCGGATTGTCCGTGCTGACCGAGCAATTCCACCGAGCCGATCGGAACTGATGTTGGCACTCTTCGATCGCGACCCTCGCGCCGGCACTGATAGCCTGCAAAAGACAGGCAACGAAAGATATAAGTATCGCAACACGCTTGGGTAAAGTTGACGACGGGAAGGGGCGCGCCGTCCAAAGCTTCACAGTGAATAAGACTGCATCGGAGATACGGGGCGGCGATTTATCCGTGCTGTTAAATAAATGTGTCCCTCTTATACCGTATATACATCTTGTATTTATAGATCCGGCTGCGTTGTACGGGAGGTTATACGTACGCGAAAGCCGGTGGGGTGCTCCCGGATCGTATCTCTTCTCCCTCGCTTTAATCCAGCATTAACAGCGAATTTCATGGCTCGTCGAAAGCGCTCGATACATTTCAAACAAATTGCGTAAGGATGAGCAGCCAGAAGGATACGAGATTACATGCAACGACTCGCTTTAGAGTTGTACATAACTCCGAGAGAAGTGAAGAAGAGAGGCTGTCTTTACCTTTCTCTCTTCTCTTTTTCTCTCTCCTCATTTTCATTTTATTATTTTTACGGTCTGGCCCGTTGGCGCGCATGTTCACCCGCTTGGAATTAAATACCTATTGGAATAATCGCTCCCACGGATGAGCTGACTCGAGATCCGTCGAGTCTTGTCTGCGATTCGATTTTTCTTCGCCTCGCGCCTGAATCTGAGCCTCGCGAGGGCCCTAATACTTCGATTATGAATATTCATGCGGGAATCTTCGTTTGAGGAATGATCGGAGCGCGCGACGAGCCTACGCGAACTCGGAAAAGATACTGGGAAAGGAAGAAAAATGTCGCGGCGCGTCGCGGTTCGTAAGCTCCGGTATCCGGCCAATGTGATAGGAATCTGAAGGCTCACAACGTTATTGCATTAACCCATTTCGAACAAACGCTCCGGTCGTTCAACACCCAACTTTGTTTTTCTTTTACAGCATCGATACTTTGAGATACAGAGGAATTCCGGCGGGCTAATTATCGGTATGCGGCGTCCAATCGACTAATATATGCACTGGGGAAAAAATCATTGATCCAATATCACTGGTGTTATCGAATGAAATTTCGCTGATTCAATCGTAAAATTGTTGGTGTAAATAATCGGATTTATTAGTCCAAGCCAAATGCTGTTGACTTTAAGGGGTTACCCCCACTTGCGATTTTGAAAAAATCGATTTTTTTTTATTGCATTTTTTTGAAGTATAAGTATCCGGGCCCATACAGAAGTATGGGCCCGGAATAGATGACTCTATGTAAGTTTACAAAAAAAAATATTTTCTTCGTGTAAACTGAAATTGAAACTTTAAACGCGTTTTTCTCAAAATGGCATTTCTGAAGTCGGTGACCAAGATTACTCGAACACTAATGAACCGATCTTCTTGAAATTTTGCAGGCTTATTTAATACATAAAAATGTAGTCTTTAATCGTTCGATTTTTTTTTCGAAAAAAAATGGCCGTTTTATAGCCAAAAAACGGCCGTTTTTTTCGTTAAAATCGAACCATTAACTTTGACGGTCCGCCATTTTGTGAAAAATGAATATTTTTTAAAATCCTTCGATTAAAGACTAGTTTATACTTATATTTGACTAAATCCATCCGCATTTTTTTTTTCAGATGATCCACTTCGCCGCAATGTTGGTCACCGCAAACCGTGTATATAAAAACATTATTTCATTGACGGCCATTTGCCACTAAACAATGTAATATTTTTCAATAAAAAAATTACTGAAAGTTCTTCAAGATGTGTTCTTTAAGATGGTATATTGATCGATTAAAAGAGTTTTGTAGTTTTCTTTAAAAAAATTCATGAAAAAGGCCTTTTTTTGCGCTACAAGTGGGGGTACGCTACGCCTTAATGACATGATAAAATTAAAAGTTTATTTTCATTCAAAAGATATATTGTTAGCCGAGAACAATATATTATTGAAACTATCTAAAAATTATCGCTCGTTTGATTCAGATTAAATTTCTATTGAGTAAATATGTTATTTTATTTTTTTCACCATATCCGATATTGATTTTCAAGTACGTTATTCGTTAAAATATTAATATTTTATTTTGATTAAAAAATGTTGAGCAAATGTCTGAATTGGTTAAAAAATTATGCGAATATAAAATTTGTTTTGCGCATTTGGTCGAAAAAATTCAACCAAATCATGGCCGAGCGCCACCGAAATTATAGGTGTGAGGAAACCCGTAGTTCTCGGAGTAACCGCTAGAAGCCGCACGCGCGCTCGTTTCTCGTAAGCGTAGCGCGAACCGAAAATCTACTTAAACGCCGGAGAAACTCTAAAGACCATCGCTTCTTGGCCTGTGGCTAAGATCAAAGTGTAGTATCTGTTCTTATCAGTTGAATATCTGATATTCTCTCCATGGATATTCCATTGGATATCTGATATTCTCTCCACTATTATCGTAGATGATCACTCTAATGCTCACTTTTCATTTGAGATTTAAACAAATTGAGAACCGTATAGCACAGTCGTGCTGTCGCAGAAAAAACCCGGAATCGGAGAAAATTAGAAGGCTAGTTTTTTGACAGGTGATTTTGTAGGTGCCGCGGGTGCTGAATCCAAGTTTGCCTAAAAATCAGGGTGTAGGGTTCTTTTTTAGGGGATGAAAGGCGATGGGGGTGGATTAATGCCAAACTACAACCCCTACGAGGTCGGCGCAGTGAGACAAAATGTTCAGAAAAATCCGGGCTTCAGTTTTGTCCACAGCGCCGAAGTCGTGGAAGTTCATTTTAGGGGTAAAAAAGTGGGGTGAAATTTTGAAAAATCAGTTTTATTTCAATAACTCTTTAGAAAAAAATCGTACACTTTTTGTTCAAACGGGAACGTTGTAGCCTTTGAAAAGACGCGTCGATCGAGTATTTGATCATTACTCTCCGATAATATCTTCACCCCCAAAAAAATGGTTGAAAAACAAAAAAAATTGTTTATTGAATAACTAAAAAACAATCGGTTTTTCAGGTATGGTTAGAATGTACGAAATGTAGAGAATAATTTTCTCCATATTTTCGTTGCTATGGACCACTCTTGAATTTTGATTTTCCAACCCCTCACGGGGATTGAACATTCAAAATGAAATCCTGGGAAAACTATTCACCGGACGAATTCGCCGCCGTGGAAGAATTTGTAGCTTGAACCCTCAGCTACATTTTTGTCCACAGCGCCGAACTCGTATCTCTTTAGTTTCGGTCAATAGTTTTCCCAGAATTTCATTTTGAATTTTCAACCCCTGAGAGGGGCTCGAAAAAGCAAAATTCAAGGGTTGTCCATAGGAACGAAAATATAGAGAAAATTATTCTCTACATTTCGAACATTTAAACCATCCCCGAAAAATCGATTGTTTTTGAGTTATTCAACAAACAATTTTTTTGTCAACTCTTCAACAATTCTTTTAGGGGTGAAGATATTATTGGAGAGGGTTGATCGAATACTCGATCGACGCGTCTTTTCAAGGGCTACAACGTTTCCATTCGAACAAAATTGTATCAATTTATCCTGAAGAGTTATCGAATGAAAACTGATTTTTCAAAATTTCACCCCACTTTGTCACCCCCAAAATAAACTTCCACGACTTTGGCGCTATGGACAAAAATAAAACGCGGATTGTTCTGAACATTTTGTCTCCCAGCGCCGACCTCGTGGGGGTTGTAGTTTGTCATTAATCCACCCCCATCCCCTAAAAAAACCATACACCCCGATTTTTAGGCAAACTTGGTTTTAGCACCCGCGGCACCTACAAAATCACCTTTCAAAAAACTAGCCTTCTTCTATTTTTTTCCGATTCCAATATACAGCACGACTGTACTAGTACGTCTCATGGCATATTCGTTTCGATGTAGTACAAAAATAATTCATTCTATTGATTATGTTTTTGTACGAAATAAAAAATGTTGTAGCAACCGCTTAATTATTTCATCCATACATCTACGGATTGTATACAGAATGATTTCAATAAAATATAATTTTATTTGAAGGGTACTGTAGATATTCAGACAACAAAAGAGATTTTCAAATGAAATAATGTGTTATTTGAATCAATCACATTTTCCAATATTTTATAGTCAATACTATCTCATATATCGGTGGCACTCCGCGATCAGACATTTGTTTGAATCAACCAATATATTTTTTTGATTCAATTGGTTTTTTTTTCTCCGTGTGTTTGGCCTCTCATGTCAGAAGCACCGCTTCCGGTCCTTCGATACATCAACAGCTACAGAGCTGCCTTATCCCGTAATGCAGGGTAACTTGAAATGGCGAACTAGGAGCATCACGGTGATGATAAAAGTACTACATTGGCATTGCAGTTGGGAATATATGGCCTGGCTAAATCCTTCAGACAGTATGAAAAAGGGATACCGCAAACTTTTTAGCTTTTGGAACCAGCACATATTTCTATCATTTCTTCTTTGACGATTTTCAAAGTCCCGCGTGCAGATATTATCGTAGGAATCCAATTGGATTCCCATACTTCCTGATAGGGATCCAATGAGTCATTGCATTCGATCCCTGGCTGAAACATCACGCTCCTTCATTGGATTCTCATTGGGATTTCTCATTGGAATCCAATGTAGGAATCCAATTTGGATCCTCAAGGATTCCCACGTCATCAAACAGAATCCCATGCGATTCTCGATCGATCGCGTCGCCTTCTGGACGTTGAATTTCATAAACGAAATATATAGATATACGAAATGAGTGAATCTTAAAAAAGTATAAATCTCATCTTAAAAAAGTATAAATTGCACAATGAGTTTCGAGACACTTGGCGAAATGTTACCATTCGATTCAAATTTGTACAGTGAATTCTTTGTCATGTCCTGAACGCACCCTCAACATTTTAAATCAATCACATACACTGCTTCTATAAAATTTACAATTGAAAAAAACACTTTTTAACATAGGGAGATGCCTATGATGAGATAACATAGATAGTACGTTATGACACTAATGACGAAATTCTCATAATGTACTGAGTGATTTTACAATCTTTCATAACATGTCAAATATTTTTTCACAAAGATTGTAAAACTGCCATTCAACGATGAACGTAGGCATCTCCCTGTGTTAAAAAGTGTTTTTTTTTTTCATTTGTAAATTTGATGGCAACGGTGTAGACGATCGAATTAAAACTTGGAGGGTGCATTCAGTACACGACAAAGAATTTACTGTATAAATTTAAATCAAATGGTAACATTTCGTCAATTGTCTCGAAACTTCTTGATAAAACGTATCTTAAAAATCGATTTGAATGATATCACTGAAAATCCAGTGTAATTATCGTTTATTATGTATCTTACTGCAATTTGACATAGTACCACCACACACGTAGGGTAAGGTGCCCGATTATTGGCACTTTAAAGGCCCAATTATTGGTCCATTAAGGGCCCAATTATTGGCACCTTAAGGGTCCAATTATTGGCACTTTAAGGGCCACTGTGCAGGTAGGAGAGGAGTGTCAGTAATTGGCAGGGTGCCAAAATAACGTCACTTCACCCTATCTACGCGCTTGCGAAGCGTGTCGGTTATATTTTAATGCGCCGAATTTTATCTCGTGAATTTTCTCATACTTTCGATTCGAACGTGGTAAGAATTCTCAAAGGTCCGTCATCGGGGAGCAATGCAGAATCCAATAGGGTTCCAATAAGGAGTCCTTATGTGCGGTGTGCCTAAAAAATCCCCATAGATATGTGGCTGCATCTTTGGACTCCCCAAGAAGTTTGTGGACGAGAGTACGAAAGGATAATTTTTTTGGGGAAATCCAATGAATTCCGGTTGAGAGTTTCAAATTAAAAATTCTCAAACGACGTCAATCAAATCCCCATAGAGATGTGGTAGGATCTGGGGACTTTTCAACAAATTTCTGCACGAGGTAGAAATTTTCTTCTCTTTCGCGTCTCTGTACTACCGAACAGTGAAGAAGCCTTGTGTTCTTATCTTTAAGGGGTCTTCTCCCTTAGGCTAAAAAAGGCTATTTTCATGAATTTTTTTGATAACTTCATATTATAGATACTGATATAAAAGTTGTTACACTTAATAAATACACTTTCGAAATAAATAAATAATTTTTTTTGTGTATTTATGTAACCCAAACAAACTTCAAACGCGTTTTTCTCGAAACAACGTTTTTCGACGGCTTGTTGATGAAATCTTCGAAACTATTGAACCGATCCTTATGATACTTTAACCACATATTCTTTACAACTATAGCTATAGCGCATATCAAGGATTAATTTTTTTGTCGATATTTACTATTTTTTTTGCCAAAAACGGTGAAAAAACACGTTTCTTCTGTTTTTTCGAAAAATGTCCGCCATTTTGTTAGTTTTGCATATATCAAAAATCGTATGATATGCGCTATAGCCATTAACATACTAAATCTAAAACCGTTTGATTTTTTTGTTTCGGATGATCCATCTCCAAGATTTTATCAACAGCGCTGACTTACAATTTTTTGGACATTTTTTTAACTACCATTTTCGTCTATAGATAGTGAGTTAAATAAATAATTTTTTTTTCGTTCAATATACTTCGAAAGTGTATTTATTAAGTGTAACAACTTTTATATCAATATCTATAATATAAACATTTTTTAAAAATCATAAAAATAATCTTTTTTAGCGTCCAAAGTGAGAAAACCCCTTAATATCTGCAATTCACCCAAGTTGTGACGGACACGCGTGTAAAAATAATTTCAACTTTTTTTTCAATACAATATTGTTGCAATGTGATATTCTTATACAAAAACGTTGTGGAATGAAAAAAATGAATTTCCACGGACTCTTGATCCAGAATATTGAAAGCGAATCGTGTGACGCTGCGAAAAAGAAGGACGAATCGAGAAGTTGCCGAGCGTCCACATTGAGATCAAACTGTATGGTGAGATTGTTGAGCGGCGTATGTAAAGTTGCGAGAAGTATTTCGAATTATGTTCTTTTGGGCCAGCAGGTGTCTTGGTTACACTCCGAGGCAAGAGAGAATTCCATTTATCCTTTTGCTCTCTTGATTTCGCTGTTGCCGCGTGATTTGAATTGGCGATAAATCTATTGGGCGTTAAATGCAGGAGATTAAGATTCTTTTCATCCTCTTTCTCTTCCTCATCTCTTTTATCCATCTCCGTTGTAACCGCTATGGGCAATCGAGCTTACCCTGCGATCAAGCCGACGAAAAAAATAAAACGAAAAAGAAGGGATAAAAAAAAACAGAGAGGAAGGCCACACTCCGGCTCTTTCTCTCTCTCGTCGGGGGGTCGATGAATAATCACCGTTGCAATAAGAAGCGCCAACTCGTTTCCCCGCCCCGCTACGAACCAACACGTTTCGCGTGATCGAGCTACTCTCCTTTCCTCCTTGCAATATATCGTTCCGAATCCACTTAAGTTATGTTCACAATCGGCTCAGTCAACGCGTATTCAAATCGACGTTGAATTATGGATTATCGGTATGGAAAGATTCGTCTTTTCGTTACAATTATCGATTAACCCTTGGCGGTCGCACGTTCTGGCGAACACGATGGTCACAGGGGGTCGATATGACCCCAGCCATGTTTCAAACGATTGCCGCGTTGACCGTGTCGTTCCGAATGACTCGTAAAAATTCAGGATATTAGCTTGAACATCCTAGAATGTGGTGTTCTCGGTATTGTATTTTTATCGAATTTTAAAATGACGGAAAAAAATCAGCAAGGGATCGATGCGTAAAAAAGTCCTTTTTTTACTAAAAAAAATCGTGTCTTGCAATTTTCAATTTTTCTTTTCATCAAATTTTAGCGTGATACTTTTGAGATATGATAGTTCAAGGAAAAAACAGCTCCATAGTGGGAAATAGTTTAAGGCGATCCTCTAGTTTCTCGGGTCGAAAAAATCGATTTTTTTTTTCATAAATCACATCTACAACATGTGTAGAAAATGTGTGCCAAAGGATTTTTCGATATTCGAAGTGGTTCACAAGTTACGGCCCTGGAACGGAGCAGGTGTACTTTCAAACGCGTTTTTCTCGAAACACCATTTTTCGAAACGGTGACCACGATATTTCAGAAACTACTGCACCGATCTTGTTCAAATTTATACAGCATCTTTAATATGTTATAAGCCAGCGATTGAACTAGGATTATCATGATTGCTTCGATAGTTTTTTTTGCACGAGCGAAAAACTTAAGAAAAAATGAGTAAAAAATAGAATGTAATTTTCAAAAGTGTATAAAAAAAGTCAATTTTTGTAATTTAGAATTCACTCTAGTTCAATCGCTAGTCTTAAATATGAAGATTAAAATGCCGTTTGGTTTTTTGATTTCAGATAAGCAGAACAGACGCAATCTTGGTCACCGTCAAGCACCTCTTTTACTTGATGTCTTCCTGTCGGCCACTATAACGTTTATTCTATTATATAATTTGACTTTAAAAAATTTGTAAAGCTTATTTAAATGTTAATAAAGATTATGCAAAAACAATTAGATTGATTATTTCGATGCTTCGCCCGTAAAAAATTATTGAAAAAGCCGTAAAAAAACAGCCGAGAAACGAGAGGATCGCGTTAATAGTAGTATCTTACACTATCTGTACGAAACAAAGAATCTACACAAGGGTCACGCGCACCCCAGCATTTTTAATCAACGCTGCTAACGAACTGTTTGTCGTAGAGAGTTCTTTTCCCATTAGAACGCTGAAAGACTGAAGAATGGAATAGGATATGCGGGAAAAACCTAATATAAATTGTTCGCCATGAAAAATGTGATTCAACAAAGCAAGAAAAATGATTTTAGCATTTGTCACTAATTATGTGGGGTTTGGGGTACCCTAGTCTGTACTTACAAAAGAATATTTCAAAGCACAGTTAAAAGGCAGGCTAGTCGCCTTGGCCGCTAACAATTTACCAGGTGTGTAAGTATGAAACCGGAATTTTTGTACAGAAAAAACACGTTTATTGTAATGATATGATACAAAGTAACTTATTCAAAGTATTGTCCGTCGCTATCTATACATTTTTCCCATCTTTCTGGCAATTTGTGGATTCCGCGCCAAAAGAACTGTTGCTCTTTTGAGGCAAACCAGTCATCGAGCCATTTTCGTACATCTTCGTAAGAACTAAAGCGCTGCTCAGCAAGTGCGTGTCCCATCGATGCAAACAAGTAGTAATCGGATGGGGCAAGGTCCGGTGAGTAAGGCGCGTGCTGAAGAATCTCCCAACGGAACGACTCTATCGTTTCCTGGACCTGTTTTGCTTTGTGTGCTGGTGCATTGTCATGCAGCAAAATCACCTTGTGTTGTCTTTGTTGGTATTCTGGTCGTTTTTCACGCAAAACTCGATCCAAATCGGTCATTTGTTGTCGGTAGCGTTGAGTATTGACAGTTTCCCCAGGTTTCAGCAGCTCGTAGTAGATTACGCCCTTCTGATCCCACCAAACACACAGCATTGTCTTTCGTCCGTAGCGGTTTGGTCTTGCCGTCGATGTTGATGGTTCACCCGGAGTAACCCATGACTTTTTGCGTTTAGGATTCTCGAAATATATTCACTTTTTATCGCCAGTCACAATTCGATGGAGAAATGACTTTCTTTTGAACCTGGCGAGCAGCATTTCGCATGATGTTTTGCGGTTTTCCTGCTGTATTTCGTTGAGTTCATGTGGAACCCATTTCCCCACCTTTTGTATCTTTCCCATGGCTTTCAACCGAAGGGAGATGGCTTCTCGGGTCACCTTTAAGTGATCCGCCAGTTGTTGTTGTGTTTGAGCGTCGTCTTCGTCCAACAAGGCTTGCAGGTCAGCGTCTTCAAACTTTTTCGGTGGTCTTCCACGTTCTTCGTTCCTCACGTCAAAATCGCCACTTTTGAACCGTTTGAACCACTCGAAACACTGTGTTTTACCGAGAGCATGCTCACCAAACGCCTCCACAAGCATTCGATGCGATTCGGCTGCGGTTTTCTTCAGATGAAAACAGAAAAGTAGTGCTGTCCGCAAATCGTAATTAGTTGGCACAAAACTCGACATGTTTATCTCTAATAAACTAATGCTACTGAATGAAACTCGTGTTAATGTGAGTTGGAAATCTTTGTCGGATATCAATACAATAACAAGACACCGCTGACGTGATGTGTCGGTAACTGCATCGACATCTAGCGCCACCTATGGGCAAATTCCGGTGTCATACTTACACACCTGGTAGTCATTTTGGCTTAAAGTTGCGTTCGGGGTCATTTTGACCCCAGCTGACCACGGAGGGTTAAATGGCCGATCATCGGAAAACGAAAGTACTTACATGGATCATAGGATAGTACTTACAGAGTCATTGGAATATCGATAAACAAAATTAATATTCTATCAAATGTTAAGATTTTTTAAGTTAGAATTGATCTCTTGTGATAAAAGAACAGAATGTCAAAAGGGTTTTTCTTTTGAATGATTCTGAAGATAATTATTAATTGTTTTATATGACGATAATTCAAATTGTACATGTTGGCGCCAAAACGCCACGTTATGGGCGCTGGCGCTTGTGACGTCACCGTTCGAACGCGACCGAATAGGTTATGCATAGGGCTTACACGCGAGTGTACACAAGTGTACAATTTCGAGTCATTTTACATCGGAAAACATCTTGAGCATTTTCAAAAAGTCGAACACTAGTTTAATTTTCGTGCAACGATGTGTGAAAGTGGATTCGTGAATGCAAATTCGCGTAATTTACCGACCGTAGATTTTTAGGTTAGGAGAGGATTGATAAATTGTGTCTCTTATTGCCGCTACGTATAATAAGCATATTGAGAAAGACTTATTTTAAAAAATATATTGCACTACAGTTTATGTTATAACACGTTTACACTTTCATCTAAGTGGTCTCCACAGCAAAAATAAATGGACGATGATTTCAGATTAACACGCCGTGCTGCACCGAACCACCGATTTCGACGTTTTACGTTTTGTGGCACATTCAGAAATACCTCATTAGGGGGCACTTTTCGTCGTACTTATGTAAAGAGGAATAAAACAAGCCTTAAACGATTTTGTCGTTCCCATCGCTGATAGAAAACTCGTATTACACGAGTATTTACTATACCGGCGTTCGAACGGTGACGTCATGGAGCGCTCGGGTAACTTCGGATGCTCTCGGCGCATTTCAGCCGAGCCGAACAGAACAACAATTTTGAAGGGGCATACGAGTGTGACACTTTCAAAAAATCGATTTTTTTTGCCTTTTGCAACAGTTTATACTTTTAAGAATATCATTATCATTTATATCAATATCATTTTATCTCGCAAAAATCGATAGTTAAGTCTTTAAACGCATTTTTCTCGAAATGAGATTTTTCAAATTTGCTGACATTGTAACTCAAAGAGCAATTATCCGATTGACTTGAAATTTGAACTGAGTACTCTTGAATATATTTACTCTACAATGACGTAGGATATTTTTGATTGGATGAAAATGGACGATTTGGCATTGAAAAAAACGACCATTTTATAGGCAAGAAAACAGACTTTTTTTCATAACGACGCCATTTTGTTAGATTGTAAAATTTTTCGAAAATCACCCATATTTTCAGCGTTCACACTGGTATAGCCCCTTAAAGTGCTCTATCGTTGATAATTGTTGAATAAAAAAGAAAAATACTTTGCTTTAGAAACTGCACATCATCTTTACATTGAAAAAAAAGCAAATTATTTAATGACTCAATTGAGGAGATTCTTCGTGGTCTCAAGGGGTTACCCCCACTTGCGATTTTGAAAAAATCGATTTTTTTTATTGCATTTTTTTGAAGTATAAGTATCCGGGCCCATACTTCTGTATGGGCCCGGAATAGATGACTCTATGTAAGTTTACAAAAAAAAATATTTTCTTCGTGTAAACTGAAATTGAAACTTTAAACGCGTTTTTCTCAAAATGGCATTTCTGAAGTCGGTGACCAAGATTACTCGAACACTAATGAACCGATCTTCTTGAAATTTTGCAGGCTTATTTAATACATAAAAATGTAGTCTTTAATCGTTCGATTTTTTTTTCGAAAAAAATGGCCGTTTTATAGCCAAAAAACGGCCGTTTTTTTCGTTAAAATCGAACCATTAACTTTGGCTGTCCGCCATCTTGTGAAAAATGAATATTTTTTAAAATCCTTCGATTAAAGACTAGTTTATACTTATATTTGACTAAATGCATCCGCATTTTTTTTCTGATGATCCACTTCGCCGCAATATTGGTCACCGCAAACCGTGTGTATAAAAACATTATTTCATTGACGGCCATTTGCCACTAAACAATGTAATATTTTTCAATAAAAAAATTACTGAAAGTTCTTCAAGATGTGTTCTTTAAGATGGTATATTGATCGATTAAAAAAGTTTTGTAGTTTTCTTTAAAAAAATTCATGAAAAAGGCCTTTTTTGCGCTACAAGTGGGGGTAACGCCTTAAGCCTACAAAGATCAACTAATTGACTTTTCGGAAAGTTATTTTTTCGTACGCGGTTCAGGAGAATGTGAAAGGGGGCGTCTCGTCAATGAAGGGCGTAGTTGTAGATTACTTGGATTAAGGGTGCACTCACCATTGTGAGTGCACCCTTAGAGCTATCACATTTTTTTCGAAGACGGAGACGAAGAAGGGGAAGAGGATGAAGAAGAAAAAGATCGAAGAAAAGTGTCTGAGAACTCACCTGCAAGACCGGAGGCGAGCGTGAACATATTCCCTGCTGTTTCGTCGTCAAGTGGGGGCTCTTGCAGTTCCTTTCGGCACTCGCCGGACCTATGACCCCAGCACCGATCGGCTGGGGCTGACCCGTCTCGAGGCCTCCCGCGGTTTCGCCGTGCGTCGCGCCGCTCAGTCTCGTCTCGATCCCCAAGTACCTGCGAACGCACGACCAAATGAGTAAAACAAAGAAGAACAAAAAAAAACAACAACAAAATTGTAAGTATCCCACGGCAGTGGTAGCATTCGTGGGGTGTGAATAGATCCGTCACGATTCATTAGCTTGCGACGTGATTAAATTGTCCTAACGCATCGACATATACCTACAGACCTCATAGTCTGGATGAGCTTGAAGCTTGCATCGTTGGAACGCAACGAAAGTTCGTTTTCACATTTTGTTTATTTTTTTAAATTATTATAGAAGATCTTTTTTTATAGATTTACATTGCAGATTGCTGAAAAAGTAACGGTAAATGTCAGGAATCGGGGCTCCCAAACCCCCGAGTTTGGGAACTTCCCCGAAAAACGGGGTACCCAAACAAACCCAAACAAACAACAATCTTTCACGATTTCAATTAAAACACCCTAATAAAAATATTTAAAATGAAAAAAAAAAGCAAAAAAGTCTCTAAGGGTTAAAATAAGGGTGCAAATTGTCTTCCGCCGAGTTGTATAATCATAAGAAAGTACCCTGAAAAATATCAGCTCGGTGAAAAAAATTTCAACCCTTTTTTGATCAGGAGCCCCGATTCTAGACATTTACCAATGTAACTTTAAAAATGGCTGAGGGATTTTCGCAAAATATGCCAAAAGAAATTAAAGGAATTCAGAAATATTTATTTTCGTTGCATTCCAAGGATGGAAACGTTAGCCTCGTCGTCTGGTGCTCTCAGAACTCGAGGATTTTCCTCAAGGAATTGCAATACATATTTTTTTCGTAAGCGTGACGAAAAAAAAACTACCAAACCTCGTCAGCTCGGTCTTAGTTGTGAACCCTTTGGAAACG
Source organism: Ophion slaviceki (assembly GCA_944452715.1). Taxonomy (NCBI): domain Eukaryota; kingdom Metazoa; phylum Arthropoda; class Insecta; order Hymenoptera; family Ichneumonidae; genus Ophion; species Ophion slaviceki. The sequence continues at coordinate 9,992,700 of OX101785.1, forward strand.
CGCTAATGAGGAATTGAAAATTCAAACATCATTCGGTTACTAGAATTAGTTATGGGCTTACGTTTGGGCACTTTTTCAACGATTTTTTTTCGGATAGTCGAAAAATATGGTTGGCTCTGATCAGGACAATATAGTTATAATGCAACTTTCAAACGTTATGACGAAAAAAAAATTTCACGGATCGTACAACACTTTTTGAACATAATCATGGATTCCCTGACTTTTCCAAGTTTTCCACACAGGTTTTGCAAATATTCCAGGAACCTTGGGTTCAAATATTTTTATTATATTTTTTTCAATCAAATATATGAAAATGCTCAATATTAAAATGAAAAATTGAATTTTTTCAATTTAAAACGAAGTGAAATTCGAAAAATACTTTGAAAACTGTACAGTGAAAAAAATACATTAAAAGCAAATGCAGAACCTGTTCTTTATTATAAACAGAAATTTTTATGTCGGTGCTAATAAATTAAAAATGAATATCAACACTTATTTGCAATAATACTTGTGTGATTGTGTATCGACGAATCGAATGAGAATGTATGGAGCTTGAGAGTAAATTAGGTTTTAGTTTTTGAAATTTTCAATGTTTGGCACTGACACAACTTTTTTTGTATACCGGGTGTCCCATTTTAATCTTACACCTGATTTATCTCGAAAATGCCGCTCCGATCAAGTATTGAGTACAACAAAAATTTTGGAGTTCAAAGGGGACGTTAAAAAATCTCATTTGGTCCAAAATTCAAAAGGGCGACGTTAAGATGGCCGACGTGTTTAAAAAAATGAGATCATGATTTTTTTTTCACTAAAACATTTGTCAGGTGAAAACTAACTTTTGTAGGAAAATTTTTTTGATAACGTTCATAATTTTCAGGTTAGAATCCCATTTTTTACTATTTTAGCGCTATCCTCAATGTACCACGAGGAGGTAAAGTCTTCAAAATTCCTAATGTAAGTGTGCGTGAGTTGTTTGGGTTTGTTCGATAACCCAAACAAGGATTTATATATTATAATTTATATATTTATATATTTATATATTATAAAAGTCTCTGCGGCTCGTCACCTTGGCTAAAAAATGGCATCCTAACCTAAAAATTATGAACGTTATCAAAAAACTTCTCCTACAAAAGTTGTTAGTTTTAGCCTCATAAATGTTTTGGTGAAAAAATACATGATCCTATTTTTTAAAAACATGTCGGCCATCTTAACGTCGTCATTTCGATTTTTCGACCAATAAAGATTTTTTAACGTCCCCCTTTGAACCCTAAACGTGTTATTACATTCAATACTTGATCATAGCAGTATTTTTCGAGATAAATTAGCTGCAAGATTAAAATGAGACCCCCAGCATAATGAAGAATAATATAAATATTAAAAATACACAAAAATAGTTATTTTTACACTTTTCAGTTTTTTTCAAGACGTTTTCACTTTTCGAAATTCTTGCAGAAAGTAAATTCTGGAAAAGTTCCAGATAATTTTCAAAATCCCCTTACTTTTTCCTGACTATTCCAGAACGAAAAAAAAAAAATCCCAAAGTTTTCCCGTCTTTCCCTGTTTGCCATACGCGTAGCAGCCACGATAATGTACCGTTTATCTCTCGATAGCTGGATAAAGATCGACCGAATGAAAGTTTTTCACGAAGATTCGATTGGCTCTGCGAACGAGCGACGAATAATCTTCCTTCCGTTTCTTTGTTGGGTCAGCATAGGCCGTATGAGAATTGTGATGGTATTTAACACCAACGAGAATGGAATTACGGGGCAAGAGAATGGAATTCCGAATGGTGGGAATCCCCGGTGCGACGCACCTATAATTAGAGCTCGGCAAGACGCGCGGTTTCACGAAGATTACAGGTCGGTGGTTTTCCTGGCGTTGCTCGCCGATACACCAAGGTTAGGGTCGAATTTGGGATCTAGAATGGATCGAAGGCGGGACCGGGCGGTGTACCTTGAGCCGAAAATACGTGCGAGATATGGACGTGTGGGTATAATGCATCTGCGTCAGTATATGCTCGTGTGTGTGTCAGAAAAGATGAGGAAAGAAAGTGCCACGGTTCTCTTTGGATGTATACCGTCTGCCGTATAGATTCGTCGGTTTCTTAACGAGCCACCACGGGGCGAGTGTCTTATTAATTTTCATGGGGCGTTCTCAAATGCCCGTAAGAGTTTTCTTGATTCCAAAACTCTGCGAGCAAGGTCGTTTCCCTCTCGACGATGATGAGTGAGTTTCGATGATGACGCGGTCCAATAACGGCCGCATTCATGATCGCTGCCGCATGTCTCTTCCGTAAAAGCACTATTATTCGGTCTGAATGCGATCAGAAGAGATCCATGTGTGAGCAAGAAAACGATCGTTTTTTTCTTCCACCAACGCCTTTTCAATCTCCTCGTTACTTAAAACTCGTACAGGTATCTACGGGGTCTCTCCATCTCGCAATCAACTCTTACGTGTGGGCTGTCCAAGTGAAAAATCACGTAATTCGGTAGTGTAGAAGCCGTTAACCCTTTAAGGGGCCAGTCCACTTTGAAAATTAAAAAAAAATCGAAAGCCAGCGAGACTTGAAGAAATCGCCGATGATGAGCAATCAGAAGGGATTTTGTACGGTGCAGGAATTGCCGATTGAGTTTAGGTAAGAGTTTTTCATAGTATAAACGTCAAACTTCTCGAAACAACGTTTTCAAAATCTAGCTCCATCGTATCTCTAAAACTAATAAACCCATTCTCTTGAAATTTGAACCATATATTGTAAACATGATTTGCAACAAGATGACCCTCGATGGTTTTGAAAATTTTATTTTTACTCTTTTTTTGCGAAAAAGTGCGGAAAAAACGCGTTTTGAAAATACTTTTTTCGTTTTTCATCGGCCATTTTTTTTATTTTTCGATAACACTTTATATCCGAGGGTCATTTTGTAGCTGGTGTCATACTGAATCTAATGGACTTTGATTTTTTTGCTTCAGACAAGCCGTTGCCGAGTTGTGATGGAGCTACCTAGCCCACCTATTTTTGAGGCGTTACGTTAAACTATAGTTTTTGTACTTAAAAATGAATAAAAATGAATTCAAATTTAAAAAAATGTATATCAAGACTTTATTTATCAAGCCCAACAACTTTTACATTCATATCTTTGATCAAATCCTCAAAAAATCGCGAAAACAGCCTTTTTTCGTGGCTCCAAAGTGGACTGGCCCCTTAAGGCACAACACCACGGTAAAAAAATGTTGTCTTTTTTATTTTATAAAAGGAACATTTGTTAACCTTTCAAAGACGGGGAAATTTCCATTAAAATCGACATTTTTTTACCTGAAAGATATCAATAAAATCGATGGGTTTCTCAATTGGAGTCCCAGGCCTAACTGCTAGTCGATATATCGACCAGCCCCGTCCGCAACGAAAAGTCCAATTAAAAAAATGTATTTAAACAAGTTTGAAAGCGTATTCCTATGTAATTTGATGCGCTGAATATCGGAATAATAATGAAAAAATCCTGGTGGCATCCTTGACCTTGAAAATCGCAATTTCAAGGTCAATCTTTCTTCGCTGCTAGTTTGGCCTTCAAATTTACTCACATTGTGGATGCACTGAGTACAACAAAATAGGCATTTATGTTGTAAGCGTCATCCTGAAGAATATTTTAAGGACGTCCTCTATAAAAAAGGAAGAACCGAGTGCTGACTCACTGGCAGGTACGAAAGATAATTTCAATTTTAATCTTCAATTCACGTTAAAAATGAGTTTTGCGATACGTGGTCCTGTTGTTTTCGTATTCAGCGCATCAATAAAGGTAAGTACGCCAACTTTTAGGCCGAAAAAAATTACCGTCAAACAGCAATTTTCAAAGTCAAAAAAACATCCAGACATTTTCACAATATTTTGACCATATTCAATATATGAAAATTTCCGTGAAAAACATGAAATATTATGTGCCCCCTGGCTGGTCGATATATCGACCACTGCGATCCTTAAAAAGTTAAGAATGCTCTTACCAAATTTTTAAAAGAAATTTGTAAAATTGGCGGTGATACAGCATTTTTTGTGAAACCGTTCGAAGCGCACGACCGCGCCGGGCAGCAGATGTGCGGCTTTGAACGCGTTTTTCTCGAAATTACGTTTTTCAACCTCGTTGACAACATATTACAAAAACTCTTCCGCAGATCTGCGCGCGCCAAGTGTTAAAGTGTTCGAAAATCTAGTCTCTATGGCACCACGTAGGGATTTTTTTATAAAGGGCCCCCTTGACGTTTTTTTTATGAACGATGAAAATTTTCCATGAAAATCGGAAATAAAATTCGCTGGTGCGCCATTTTTTTTAAATATCGAAATTCCCCGACGTGGTGCTGTAAACCTATATGTCTAGGTTCTAATTATATTTTTTATTTTATTTTTCAAATAAACCCTATAGCTTAATCGCTGTGAATCGCCGAGCAGCAATTTTGTCGGAGTATCCTCTTAGAAGCGGCGTACACCGCAAACTATACTTTAGATTCGAGTACAAAAATTTGTATACAGTATTCTATATGTATATATTGACTCTGAGTATTAATAAAAAAAATTCCATTCATTGTTTGCTGGAAAATAATTACGAAAAATACACCCTCGTACCGCGCACGAACCGTGGTGGTGTGGTGCTTTAAGATCACATCCACCGAATGTTACACAGAGCCAAATGGATGCAGATCGACACTCAGAAGTCTCTAAAAAAGTAACGCACGTATGCGGAAATGTAGAAATGTTTTTTCAAGCAAACCTATTGAACTACACATGCAGACATTGTCGGAGGGATCCAATAGGATTCCCCACTTTCTATGAGGGATCCAATGGGTCCCATGGTCCAATGGTTCCCCATTCCTGATGGGGATCAAATGGATCTATGGTGCCCATCGCATTGGACCCTATACTAAAACGTCACGCTCGTATATTGGATTCCCAGCGGGATTCCACATTGGAATCCAATGTACGAATCCAATTTGAATCCTCAAGGATTCCCACATCATCGAACAGAATCCTATATGATTCTTGATGGATCCTATCGCATTCTGTACATTAAATTTCATATTAAAAAAATAGGGATAGACAGAATAAATGGAAGTGAAAAAAGTATAAATCTTATCTTAAGGCGTTACCCCCACTTGTAGCGCAAAAAGGCCTTTTTCATGAATTTTTTTAAAGAAAACTACAAAACTTTTTAATCGATCAATATACCATCTTAAAGAACACATCTTGAAGAACTTTCAGTAATTTTTTTATTGAAAAATATTACATTATTTAGTGGCAAATGGCCGTCAATGAAATAATGTTTTTATATACACGGTTTGCGGTGACCAACATTGCGGCGAAGTGGATCATCTGACAACAAAATGCGGATGGATTTAGTCAAATATAAGTATAAACTAGTCTTTAATCGAAGGATTTTAAAAAATATTCATTTTTCACAAAATGGCGGACAGTCAAAGTTAATGGTTCGATTTTAACGAAAAAAAAACGGCCGTTTTTTGGCTATAAAACGGCCATTTTCTTTCGAAAAAAAAATCGAACGATTAAAGACTACATTTTTATGTATTAAATAAGCCTGCAAAATTTCAAGAAGATCGGTTCATTAGTGTTCGAGTAATCTTGGTCACCGACTTCAGAAATGCCATTTTGAGAAAAACGCGTTTAAAGTTTCAATTTCAGTTTACACGAAGGAAATAGTTTTTTTTGTAAACTTACATGGAGTTATCTATTCCGGGCCCATGCAGAAGTATGGGCCCGGATACTTATACTTCAAAATAATGCAACAAAAAAAAATCGATTTTTTCCAAATCGCAAGTGGGGTTAACCCCTTAAGACAATGACAATTTGATTGTACAAAATCGTTATTTTTCATTTAATTCCATGCATAATGCATGGATATTAAATTTTTTTATCAAAATGATGTCAAAGTACCCCTTAATCTTTGACATAAGTTGCATTTTAATGCCTTGTCGAAGAAACCCCAGACTCGGACTACTTTGCCACTTGAAAAAATATATACGCAATTGTGGGGGGTGGTGGAGCTTGACTTTTTTATACATTTGATAGCCAAAGGACACATTGTTCTATTGTAGCAAAAAAGCTGAAATTTAGGATGTTAAAAAAAAGTTACCTACAAAAAACTTCCAAAACCCGTTCGAAGTAACCCCATATTGCAATATGGTGTGTGTAGCCTGACACTGTAGTATCAGGCTGACCGAAGCACTGCGTGCCCGTTTGCGGTTTGCACAACCATCAGAGAGTGTCTTTGAGCAATGAAAGTTGAACAAATAACTCCAAGTGTTCACGCGAGTACTCGCAATACTCTCAGCATCACGTCTAAAGACGCATTGTACTTCGTTATTATGTAGATGTCTCCCATATAAATGTAGTCTTTCGAGAGTTTCTTCTCGGGGATCTTCATCGTTTCTACCGGGACACCCACACCTCACATCACGGTTATGACACCCCACACAAGCACTGCCTTCCTAGCCTTATATACAATCTCTTCCTCCACGTGCTAAACTGGCCTCTGACTTTGTATTAAAAAAAATCGTCGTTTTATTTAGCAATCGTTATCGCGATAATTGACGATCTGCCTCGTGGCAGTGTTATTTCGCCGAAGGCAACGCTTTACTTTTGAGAGATCGTGACACGGAACTGTTCTCGGCATGTGTCGTCGTAGAAGCGAAATTGAACGTCGTCGCGGCGTGATCAGAAGGAATAAAGCGATACATATAGTTCCAAAGAACCAGAACATACTACGGGGCGACGCGTTTATTTATTTGTGCACACGACATAAGAGGAGGAAGTCGAGACGATGCATACCGCGCTCGGCGACTAAATGATCTCCCTAGCAGCTTCGAGAAAACTCTTATGTAGCATATATAGATGCTATGTACACATATGTACGCATATATACATATACAGGGTGTCCTGTTATGAATGGATAATCCTGCAACTGTCGATAGGTCAGATCATGTCCTGCTATATCCTGGAATTTCAGTTTAGTAAAAGTCCCACGGTTTTCGAGATAAAAATCATCTGCTTTGGGCTTTTCGCATGCCATTTCTACAAATGATAACTTTTTTTACCCGGTTAAAAAAATACTCATGGTTATTCATTTTATCTGGACAAGTCTTTTTTTAACCTCAAATGTTGAGGGGAGGGTTGGGGTTTCAGCGTGAAAAAAAAACACTTTTTTGCGAATTTTTTTCATCTATATGGATAGAGTAAATTTATTGAAACCTTTTGTACATCGTTAAGTATCATTTCAAGAACATTCCGTGAAATTCGTACGCGAAAATATCCACAAACAAGCCGGTGACAAAGCTTTTCCAAGAACGCCTTTGGAAAAACACGATTTGCGGTGTTCACTGTATCTCAGCTAGAAATTATCTGAAATCAAGTACCATTGAAATTTAGTCAAAGTATCATCAAATCCTCCCCCCAACGGTCTTTGATAATGTTTTTTTTTGCATTTCTAAATTTTTGGTGGTCATGTAAAGTGAAAAGTGCTGTTTTTCACGAAAAATTCCGCCATTTTGGGGGTGGAAAACCCCCTCAATGTAAAAAAATATCAAACTAACCGGTGGGGGGAGGTATTTTATATGTAGAAAGTGTGTACCAAGTTTGAAATAAATCGGTCGTGTAGTTTTCAAATGGCAGTGAACACGGACTTTGAAAAAGTGGTTTCGAGAAAAACGCGTTTGAAGTTTTAGCTGTCGGAGCTACAGTGATAGAGGAGCGGGACTAAATAGTCAATAACTTCGAGAGTTTTGCTCTGATTTACTTGAAATTTTGGGATTATATTCTTGAAACGTTCAACTATAAGAAAAGACAAAAAATCGATTTTTCAAAAGTGCAAACCCCTTCCCTCCCCTTAAGGAAACTTTATGAAAAAAGATCTTATGCAGAATTTTCCTAAAAACAATTCGAACATCTGACTTTGATAGCCTGCGGTGTGAAAAAAATGAACTACGCATATCGCGCCCATTATTTAAGGGGCAATACCAGTGCGACACTTTAAAAAAATCGATTTTTTTGCCTTTTTCGAAAGTTCATTGTATGGGCCAGGTATAGCTGATTAGCAGTTTTTATGGCAAATATCATTTTATCTTGCAAAAATCGATAGTTAAATCTTTAAACGCGTTTTTCTCGAAATGAGATTTTTCAAATTTGCTGACATTGTAACTCAAAGAGCAATTATCCGATTGACTTGAAATTTGAACTGAGTACTCTTGAATATATTTACTCTACAGTGACGTAGGATATTTTTGATTGGATGAAAATTGACGATTTGGCATTGAAAAAAACGACCATTTTATAGGCAAGAAAACAGACTTTTTTTCATAACTACGCCATTTTGTTAGATTTTGATATTTTTCGAAAATCCTACGTCATTGTACAGGAAATACCTTCCAGTTTAACGACATTTTTTCCTTTTTCGGTTTCAGCTTCTCAATCTGCCGGAATCATGTCAGCAGTGGAGGAACTTTTTTTTCGGTGCCTCCGAAGGCAGCGCATAAGTCGCTTGGATCTCAATATTTTTCTATGAAAAAATTATGCAATATAGGTCAAATATAGCCAAACATATTCTTAATTTTCCCAAACATTTAATTGAGTACTTTTCTTCCAACAAATTCCCGAAAATCGCCCAAATGTTCAGCGTTCACACTGGCACAGCCCCTCAAGATTTGAAGTATGTTGCTGCAACCGCTCGCCCGGCCGACTGATGATAAAACGTACCCTAAGTCTAAAAAAAATGGTGAATAAATCTTTCCTTCAAAAAAATCATGAAAATCAGTAATTTTTTTCTAAACGGAAACTCTTACTAAATGGCGAACTCTACATCCACACTCATACGTGTATCTATACCAACGTCCCGAAGATATATATAAGCGTGATGAATGAAATTCACGATTGAATAAAATCTCACATTTCGCATTGTTGGTGAGATTATTCCACTGCACGAACCTGCATTATTTATCACGGTAAACGTGCACAATGGAGAAAACGGCATTGCGCACTGAAAGAGCAATGGGTTGCTTATTACACGAATAATGGGCGATACAATATGCGAGGAGGCAATATATGGGATAATTGCGTCACGAATTTAATGGCATTAACGGATAAAATGAAATTCAGACTGCATTGAAATGTGTCATTGAGCTTGACGAATGTGTCCTTGCGATTTATTAGCTATTCGGTATAATTGCGTATACCAAGAAGCATACAAATTTGCGAAATTGTTCGAATAGTACTGTAAAATGAGGTTAAATTGACATTAAGGATTACTTTGACAGTTTTTGGGGCTGTTTTAACAGAGCCCTAAAATACGGTTTAAATGTATCACAGACTAATTCATTTTAAAAAATTCTGCTGTTGCTCAAATTTGTTGTTCAAGTTTATTATAATATTGCTCAAGTTGATTTTGATCTTCATGATAATTATACGCTTGGTTAAGTGCCTGTAATAGTACCCTAGGTACTTGATATTTTTATGTAAAATGTTTCCTTAATAAAGATGACAATTTGATTGTAAAAATTCGTCCTTTTTCATTTGATTCCATGTATAATGCATAAAATATTCGTTTTTTATAAAAATGATGTCAAAGTAACTCTTAAGGGGTTCCGTGGGTTTTGAAGCCCAAAAAAGCATATTTTTTTTTTAATATAATATATAAATTATTTTATTCAAAATGTTAAGCACATAAAAGAGCAACATTTCGCCAATATTTTTAAAAATTTGGGCAATTCAGCCTGTGGGACCCGGTTTCCGGACACCCCTAAAAAAAGTGTCCTCGTGGTGGTCAGGATAACTCATGATAGCTTTATCGGAAATTGAAAAACCAAATTTCTTCGTTTAGTAGATAAGTATAGCTCGTGATTGAACGAAGGATTAAAAAAAAATTTGAATGTTTGGAAGAGTTGTATGCAAAATAGTTCAATTTTTGGTACAATTTACGCCTTGTAAAATTAGTTGTAATCGAAAAAAAACCTTCGTTCAATCCCTAGACAATGCTATTTTAAAGAAGTGTGCAAAATTTCAATAAGATCGGTGCATTAGTTTTTGCGAAATCGTGTCCAGCGACTTAAAAAATAACGTTCGAGAAAAATGCGATTAAAGTTTTAAAGTAGATTCGTCGATTTTAGCTCCATAAAGCGAAGATCCTGCTGCAACTGCGATGCCCAGGGCATCCTTTTGTTCCTGCCTTGATTTTTTGACATTTTTAAACGTAACCCCTTAATCTTTGACACAAGTTGCATTTCAATGCCTTGTCAAAGAAACCCCAAAGCAAAGGTTACTTTGACACTTCAAAAATATATATATACAATTCTGGGGGGCTGGCGGTGCTTGATTTTCTTATACATTTGATAGCCAAAGCACACATTTGTTCTATTGGAGCAAAAAAGATCGAATTTAGGATGTTAAAAAAAATTACCTAAAAAAAGCATCCAAAATCAAAGTAAACCCATTTTACAGTACGACATTCCAATAGAACGCGCATATTCGTTAAGGGGCAATACTAGTGTGACACTTTCAAAAAATCGATTTTTTTGCCTTTTTCGACAGTTTATGCTTTCAAGAATATCATGTAAAAATTTCAAGCCAGTACCCTAATTATTTTATCTTGCAAAAATCGATAGTTAAATCTTTAAACGCATTTTTCTCGAAATGAGAATTTTCAAATTTGCTGACATTGTAACTCAAAGAGCAATTATCCGATTGACTTGAAATTTGAACTGAGTACTCTTGAATATATTTACTCTACAGTGACGTAGGATATTTTTGATTGGATGAAAATTGACGATTTGGCATTGAAAAAACGACTATTTTATAGGCAAGAAAACAGACTTTCTTTCATAACTACGCCATTTTGTTAGATTTTGATATTTTTCGGAAATCCTACGTCACTGTACAGGAAATACCTTCCAGTTTAACGACATTTTTTCGTTTTTCGGTTTCAGCTACTCAATCGGCCGGAATCATGTCCGCAGTGGAGGAACTTTTTTTTTTGCGCCTCCGAAGGCAGCGCGGACGTAATTTTTTATGTCTCTACTACAGCATACAAACAATCAATTTTTTTTTCTAATGAGAAGCTCGTTCACGTACTACCTTAAAAAAGTTGCTTAGTTATTGTCGATTCATATCATTTGTAGAAATGGCATGCGAAAAAACAAAAGCAGATGATGTTTAAAAAAATTACATAAGGCCCAAAATCTCGAAAACTGTGGAACTTTTACTAAATTGAAATTTCAGTATATAGTAGGAGATGATCTGACCTATCGGCAGTTGCAGGATTATCCATTGGTTACAGGACACCCTGTATATATATATATATATATATATATATATATATATACACACACACACACACACACACACACACACACACACACACACACACACACACACACACACACACACACACACACACACACACACACACACACACACACACACACACACACACACACACACACACACACACACACACACACACACACACACACACACACACACACACACATACATACATACATACATACATACATACATACATACATACATACATACATACATACATACATACATATATATATATATATATATATATATATATATATATATATATATATATATATATATATATATATATCTACACGATTGAACGTGTATACCTTAGCCTATCGCTCCCTCACTCATCCGAGCTATTTCAAGTTTGTTTGGGTACGATTTTACGACGTTCCGAGTGGCGTGTAACTACGATTCTGACGAGATCCGTCCACCCCAATGTTATCTTGTGTATATCTGCAGCCCGATATGCCCTCCGCGTCTAGTCGGCTTTTCGGTACATACACGGCCTTTGCGCTTCGTCAAACTTTTCGTTCGTGACCTGTTCTTTTTTTCTTTTCTTCTGTTTCCGTTGTAAAAGGGCCGCCCTGCGATGCACATGAAGATATTGTGCGCTCGATATGGATACGAGCAGGAATCGGATATCTCTCGTCCTCTCCTTCCACGTGCGTTACTCTCGATAAATCAAATACACCGCGGGGCTTTGAGACTTGCATTGGTGATCTCTTGCGCGTGTCTTACAGGACATCGAAAGCCCGTAAACGCGCGATACCCTTGCTATACCGAATTGTGCAAAGTGGCAATTATATGGATCAAGGAAAGCAAGGGAGTTATTCGTATTTGTGTAGCATGTTGGGGAAGGGGGGGGGGTGACAAAAAATGGTTTTGTTCACAATCATCGTTTTTAGAATATGAGATTTACATAATAGTCATTCACGTGAGACACATAAAATAAGATTTAATCACACGTTCAGGGCAACATTGATATAAAACTCTTGCAAAATCTAAAAAAATGATGAATTAATATTTAAATATTCTTTACCGGGCTACATCTAGCTAGGTGTGTCAAAAAATTTACTTTTTCCAAAAATGTTTTTATTCGATATGACTTTGAAACTTTAAACGCGTTTTTCTCGAAACACTGTTTTCAAAGTCGGTGGACATGGTACGTCGAGAATCACTTGATGGATTGTTACCAAATTTACAGGAGATACGATGAAAAACATTTAAAGGTCGTTGACGATCTCATATTTTCAAAATCGATCTAGATTTTTTAATAGTTACGCAAAACGACGACTGTTTTCAGAAATTTTGTATGCACGAGTTTCGTATTCGTCGCCACGTTGTTAAAAAAAAATGATTTTACAAATCTATTATTTTGTGTTAAGTATTTTGTGTTAAGGCCACAGTAACGGGTATAAAATGATGTGCGAATTTAACAATTTGTTTTCGTATGAAAAAGTGATTCACTCATAAAATTAATTACACATCGATTTAGTATGAGTATCATGCTGTTAGAATTTTATTTTGTTCGATGTACAAAATGGCCGACTACTCAGATTTATTTTGTTATGTTTTTTCAGGCGCTCCGCGGCGTGACATTTAGCATCCACAATTTTTTACCTAGAACAAAAAACAAAAATTCTCGTCAATCCACATTAGAATACCTAGAGGAGTACGTACGGAATTTAAAAAAATATTGTTTTATTCAAAAGTTGTTGGTATTTGAACTTAAGAAATGAATTTCCAGCGAAAAATTTCGTTATAACTGCTCATAAAGTGCTCATAAAATGAAAAGTTTTCGATTAATCAGAAATTCCGTACGTACTTCTCTGCAAAAGGAACATAACTTTTAAATTTGAAGTACATCGAGTGAAAATTGTTGAAGTTATGTCACGCCAATTGGAAAAAAGCTGTTTCGTGAAGTTTCGAGTAGTCGGCCATTTTGTATATCGAAAAAAAAATATATTTTCTAACGGCTTGATATTTATACTAAATAGATGTGTAATTAATTTTATGAGTGAATCACTTCTTCATACGAAAAAAAATTGTTACACTCGCGCATGATTTTATACCCGTTACTGTGGCCTAAGGCCTCAACTTGAATAACACGTTAGGTTTTTAGATTTCAGATTGACCTTTCAAGCTGGAGTGTCCACTGCCAAACGTCGCAAAAAAATTTCATCATCTGCCGGCGGCCATGTTTTTGTTGTTTTTCTGTATTTTTTGTTCTTTTTTTAAGGCTCTCATATACCAGGTGTGTAAGTATGAAACCGGAATTTTTGTACAGAAAAAACACGTTTATTGTAATGATATGATACAAAGTAACTTATTCGAAGTATTGTCCGTCGCTATCTATACATTTTTCCCATCTTTCTGGCAATTTGTGGATTCCGCGCCAAAAGAACTGTTGCTCTTTTGAGGCAAACCAGTCATCAAGCCACTTTCGTACATCTTCGTAAGAAGTAAAGCGCTGCTCAGCAAGTGCGTGTCCCATCGATGCAAACAAGTAGTAATCGGATGGGGCAAGGTCCGGTGAGTAAGGCGCGTGCTGAAGAATCTCCTAACGGAACGACTCTATCGTTTCCTGGACCTGTTTTGCTTTGTGTGCTGGTGCATTGTCATGCAGCAAAATCAGCTTGTGTTGTCTTTGTTGGTATTCTGGTCGTTTTTCACGCAAAACTCGATCCAAATCGGTCATTTGTTGTCGGTAGCGTTGAGTATTGACAGTTTCCCCAGGTTTCAGCAGCTCGTAGTAGATTACGCCCTTCTGATCCCACCAAACACACAGCATTGTCTTTCGTCCGTAGCGGTTTGGTCTTGTCGTCGATGTTGATGGTTCACCCGGAGTAACCCATGACTTTTTGCGCTTAGGATTCTCGAAATATATCCACTTTTCATCGCCAGTCACAATTCGATGGAGAAATGACTTTCTTTTGAACCTGGCGAGCAGCATTTCGCATGATGTTTTGCGGTTTTCCTGCTGTCTTTCGTTGAGTTCATGTGGAACCCATTTCCCCACCTTTTGTATCTTTCCCATGGCTTTCAACCGAAGGGAGATGGCTTCTCGGGTCACCTTTAACTGATCCGCCAGTTGTTGTTGTGTTTGAGCGTCGTCTTCGTCCAACAAGGCTTGCAGGTCAGCGTCTTCAAACTTTTTCGGTGGTCTTCCACGTTCTTCGTTCCTCACGTCAAAATCGCCACTTTTGAACCGTTTGAACCACTCGAAACACTGTGTTTTACCGAGAGCATGCTCACCAAACGCCTCCACAAGCATTCGATGCGATTCGGCTGCGGTTTTCTTCAGATGAAAACAGAAAAGTAGTGCTGTCCGCAAATCGTAATTTGTTGGCACAAAACTCGACATGTTTATCTCTAATAAACTAATGCTACTGAATGAAACTCGTGTTATTGTGAGTTGGAAATCTTTGTCGAATGTCAATACAATAACAAGACACCGCTGACGTAATGTGTCGGTAACTGCATCGACATCTAGCGCCACCTATGGGCAAATTCCGGTTTCATACTTACACACCTGGTATGTACCTTTGTATTTTTTAAAAATTCCTTACTTTTTCACCAACCATTGTCCAAAAAAAAAACATTTGGAATTTTGCAATATTTTCGGGCCTCTAGGTAGATGGTTACTTAATCCAGTTGCCAGTGTTTAAACCTTAATCCACTTACGAGTCTTTAAACTTTACTTCCAGTACGTACTCATTTAAATAAGCCTTAGTTTCCTACTTGTTTCTGCAAATCAATCTAACACTTTTTTACGCGATTTTTTTTTACGATGTTAAAAGTCTACGGTTAGTACTGACAAATAAAAGAATCGTTCACGAAGCATTGTGCTTCTAAGCCACGTTTTCATCCGCCACATGCCAAAAAAACTCCTCTTACGGCCGGTTGAGTTAACTAAAAGTACTATTGCTGTTTAGCAAAGTTTATACAAAAAGGGCAGTACTCCTTTTTAATATGCTCGCTTAAATTTCCAGCATTTATTACATCATTTTTAATTGAAGTATGTTTTTCGTGACCATCGTTTCAGCTTCCAAAGCTGACGTACCAATTACTAAGATTTAAAAAATAGTTATCGATGAAAACCGCTCCGTTCTTCGAATCTAATTTGAAAAATTCGCCAACTGCTTGAGCTAGCAGTAGATTCTCAAATCGGCGTTTTAGGTTTACAATGATGTTATCTATTACTTCGTAGTCATAGTTGCTCTTCCAGTATTCTTCTGGTTGTGTATCGGCCTGCAAATCTAACGTATTGCTTTGCCCACAGTTGACTTAATCGTGAAAATTGAATACATACCTTCTTAGTTTACCCAATGAAATAGCTGCTTTTTATACATATTACAGTATTACGACGAAGAAAATAATTCAAGTTTTATCAAATTGTTTCTTTATGCTTGCGTGGATAAAAATAAAATAAAATTAATCGATTATTCGAATTTAACCCGATTAGTTTAGTATGGATGTACAATTTTAGGGGGGGGGGGGGTCAAATTGACCCCCACTGATCGTGTTAATTATTTTGCATTAATTTTTTTTCTGGGGGCACCAGGATTTCAGGTAGGGGCGTGCCCACCCCTGCCCCCTCGTGACTACGCCAACGATTATTCGGCGATTCATGGTTAGAAATGCATCGCGACTAGGCGAAAATGCATCTAGGCGAAAATGTTCATTTTCTGCCTAGAAAACAGCGTGCTCTTAGCCTCCCCCCCCCCGTCCTTACGGTACCTCCTTAATAGGAGTATCGTTCTGTCATCAAAACTACTGTCATAAATATTTATTATATACGAGTAAAAAGAAAACAGCTGAAAATTCGTGCCCCGATTTCCAACGAGGCGATTCGAAATTCATACATTTGGGATTGAGGCTCAACGATCTATAGATGCGTATCCTCAGCGGGATTCAAATGTTGTGTGTATATTGTATATATTGAAAATATTTTGCCGCTGGTCCCGGAACTCCGTAGTGGGGAATCATTTGTAGCTTTTCATATAGCCTAGTCTGTATTGACGGTGCAGCTGAGCTTCTTGACAAATAGGGGTGAGGATCATTTCTCATTCGTTTTATTGGTGGCTCGACTCCTGTCACGGGGATATTAAAATCAATAGCTGAAAATCCATAGTCAAATGAGCCGACTGTATTATGCATACCACCCGTCTTTTTGTGTACCAGTCCATCGGATATTCGTTGGGCAAGAGCAGGTCTCGCTGGTTCATGGTTATTACTTTGGCTATCAGGTATCAGGTATCAGGTGTTTTCAGGTGTCGTCAGCCTGAGCGACGCTGCCTGTGCAATTTCTGCCAGATTTTGCTCGTTCCACGTGGTACTCGCGTCTTATGACTCTCATCGTGCGGTCACCTACGATCGATAGTGATTTTGACGGCCGGTTCATTGCGTGTAACCGAGGGACCATCTTATTGACGGAAACATCGAAGGTTTCTGTAAACAACTGCCAGAGTGCATACTGGTTCCCAATATATATTACTAGGTAGGCAAGGGCGTTGCTATCTATTGGGCCAGGGGGGAGGCAAGATGGGGGAGAGAGGGTGGGGGAAAGATGAATTTTAGACCCTCATATACATTTTTTCGAATCTCTGGGGGGCGGCCCCTCACTGCGACGCCTTTGTATGTAGGTAATTTTCTTTGAAAAACTCCAGTGTTTCTTCGTAAATCTATCTCGGCTCGTAAGGGGGGACATACCTGTAGGCGATAAAAATATTTGCTGATTTTCGTGATTTTTTTTACAGGATAAATATATTCACCATTTTTTAGACTAACGGTATGTTTTATTACTACTTTGGGCTGTTACATGGGATTTTACAAGCTTTTATTTAACTTGGCTTTCTGTGAGATCCAAAACGGAAAATCGATATTTCGCCCACTTCCCGCCGACTTAGAGCTCTGAAATTTTGCGGGATGCATCTAAAAGGTGGCAGGGCGTGATTCGACTTAAAAAAAAATCATAAGTTGTTCAACTTTTCATATAGAATTAGCGATATTTAATCATCTATATAAAATCTCACTAACACACACAAACAAATTCGTACTCGACTGTGTTTTTGTATGTGAAAAGTTTATATGCATCAATTAGTCGTAAGTTCAATCCCAATGACAGTCTTTCTTATTTTTTACAAGCATTCCATGTTCCTAACGTACAAACTCGTAAACTAGTAAACTACTAGTACCTAACAACTAGGAAAATCAATTGAAGACTAAAAAGTATAAAATAAGTTAAATGTAATTTTTTTAGACAAGCTTTTATTTAATTTACTAAAAAGGATAAAATAATTTTTTTACCAAGTTACCTATATGTGACGATAAATAAAAGTTTGGGGCGCTTAAACTTGAGATATCTAATCTTCAATTCACACAAATCCATTAACATGTCAAGTTTATTTAATTTACTGTAAACCAACCTTAGATTTCTTAAATCAAAATCCTGAAAATGTGTATAAACGTCTGATAATAATTTCTCTAATTACTATTGTGCCAAATTAAATTCGGTTGACGAAACTGAAATGATCAAATTTATCAAACATTTAAAACGTCGTCCCAAGTTTTTATTTAGCGGTCGTCAATATATTACGTCATTGATTTTTGCTGATTTTCGACCCCTTCCTGAAATCATCCTATCCTTCCTATCGTCAAATTCAATTATTACCGTCATCCAACGAACAGACTGCTTTAAAATGACGTAATTTATGGACGGCCCTTTATAGTCCAATATAAGTGACTTGGCAGAAAAATTATGTTCTACTTTTTAGTACATTAAATAAAAGCTTGTTTTTTTTAAATATTTTTTTTACATATATTTTTCACCACTCTTTAAAAATGGCGGCAATATAGCACGGTCTTCTGAACTGCATTTTAAAACTGGCGTGACGTATAGCTAAAAAACTAATTGACCGATTCTGATGAAATTTGGTATAAAACTTTCCGACCGTATCATCCAAAACATGACCCCAAATATTTTTGAAAATTTTAAAAATGCATTTTTTCTTGCAAAACCTAGCCAATTTTTCGGAAAATTCAATCTCTTTGTTCCAAAGCGTAGCATTCAATCGATTTCCCACATTTCTCACTTTTTCTTGGTTCATATTCTGCGTATGATCGTTAATGAAACAAAAATCTTCGTCAGTTTTTTTTAGATTAATTCCACCGACGTTACGTATCACGCCGTCTGACAACATCCGCCGCAACCCGTTTAGAATACCGTGCCATACCGCCGATTAAACAAGTTTGATACGTTTTTTTTAAATACCACGTCTCAGCCAAAAGTAGTAATGAAACATGCCCTAAGTCTCAAAAATAGCAACGAACTCGTCCCTTAAAAAAAAATCATGAAAATCAGCATTTTTTTCCTCGCCCAAAGGTATCCTCAGCGATACGGAAATATTTCCCTTCAATACAATTGCAAAAAGCTAATATGGCACGAAGCCAATCTTGCACCTGATGGGCTTGACTCGATCTCTTTTCCGCGAACTCCTCCTGTATCTATGGCCGAAGAACAAATGAGTTTGCGGGAGGGATGGGAATGAACGAAAAGAACAAATTGAAGCGTCTAATAACGAGTAAACGAGTCGATCCGCGAAGGAGGCCAGAAGCGAGTCGAGCAGAGCAGCGAAGCAGAAATTGTCGGTGAAAGAGTATAGTGACTGCGGTAGCAGCGGGGGGCACTATCGTAAATATGAGTGAGCCCAATTGAAGGAGAAACGAACGAGACGAACGGGGAACGCGGTGATATAATCCCGGGGGTAATATGCCGGAGGTAGAGACGTATCTACCACCAGACAGAGACCGTTCAACAAAGCACTTTTGCCAAGTGGACCGAAAAAAAGAAATCTGACAAATCCATATTCAGATTCGATGATGCATTCGTACGAGAAAAGGAGAGGCGAAAAAGATGAAAAAACCAAAACATGTGTGTGTGTGTGTGTGTGTGTGTGTGTGTGTGTGTGTGTGTGTGTGTGTGTGTGTGTGTGTGTGTGTGTGAGCGTGTGTGTGAGCGTGTGTGTGAGCGTGTGTGTGAGCGTGTGTGTGTGTGTGTGTGTGAGTGCGTGAATTATTTTGCCGCCCTTTGCCGCTTCAACTGAATCCTTCTACCGTTGAAGGCGGCCAGCGGTGGCTATTTTCGCGTCATTAATACACGCTCTACAATGATTATTATCATTGTTATTGTTATTCGAGGGGTGGATATCACGTTCCCGTCATAACCACGTCAGTTTATGCTTTGTTCCCGAGACAGTGATATGGCCCATTTAGCATTTACATCCGCACGGAGCATTCAATCGGCATGCGCGACCCCGAGTATAATGGAATAAATCTCCCGAAACCTCACAATGTGGTATGCTCAACGCGGTAGGAGGGTTACCACAGTTAAGCATGCAGGCATACATACGCTCGTGTGTATACACACCCACACACATACTATGCGAGAACAATAGTAACAGGTACATGAGAATTAACAAGCACTGGAAGTACACTGAAATAAAAATGACTTGGGCTGAGCAATGTCGTCATTGGGGGATGCCCAATTGTTTATTGAAAAAAATAGGAATATCAGTTGATTGTAAGAGTTGTTTGCTTCATTGAACTAAGGAATGGTCGGAATCATCAGGTATTTTAGTGTTTTATTTCAATACGTAGTTGGCTAGCTGCGAATGAACAACTTCGTTGGTCCAGGTAATTGTTTTCTGTCTGTTACGAGGTCTTGATCTCGATCGAGGATTCAGGGATGACAACGCGTTGGCTGACATGAAAATCCGATGCGTTGGGATCATGATCGTCTCGCAAACATTAAAAAATGGTTTGGATGGCGATTAGGGTACACCGAAGATCCTATTGCAGCTGGGATGAAAATCTGCTCGCGGTTGTTCGCTTGCATTTATCAGATGAGGTCGTTGCCCGTGCAGTGAAATTACAAGCACTGGCCTTGATGGTCAGGTGAATATTGAAAGGGACAGCACGAGCTTACGCCGTGACATCACCTTGTGAAAGATAAATGGAGAAAGGTGGCTTTCTCCTTTTATCACACTTTGAAGACACGATTCAGCGTCAGCAGTGCACTTTTTTTCTGCCGTGAAGAAAGTGAGATATGTGAAGACCGTATGATGATGCTCAGGCTCGGAGTACATCCTCATTGGTGCGTCCATCATCATCGTTTGTATTGAGGTACTGAAGAAAAACATGCCGACGATTCTGAAGTTGAACTGTCCAGCGATCAAAATCTTTCTTAGGAAAATGCTCTGGTGTTTAATTTCCACAAATGCCACTGATGATTAAGTACTCCGAAGGAAAGAAATTCATTCAGAGCAATGGTAAAGATGAACAGTCGATCAAGCTCACACTGGCCTTAATAGTCAGGTGAATATAAAAAAGAACAGCACGAGCTTAAGTCGTGACATCACCTTGCGGAATATATATGGAGAAAGGTGGCAAGGAAACGATTCAGCGTAAGCAGTGCACTTTTTCTCTTCCGAGAAGAAAGTCAGATATGAGAAGTCCGTATGATGATCCTCAAGTTCGGAGTACATCCTTATTGGTGCGTCGATCATCATCTTTTGTAATAAGAGAGTAAAGGGCATGCCGACGATTCTGAAGTTGTACTACCAAGCGATCGACATCTTTCTTAGGTGAATGGTCTGGTGTCCAATTTCCACAAATTCCACTGATGACTAACACAGAACATCACTCAAGTATCCGCCTTCGATTTTGTTGAAACTCATATATGTGATGCAGCATTGAAAACTATTAGACACGTTGTTTTTTATCGGCGGAGAAACGGTTTTAAGGGGGAAAACCACCCCTCGAAAAAAGGGGTTTCACCCACAAGCGGTCCACCGATCTGAATGAAACAAAAACCAAAATACTTGTAACCCGGGAAAAAAAGTTCATGTCTGAGTGGATATGTTCATACATGTTTCAGATATTGTCATATATGTATCAGATATATTTATATCTGACATTTTACAGTATCATATATGATTAGGTCTGATCATATTCCACATCACATATGCATATAGAAGATCATATCTGATCAAATACAGTATCTGGCCTGACCATATATGAACTCATATCTGTTTATATCTGGCTCAGTACCAAGGCGAGTTGGTACCGTAAATTCGTATCTGAACATACATGATGTGACATGTGAACGTATCTGTTCGTATAAGATCATATCCAATCAAATACGGTACCAGACTCCGCTATATAGATCTCATATGTGTTTTTATCTGGTCAGGTACTAAGGCGAGTTGGCAGCGTGAAACCATATCTGAACATATATGATGTGATATAAGAGCGGGCACGTTCATATAAAATTTTATCCCATCAGATACGATACCAAACCTGGAAAATATACGAAATCTTATACCCTCATACCTTATCGTATATGCAGTTCAGTTGTTCACACATGAAAACATCTGAATATATGAAACGATATATGAGGATATGAGACGATATCCGATCAGATATGGCACCTCACCTGACTGTATTATATGTGATCATGTGAGTTACTATAATATTATTAATTATTAACACGTCAAGGGGTGACGTGTTAATAACCCCGCTCTATATATGTAAACATTTTAATATCTTCATGTCTGCACTAACACGATTTTATCTGTCTCAACAGGGTAAGATCTTCTCTGATATAGTCGGAGTCATACTTGGTCTGATAGTTCAGATAAACTATGATTCTAACATATGGGCAGGTCTATTGTTCATAGATGTCCAGGGCTACTGGGATCCACCGTATTTTATTCTCATACGGACAGACAGATCTGGTCCAATAAGCTTAGATTTGCCTGACATGATCAGATCTGGCCCAATAAAATCAGATCTGGTCCAACAAGATCAGATCTTGCCTGGGGATTGGATCTGGTCAGACCTGCTGCGATGTGGACGGGTCTGCTCTCAAAATGATCAAAATGGCTCTGATATGATCATACATGCTCAGATATGAGCATACATGATCTGTCATGACACTACCTGAACAGATATGGCCATTTTTCTTGTCTGATCATATCTGATTCTACAGATATGAACTTTTTTCCCGGGAATGTAAAGCGATGAAAAATACACTATAAAATTATCGAAAAGAATTGCTTTAAGGCGTGACACGCCTTTCTTAATGGGGTGGTTTCACCCCTTGAAACCGTTTTTCCGCCGGCAAAAAAGTCTGTAATACTTTTTCATGCTTTATCACATATACGAGTTTCAAAAAAATCAAAGTTGATGTTCCACGGACAAGTGATGTTCCTTGTAAGTACTCCGGAGGAAAGAATTTCGTTCAGAGCAATGGTGAAGACAAACAATCCGATCAAGCTTGCAACGAGGTCCGTACAATAAAACACTTTGAACACATTGTACACAAACGACCCAGCGCATCGCGGAATTTCAAAAGTCTGGCGACTTTGAGATAAATGAGCTATATCTGTTAGCTCTCAAGGGATCGCGTCCCCGTCGTATCATCGCGAGTAGCTAACAAAGAACGGCCCGTTTGTAACGTATTTCTGTTTTACGCTGCATTCATCCGTTTTACACACAAGTTTCAACGGTTGCGTTTCGGCTTTTAGTGGACACTTGTGGAGAGTCGGCTGTCCCGGATCGGTGCGGCTTCGGGCATCAACACATGGCGAAAGTATCAACGAACAGGAGGACGAAGAGAACACACCTAGAGGAAAAGAGAAAGACGAGAGCGCACACGCTCACTGCTTGATCACTGGCATAGCTGTCACCGGACAGATCAAATTACCCCCAAGACTGGTACGTGTATACAGTAGAAAAAAAACTGATACACACACACGCACATCCACGTATCACCAGCTACATTAGCATCGACGATCCCGAGGCCAATGCCGCTACAAGTCTACACGTATATACGTATGGGCTGTGGATGGAGAGGGAGACGGAAAATAAGGCAGAGCCGCTTTAATTCACATTGATCGCTCCGTTAAAGAACATCTAAATAAACATCGCAAGCCGCATGCGGAGCGCGTCTATCTGCGCACCAATTATTTCTTCAACTCGCGACAGAGGTGGGTGAATGTTTAATCAGATCGAGATATCACGAAAGAGAGTGAATCCAGATCCGTTTATAATTCGCGTGATTTTTTTGTTCGCATTGCGAAGGGACCGGAAAGGGAAACAACGGTAATTGATCCTAGAAACAACTTAAGGGGCTATACCAGTGTGAATGCTGAAAATTTGGGTGATTTTCGGGAATTTTTTGGAAGAAAAGTACTCAAGTAAATGTTTCGAAAAATTAAGCATAGATTTGGCTATATTTGACCTGTATTACGTAATTTTTTCATAGAAAAATATTGAGATTAAAGCGACTTATGGGCTGCCTTCGGAGGCGCCAAAAAAAAGTTCCTCCACTGCTGACGTGATTCCGGCCGATTGAGTAGCTGAAACCGAAAAAGGAAAAAATGTCGTTAAACCGGAAGGTATTTCCTGTACAATGACGTAGGATTTTCGAAAAATATCAAAATCTAACAAAATGGCCTAGTTATGAAAAAAGTCTGTTTTCTTGCCTATAAAATGGTGGTTTTATTCAATGCCAAATCGTCAATTTTCATCCAATCAAAAATATCTTACGTCATTGTAGATTAAGTATATTCAAGAGTACTCAGTTCAAATTTCAAGTCAATCGGATAATTGCTCTTTGAGTTACAATGTCAGCAAATTTGGAAAATCTCATTTCATATTCTTGAAAGTATAAAAATCCCATCTCATATTCTAGAAAGTATAAACTGTCGAAGAAGGTAAAAAAATCGATTTTTTGAAAGTGTCACACTGGTATAGCCCCTTAAGGGGAGACATACCTTTAGGCGAGGAAAAATTTGGTGATTTTCATGATTTTTTTTAAGTAAAAATTTCTTCAGCATTTTTGAGACTTGGGGTATGTTTTATTACTACTTTTGGTTGTTACGTGGTATTTTCTTTTGATTAATCTTCAAAAATGGCGGAGGGTCTTCTGAACCGGTTGCGACGGATGTCGACAGACGGCGTGACACGTAGCGTCGGCAGCATTGATCTGAGGAACAACCGACGAAGATTCTTTTTTCCATAACACTAATGCGCAGAATATGAACCAAGAAAAAGTGAGAAATGTTGAAAACTCATGAAACGGTACGCTTTGCAACAAAAAGTTTGAATTATCCGAAAAAAATGGCTACATTTGGCAATAAAAATGTTTTTTTTTTAATTTTCAAAAACATTCAAGGTCATGTTTTGGACAATGAGGTTAGAAAGATTTATACCAAATTTCATCGGAATCGGTCGACTAGTTTTTTAGCCATACGTCACGCCAGTTTTTAAAATGCAGTTTAGAAGACCTTCCCGGGAAAAAAAGTTCATATCTGAATATATCTGAATGTATCTGAATCATATCTGTAGAATCAGATATGATCAGACAAGAAAAATGGCCAGGTCTGATCATGTAATGTCATGACAGATCATGTATGCTTATATCTGAGCACGTATGATCATATCAGAGCCATTTTTATAATTTCGAGAGCAGACCCGTCCATATTGCAGCAGGTCTGACCAGTTCCAATCCGTAGGCAAGATCTGATCTTGTTGGACCAGATCTGATCATGTCGGACAGATCTAATCTTATTAGACCAAATCTGATCTTGTCAGACAGATTTGATCCTACCGGACCAGATCTGAATATATAAGAATAAAATACCGTGGATCCCAGTAGACCTGGACATCAATGAACAATAGACCTGCCCATATGATGGAATCATACTTTATCTGAACTATCAGACCAGGTATGACTCCGACTATATCAGAGCAAATCTTACCCTGTTGAAACAGAGCAAACCTTATTAGAGCAGTCCTGAAGATATTAAAATGTTCACATATATAGAGCGGGTTTACACGTCATCACTCGACGTGTTAATAATTAACAATATTATAGTAACTCACATGATCCCATATAATACAGTCAGGTGAGATGCCGTATCTGATGGGATATCGTTTCATATATTTAGACGTTTTCATGTGTGAACAACTGAACTGCATATACGATAAGGTATGGGTGTATAAGACTTCGTATATTTTCCGGGTTTGATATCGTATCTGATGGAATAGAATTTTATATGAACGTACCTGCTCATATATCACATCATATATGTTCAGATATGGTTTCGCGCTGCCAACTCGCCTTGGTACTTGACCAGATAAAAACATATATGAGATCTATATAGCAGAGTCTGGTACCGTATTTGATCGGATATGATCTTATATGAACAGATACGTTCAGATATCACATCATGTATGTTCAGATACGAATTTACGGTACCAACTCTCCTTGGTACTTAGTCAGATATAAACAGATATGAGTTCATATATGGTCTTATATATACAGATATGAGTTCATATATGATCTTATATATGCATATATGATGTGGAATATGATCAGACCTAATCATATATGATACTGTAAAATGTCAGATATGAATATATCTGATACATATATGACAATATCTGAAACATATATGAACATATCCACTCAGACATGAAATTTTTTTCCCGGGTTGCCATACCTCCGCCATTTTTAAAGATTTATAAATATAAAAGACCATGTAGGGTAAGGCGCCCAATTATTGGCACTTTAAGGACCACTGTGTAGGTCGATAATAAGTCAGAGAAGTGTCAATAATTGCTGGGGTGCCAAAATAAGGTCACAAATAATAAGGTGCCAAAATAAGGTCACAAAAAATAAGGTGCCAAGATAAGGTCAAAATACCCTAACAGCCAAAAGTAGCAATAAAACATATTCTAAGACTTATGCTACGTTTTATTGCTACTTTTGGCTTTTAGGGTATAGTGACCTTATTTTGGCACCCCAATAATTATTGACATTGAAAAAACTGGCTGATTTTCATGATTTTTTTAGTAAAGATTGCTTTATCATTTTTGAGAATATCTTTCCTAAAAAAATCATTAAAATCAGCAAGTTTTTTTCTCGCCTAAAGATATCTCCCCCTTTAGTGCAGTATATTTATTTCCTGAGTTTGAAGGTATACCCTTGCGGGTTCTTACGTACGACCCTTTCCTACAATATGACACGATTGAATATTTGTTAAGGTCAAATACAAATAATTCGAATCAAATTTTATTCCCATCAAACAAACCATATCTCGCGGTTTGAATAAGGTAAAAAAAAATCATAGCGTTTGATACTCATATATACAGAGTCTCTATACTTATGGGATTTCACATTGGTCACTTTGTGTTCCTTTCAACCACGTAACCAAAAAAAAACTCACACAAATTCGCGATAATCAAGATACGAAAAAAAGGGTTTTTCAGATCTCCCAACAACGAACTGACGTTCCACTTTGTGTTGGATGCAACGCGTCCGCTACAATGCAGTGCGCAGTTTAATTTCTCGGCAAACGTGTCGGCGGCTTAATCTTCCTCGTATCGTGTTGTTTTTATCACGACGCTGCGATGGCAAATTCTCCGATGGTTATTTCGCTGTGACTCGTGTGTGATTACGATTACTTTACGCGGGCATTCTTGGCCACGATTAAAGCAACGAACCATTATTATCCAATTCATTTGAGACCGGCTCGCCCGGCAAATTCTCAAGATTAATGTAGCTTCATAGCAGTACGGACGTGTATTTATAGCGTCGTTGAACGAAAACTTGTTAGCGACCCAAGAATGCCACTTTCACAATGTTGAGCGACTTTGATATAATACACCAGTAATTAGTCGATGCAACGAGCCCGTCTTTTTTCTGTTTGTTCACCAGAGCAAATTACGATTGTTCGCAATTCTCGCTCACTGGGCGTGTGAGCCCTCTTGAGTCGATGGCGAAAAAACAAAAACGCGTGCACTGCGGATAAATGAAGTGCATCGATGGTCTGTTGCACAGAGTTTTGCGTGAGCGGAAAGAAGATAACATATATGTATGTACGTAAGAAAGGCACAAAAGTGCATCGTATTGGTGTGCATCCAAATGGTAGTTTCATTACACGCCGAGGACGGGGAAAGTACATGCCCCAGGGATATCAAGTAGAGTACCAGAGCCCACACAACACTGCACCATTTTCATTCTCGCACAATCTACCGTATGCTTCTTATCCGTGTGCGTCAGGCGTGCATGAGTCTTTATACGTGCATGCGAATGCAACCTCTGACTCTGTTTCTCGCCTATAAGAACGAATGGTACACTTCTCGTACTGGCGAACCTCGCGATAACTATGCCTGAGATGCAACCTGACAGATGCCACATTTCTTGGAGAAACAAACAAATGGTGCATCACGAGAATGATCGACATGGAATTATCAACGTTTGTGCTCGAAAACGACTGTCATTGAGTCATCAAATTGATCATGACCACATTCTCGATAATCTTGGGATCATCAACGTTTCTGCTCAAAAACCGACTGTCATTGAAAGTAGGGCCACGTGTCAAACCGTTTGGTTCGCTGGGTACATCGACTGAGCAATAATTACCGCTCTTGTCTGAGGGATTAGCGATCTCGAGAAACTCAATTGGTGATAATCGATGTTTCAATAAAGCCAAAATGATTGATCGATCGTTGACGAAGAGTATTGATGAATCGGTTATTTAGAGAGCGAAGGGCTGTTCTACGTTTATGGATACCGTGGATTGGGATTACTTTGATCAATGTTTTGATCGAGAAATGTTTTTTTAATGGAAACATAAACTTTTATCAGTCTTTTTATCTTCCAAATTACAATGTAAGGGGCTATACCAGTGTAAACGCTGAAAATTTTGGTGATTTTTGGGAATTTTTTGGAAGAAAAGTACTCAATTAAATGTTTCGGAAAATTAAGAATATATTTGGTTATATTTGACCTATATTATATAATTTTTGCATAGCTCCATTGCTGACATGATTCCGGCCGATGGAGTATCTGAAACCGAAAAAGGGAAAAATGTCGTTAAACTGGAAGGTAATTCCTGTACAATGACGTAGGATTTTCGAAAAATATCAAAATCTAACAAAATGGGGTAGTCATGAAAAAAAGTCTGTTTTCTTGCCTATAAAATGATCGTTTTTTCAATGCCAAATCGTCAATTTTCATCCAATCAAAAATATCCTACGTCATTGTAGACTAAATATATTCAAGAGTACTCAGTTCAAATTTCAAGTCAATCGGATAATTGCACTTTGAGTTACAATGTCAGCAAATTTGAAAAATCTCATTTCACTCTCTTGAAAGTATGAAAATCTCATCTCATATTCTTGAAAGTATAAACTGTCGAAAAAGGCAACAAAATAATCGATTTTTTTAAAAGTGTCACACTGGTATAGCCCCGTAAAATATTAAAAAAGAAACGAGAAAAACAAATTAGTAGTGATCAAAATTATACTGAGATTGGGGGTACTTGATACCCCCTTTTTTCTCAATAAGAACCAGAAGTTCTTTTTTCTTAATAAGAACGCCCCATAAAGGAGCATTTTTCTTAAAGAAGAAAAAAACGGCCAACGGGATCGAAAGTTACAACGACTTTTATTGTTTTGGGGTTACTTTGATCGAACAAAAATTACAGCTTTACTTTTCATAATCCACTTTAGTGATGACCAACTGGTATTTTATATTTATTTATGCGGTAACACATTCATAAACTTCGAAACATTAAAAAACTAGCAACAAAAAGTTGTTATATTTATGTCTACCTAGATATCTAAATCACAAAACGAGATCACATTGGTTTCATCAGGAACATGTTTCACTTAAACTAGGTCACGTACCAAATCACACTAATTGTAAGACAAAAACTATCAAATAACAAATTGATATTTTTTGTCTTACGATTAGTGTGATTTAATCTAAAACCTCAAAAAACGATTTTATGGGCGACAGTTGTTTCGTTGGGGTGTCTTTGATCGTTTCGACGGGGTAACATTGATCAATGATCAATTTCACCCCACTCATTATCTTTATCGCTAGTCTCGGAGTATTCTCAGGAATTTTCTCCTTTTGATAACTTTATTAATTGTCTTTACTTTTAATGTTAATATTTTGTCTTAATTTAATTTAATTTGATTAAAAAATATCAAAATGTTATTTGATATTTTTTGTCTTACAATTAGTGTGATTTGATACAGAATTGCAGAATTGTAGGTTAAGAAATGTTCCTAATGAACGCATTAGGAACATTTCTTAACTTACAATTGAAACCTACTATTAAAAAAGTTATCAAAAGGAAAAAATCCCTGAGAATACTGCGAGACTAGCAATAAAGATAATGAGTGGGGTGAAATTGATCAATGATCAATGTTACCTCGTCGTAGCGATCAAAGACACCCCAACGAAACAACTGTCGTCCATAAAATACGTTTTTGAGGTTATGCCACACAGCAAAGTATAATGGTGTGGTTTAACAAACATCTGACAAGGTGATTGTTACCAAAAACATGTAATTGCAACACTCAACTTGTTATTTTTTAAGTTAACCGAGAACAAAGAATAGCTGAAACACATTACTTACGTTTTTTCTATTTTAACTGCCACTTAAACCCATTCATTCGTGCTGCGTCTGAGTGATGACATAAAGAGACATTCAGGCTTGCCAACCGTAAAAAAACTTTCGGTCGCGTTCAGGAACTTCGTAATTTAAATTTCAAAACAAAACAAAGTTTTCATCAAAGTAACTCCACGAATCAAAGTAACCCCAATCCACGGTACTCAGCAAACTAATCATTTCACGAAGGAGTAACGCAACCTAATGAATGTCATAGCTTTGATTTGTTCTTCAGTTGAAAAATCGATCAGCAGGTTACCAAAATGAAGCGGGGCTAAGCGAAAGTTTTGCTGTTTGTATAAAAAGAATGTTTAGGGATTATTCACCGCTATTCATCACCTGCAAAACTGTACATGCCTTTGGAGCAAAACGTAATCCACAAAGCGAGCTGTGTATGATGCATGGATATGGTGATTCTGGAGCTCCGTGAGTAAGTGAGCAAACTGTTGAGTATATTTGGAAAGTTGGTGGGATTTTTACGACGGAAGTGTTATTTTATGGGAAGCCATTTCTACATACACGGACCACGCGATATCAATGCACTTTTACATGTGTTTGTGGTCATGAAAAATAACGAGCCAGCGTCTCATATCTAGAACTCACTTTGAGTAAGGACGGCAGAAAAAAAAGAAACAGATAACGACAAAGACACGGCCAATAATTATAATAACACAACATGTGTACTCTCGTGCTAATTCTCAACTTTTCATAGTGCCTGCAAACTTTTTCTGCGAGGATGTAACAACTTCAAGAAAATTATCGATGTGTAATGTAAATAATCGATATATATATATATATATACAGTTGCATGCAAAAGTGTCCGGCCAAAGATAATTTTATGATGGAGTAACGTTTAAAGGATGCAAAATGGAAACACAAAAATATCATCGTAAAGTTCTTTTATTATGCAATCGAAACGTGTCATTGAATAATTATATATAACCATTCATAATGATTTATAACCAAAATAACAATTTTCGCTCTTTCATAACTATCCGGCCAAGTACGAATTACGCACTATATACAAAGAAAAAATATAGTAACTCAAGAAAAAAAAATGAAAAGGGTAATAAATGTAAGATTTTCATCAATACTTGGTAGCGATGCCCTTCGAAGCTATCACGGCAGCACATCGGTGAGGCATTCAATGAGTTTGATGATTCTATCTTGAGAGATATTTTCCCACTCTTCTTGAACTTTTCCCCACAAAGCAGCTTTATTGGCACAATGTTCAGTTTCTACTCTTAGTTTTAACTCTTGCCATAAATGTTCTATGGGATTCAAGTCCGGAGATTGACTCGGCCACTCTAAAACTCGAACATTTTTCTTGCTAAAAACCGGCTGAAGGAGCTGTGATCGATGTTTTGGATCATTATCTTGCTGAAAAATCCATCCTCGTGGCATATTCTGACGAGCACAAGGCAGCATTTCTTTTAATATAATATCTCTATACATAGCAGAGTTCATAGTGCCTTCAATTTTAAAGATTGCACCGACGCCTTTCCAAGAGAATGCACCCCATAGCACAATGCTAGCTCCACCATGTTTCACAGTTGGTGTTTGATATCGCGAATCATTTCTAGTTCCTTTTGTCGTCGAACGTACCTTCTCCCATCATTTCCAAACAAATTAATTTTAGTTTCGTCTGAGAACAGCACTTTTTTCCAATCTTCAACAGTACAGCTCTGGTATTTTTTCGCGAGTTCTAATCTGACCTTTTTATTTTTTTTACTGATGATCGGTTTTTTTAACTCCAACACGTCCAAAAAGTCCCACTTCTGTCAGTCTACGTGAAACAGTATTTTGGCTAATGTCAGCCAAATTTTCTTCACGTAATTCACGGGCGATGATTGCAGCATTCTTTTTTACGTCTGCGACAGCCTTTCTTTTGATCAATTTATGGATACGATTAGGTGTTTTCCTAGGTCTCCCAGGACAGTATTTATGTTCGAGAGTACCTGTACTCTTGAATTTATTAATTATATCGTTAATAGTCGATTGTCCAATCGCCAAAATTTTAGGTATTTCACATGAAACTTTTCCTTCGTGGTGCAACTTGATAACCACTTTACGTATAACGAAAGACGTGCGTTTCGACATCTTGACTGAGTGTTACTGATCGTACAATGCAAAAGGAACAGAGCTCTCAACGATTACATGATTTCGCGACTGATAACGCAAACAAAGCGAAGCGAATTATATCTTCTTGGAATTTGGCCGGACATTTATGAAGCAGCAAAACGTGTTATTTTTCTCACAAATAATTGTTGATCGTTATGAACAATTTTTTAATTACATATTTTGATTGCATGATAAAAGAACTTCACGATGATATATTTCTGTTTCCATTTTGCATCCTTTAAGGCATTACCCCCACTTGTAGTGCAAAAAAGGCCTTTTTCATGAATTTTTTTAAAGAAAACTACAAAACTTTTTTAATCGATCAATATACCATCTTAAAGAACACATCTTGAAGAACTTTCAGTCATTTTTTTATTGAAAAATATTACATTGTTTAGTGGCAAATGGCCGTCAATGAAATAATGTTATTATATACACGGTTTGCGGTGACCAACATTGCGGCGAAGTGGATCATCTGACAACAAAATGCGGATGGATTTAGTCAAATATAAGTATAAACTAGTCTTTAATCGAAGGATTTTAAAAAATATTCATTTTTCACAAAATGGCCGACAGTCAAAGTTAATGGTTCGATTTTAACGAAAAAATCGAACGATTAAAGACTACATTTTTATGTATTAAATAAGCCTGCAAAATTTCAAGAAGATCGGTTCATTAGTGTTCGAGTAATCTTGGTCACCGACTTCAGAAATGTCATTTTGAGAAAAACGCGTTTAAAGTTTCAATTTCACAACGGATTCTTCTCTTTCAACGCTCATATCTCAGTCAATTTTGTTCGGGTCGACTTGAAATTTTCAAGACATATTCTCAGATACTTATACTTCAAAAAAATGCAATAAAAAAATCGATTTTTTTAAAATCGCAAGTGGGGGTTCCCCCTTAAACGTTCCTCAATCATAAAATTATCTTTAGCCGGAAACTTTTGCATGCAACTGTATATATAATTCCTCTCTCTCTCTCTCTCTCTCTCTCTCTCTCTCTCTCTCTCTCTCTCCACCCTCTCTGCCCCCACTCCCCTTTGATATGTGTGTTGCAATAAAGACAAACCATTAGTTCAATCGAATAGCAAAGTGGTTGACTCTACGAAAATTCCATTTAATTTAAATTAAAAAAAAAATCAAATAGATACACTCAGTGGATTGAACTAAATTATTTTTCGAACAGATGAAACCGAATCACAGATTTATTAAGATTAAATAAAATATTCAGCTACTGGACGATATTAAATAGATTTTGATTTGAATAAATAAATATATCAAAAATAAATCATTCCAATAATGGAATGCAATAGAAAGAATTGTATTTCACGAAAACTCCAGTGAATTCAAATTTAAAAAATCAAATGGACGCGGTCAGTTAATATCATTACAATTTTCCGTCAGTTTAGGGACAAGGATGGGAATCCAATTGGATTCCTGCGACAATTTCTGCACTGGACGATATACCGATCTCGCATCGAGCTTGACAAGTGCAACCATATGCAGGTTCGCCAGATATGATTCTCTCCTAACACGTGCGGACTCATGTGAGCATTGATTCGATCGCTCCATCGTTTACACATTCTCGAGATGAATGACTCACGATGGAGTGCGATTTAATCAAAACGAAGCTCCCTCGCGAGGACGCGTACGATTTTTGCATCATTTCAATTTCCAATGGCCCGGAAGGCTTTTAACGCGTTCTTAACCAACTGACCACGAGCTCCCCATTTGCCTTATTTGTCTACGGAAAGGCCTGGCCGGTCGGCGATTCCGCGCCCCTTGTTGTTTCAGTGGGCTTTCAGTCCGCGGACTTCCTAATGGCCTCAGGACTCGTATCATCATCATCATCATCATCATCGGGCAGGCTATCACGCACGAAACATCGAATCGCTCAACGCGTGACGCCGCCAGGCATGCAATAGTGAAGCACGTCGATGAAGCATCGTTTTCAGGAGGGTATTAATACCTATACAATATACAGACTCGCATAATAGCCGGCGTCGAGTAAACCGAGAGCGCAGCAATAGGATTCGCCGGTTTTGCATAGAATCTTCGGAGGAGGATTTGCATTCAGCTTAACGGTACAGCCGTGCTGTACAAGTATCACGATACGGTGCGAAATACTGCGCATCACGGTATATATGCACGTGCACGTGGTCCATGGGCGTCCCTATATTAAGCAGTGTTTTCAAATCGAATGGAGTAAATCATCCGAATGATGCGTCAGCACTGGCGTTTCGTTGCCCACACGTACCCTCGACGGAGGAATATCCTTTCGAATTGCAAAAGAGTCGCTAGCCGATCGAGAGAGATGGAAGGAAGGCATAGGTGGAAGGATCGAGCATAGGAGGAAAGGAGGAAAAAAGGAACAGGATTGTCGTTGCGTGAATGAGTATTCAGGTGCTGTGGGCAGTCTAATTTCATTCACGATGCAGCAACGAGGGAAAGGCTAACGGAGCGGAAAAAAACGTTGACGAAGAGAATGTGGAAAAGGTTTTGCAGCTCGTGTGACCGCCAGGAGGAAAGCACCACGCTACGATGACAGAAAAATTCTATTAACTAGATGCGTGTATTTGATTTTTTTCATTAAGGGGTTACCCCCACTTGCGATTTTGAAAAAATCGATTTTTTATATTGCATTTTTTTTAAGTATAAGTATCCGGGCCCATACAGAAGTATGGGCCCGGAATAGATGACTCTATGTAAGTTTACAAAAAAAAATATTTTCTTCGTGTAAACTGAAATTGAAACTTTAAACGCGTTTTTCTCAAAACGGCATTTCTGAAGTCGGTGACCAAGATTACTCGAACACTAATGAACCGATCTTCTTGAAATTTTGCAGGCTTATTTAATACATAAAAATGTAGTCTTTAATCAATCGATTTTTTTTCTAAAAAAATGGCCGTTTTATAGCCAAAAAACGGCCGTTTTTTTTTTTCGTTAAAATCGAATCATTAACTTTGACTGTCCGCCATTTTGTGAAAAATGAATATTTTTTAAAATCCTTCGATTGAAGACTAGTTTATACTTATATTTGACTAAATCCATCCGCATTTTTTTTTCAGATGATCCACTTCGCCGCAATGTTGGTCACCGCAAACCGTGTATATAAAAACATTATTTCATTGACGGCCATTTGCCACTAAACAATATTATATTTTTCAATAAAAAAATTACTGAAAGTTCTTCAAGATGTGTTCTTTAAGATGGTATATTGATCGATTAAAAAAGTTTTGCAGTTTTCTTTAAAAAAAATCATGAAAAAGGCCTTTTTTTGTGCTACAAGTGGGGGTAACGCCTTAAGGAGAGATATACACCCAGATGGTCGAGGTCGAGGATTTAGAAGCTATGAACATTCCGTCGACCGTATATGACCTACACTATGGGCCTGGTATCTATGATTCCATGTAAGTTGACAAATTTCATCAAATCGGAACCCAAAATTTCTCGAAAACCAATGAACCGATTGCCTTGAGGTTTTTTGTGGTTATTCTATACACCATTGTCTAGTACTTATCATAGGATTTTTTTTTCGTTACTTAGTTTTGGTTTTATAGGCAAAATAATAACTAATTTTTGGCCCAAAAATCACTATTTATGTTCAAACGTCCGCCATTTTGTCATAAATCGATATTTTCAAAATCGGCTGTGACAAGTACTAGATTATAGTATCTAATTTAATAATCTTTTTGGTTTTTTTTTCAGATGATTTTTGAAGAAACTCCAGTCGGTACCGTATGCGCAGATTTTTTTACGATGCTACAAGGATCATACAATATCCTTGTATATTTTTGATATTTTTAAATAAAGAAAATTAAACATATTTTTGAATGTATATACTTTTAGATAAGTAAAACCCCAATCCGAAATTTCAAATAGTTTTCCTTGAAAAAATTCACAAAAATGACCTTTTTCAGCTCCTTGGTGTATATCTCCCCTTAAGGCCAGAGCCTGAACTAGAAGGTCTGCATTTTTATTGCTTAAATCGATAGATAAACTATCCAAAAATATATTTACAAAGTTACAGAGGCCAATTGCAAATATTTTCGAAGATAGAAGGCCACAAGCAGAGAAGCGATTGATATTTGATATTGATATTTCCTGCTATTGATAACTTTGAAGCGCGTTTTCTCCAGTTTCCATTTTCACGATTTTTCCAAATTGGCGGACGTGATGGGAAAAAAACTAAACGACCTATTGAATCAAACCAAAGTTTTATTTTCTTCAGTTTGAAAATCTCTTCTAAGTGATTTTAAAAGTCGTTGAAAAAGTATTTTTAAATCATTTTTATAGCACGATAAAGTTTTTTTTAAGACATTTTTTTTCAAACCTGAGAAAAGTTATAATTTCACGATTTTTTCAGCTTTTTCTCAATTCACCGAGAAGAAAAATATATGACGATTGAAAATTTTCTTGGTTTTTTTTGTTTCAGTCAATAATTACGAGCTGCATCTTTCCCGCCGATTGGGGACTGTAGTGGCAAGACGAACGTGGATTAGACTAATGAATCTGCAGTCATTTATTGTTCCAAGTTGAAACATTTTTTTTTTATACATTTCAAATATACATGAAAAGATACCTCAATGATTACTGGATTTTTCGTGAGATGAAATTTTTCTTATTGCATTCCATTATTGGAATTGTTCATTTTAAATATATTTATTTATTCAAATCAAGATCTATTTAATATCGTCTAATAACTAAATATTTTGTTCATTCCTAATGAATATGTGATTTGGTTTCATCTGTTCAAAAAACGATTTAGTCGAATGCACTAAATGTATCTATTCATTCTTTGTAAACTTGAATTAAATCGAATTTTCGTATGGTCAAACATGTTTCTATTTGTTTGAATAAATGGTCCGTCGATATTGCAACACACACATCGAAGGGGTAGGGGTATATATAGGTTATGTTTGAAAAATCTATAGCATGATATTCGATAAAAGTCTCTCATTATCACAATGACATTGCCCAATTGATATATTTTATGAGATACAACAAATTATTTAAGAAGGCGAGGGAATGACGAATTATGATAAAAAATCATTGTGGTAGAAGTCTAAATTGAGTATTTCATTTTATTTTGGATTTATGAAATAACCTATGCATACAGTGCACTTGGATTTGCAGTGTATATTGTAAGCAAATAAAGATTCAGTTGAATCGAATCTTTATTTATTTAATTTTAATATATTCAATATTTTCAAAGAATAGCCGAAACAAAAAAAACATTATTTAAATTAAATACTTTTTTTGCAGTGTACGTCAGCATTGATCGAACCTGACCAGCCTAGGATATATCTCCATAACGATTTTATCATTTTAATTTAGCGGATGCAGAATCGAAGGAACTTCGAGACGTGAAACGTTGGATTTTGCCTAGAGCCCCATCTCTGTCGCACTGACGTCACAAAAAGAGTCATTAGCGCCGATCTACGATCTCACTCATGTGCAAAAGCGAGGAAGGTACACGATTTTCGCGAAAACCGGAATTTCATGTCATCTTAACTGTCGGAAGTCGGTTCGCGGATAATGAACGATGACACGTCACGCCAGTTTTGGGAATCCACGAAATAATTGGACGGGGAGGGTGAGAGGGGGGAGAGAGAGAGAGCGGCAGGG
Source organism: Ophion slaviceki (assembly GCA_944452715.1). Lineage (NCBI taxonomy): Eukaryota > Metazoa > Arthropoda > Insecta > Hymenoptera > Ichneumonidae > Ophion > Ophion slaviceki. Next base: position 10,030,343 of record OX101785.1, read on the forward strand.
AGCGGACAAAAGAAAAGAGTAGGGCAGAAAAAAGTGTGCACGGGGGGGGGGGGGGAAGCTTCGACGTGCGGGGTGTGCCGTAAAAAAAGTAGCACTATTGACGGGAGTGCACACGCCTTGTGGAAGCCAATTTAAGGTAATCACGTATTTTGTGTTGTGCGCGAGCTGAGAGAGCGGCTTAAGTGGCGGGCCTCTGGGCGATTGCCGGCGTGGTCCTTTCCCATTATTATCGTGACCTAATCAAAGCAGCACCCTTCCCAAATGGCCCATAACCGTCGCTTACGACTTTTTTTCGGCACAGCTCGGTCAGTCGTGGAATAAACTCATGAGAAGCGTCGTTGCACTTGCGAAATAGCAGCAATAATAAAGATAAGCAATAAATTCCACGAGGATACAATTTTTATCAGTTTCACTTCCACTGATTGATTGGCGATCAACAATTCTCCACGAATAAACGTAAATTAACACGTTCTCCTTTTAACTGACAAATCATTTTTCACAGTTACGACAAGAATTTTCAATATTATTGCGGTTTTAACAAGTTCACATTCAGAAGAAAATATATTTTGCGTAATAGTGGTGCTGGGGGAAAAATTGTGAAGAGCCACAAAAAATCATCTTGACTTTACTGGCTCCTCTATCTTATTGCACGCACAAGATATCCGTAAGAATCGAGATCAAGATTCGCTTCGTGTCTTTGTGGGGGAAAATACCTTTGGTGAGGAAACAACTTGCTGATTTTCATTATTTTATTTATGATGAAAGATTTCTTCACCATTTTTTAGATTTAGAGTACGTTTTATTACTACTTTTGGCTGTTAAGGCGTTACCCCCACTTGTAGCGCAAAAAAGGCTTTTTTCTTGAATTTTTTTAAAGAAAACTACAAAACTTCTTTAATCGATCAATATACCATCTTAAAGAACACATCTTGAAGAACTTTCAGTAATTTTTTTATTGAAAAATATTACATTGTTTAGTGGCAAATGGCCGTCAATGAAATAGTGTTTTTATATACACGGTTTGCGGTGACCAACATTGCGGCGAAGTGGATCATCTGAAAAAAAAATGCGGATGGATTTAGTCAAATATAAGTATAAACTAGTCTTTAATCGAAGGATTTTAAAAAATATTCATTTTTCACAAAATGGCGGATAGTCAAAGTTAATGATTCGATTTTAACGAAAAAAAACGGCCGTTTTTTGGCTATAAAACGGCAATTTTTTTCGAAAAAAAATCGAACGATTAAAGACTACATTTTTATGTATTAAATAAGCCTGCAAAATTTCAAGAAGATCGGTTCATTAGTGTTCGAGTAATCTTGGTCACCGACTTCAGAAATGCCATTTTGAGAAAAATGCGTTTAAAGTTTCAATTTCACAACGGATTCTTCTCTTTCAACGCTCATATCTCAGTCAATTTTGTTCGGATCGACTTGAAATTTTCAGGACATATTCTCAGATACTTATAGTTCAAAAAAATGCAATAAAAAAAATCGATTTTTTCAAAATCGCAAGTGGGGGTAACCCCTTAAATGGTATATTTTTTATTTCAAAACTGGCGTGACGTATAGCTAAAAAACTAATAGACCGTCTTTGATGAAATTTGGTACAAAGATTTCTAACCTTATTGTCTAAAATATGAACCTAAATGTTTTCGAAAATTTTTAAAAAAGTGTTTTTTTCATTGCAAAATGTCACTTTTTTCGGAAAATTCAATATTTTTGTTTCAAAGCGTACCATTTCATCGATTTTCAACATTTCTCACTTTTTCTTGGTCCATATTCTGTGTATGAGTGTTATTAAAAGAAAAATCTTCATTGGTTTTTATTTCAGATTAATCCCGCCGACACTACGTGTCACGCCGTCTGACACCATCCGCCGCGACCCCTTTAGTAGACCGTGCCATAACCACGCCATTTTTAAAGATTAAAAAAAATACCATCTAACAGCCAAAAGTAGTAAAAAAACATACCCTAAGTCTGAAAAATGTTTAAAAACCATGAAAATAAGCTATTTTTTCATCACCCAAAGGTATCTCCCCCTTAATACTCTTTGAATGTGCACAAATGAAAAAAAATGCAATGACTGTTGTTTGCTTTACGAGACAATACCATTTCATACGTGAGCGGTCATCGAGAAGTGCCTGCAGACGCGTTTGCTCACAATTCCCATGTGTCTGTTTACTATTCATTTGTCGAATAATTTGTTGAGAGAGCGGAGAGGACGAGACAGCTATAAGTCTGGCCGACCGATCGCGCGGTACTATATAGGACTACGTATGACCCGAAGTGCAGTTTGATCAGCACCGGAAAATTGATTACTCGTTTGCTTTGAGCTGCGTTCACCATTCTATGTTCGCAGCTTCTATTGCAACCCGGATGGACCAACATCCTCTGCGAACGTTGGTTCGTCCGTTCGGTCGTTCCTCGTTTTGGCCGGCCTAAAAACGCGAAAGCTACGCCAGTGGCGATCATAATGCGAGAATTCCATCAAGTAGGGCAAGTCCGGGGTAGTTGGCTACACTGTTTTCAAAGATTCGTCAAAATAAAAGTACAGACGTTTCTTAACTTATCTTCATTTGTAATTACACTTTAAGCATTTAACTTTAAGATGATTTACGAAACTAAAACAAACTCCTATGAGATCAACCTTAAAACTACTATTTTTTCAAAATCACGATTGGCTATCTCTGCCCGGAGTATCCGGGTGTGATGGCCATAGGAGTAGACGTGAGATGGCCAGTTACCCAGCATTGTGCTCTCGGTTTTCTCTTTGGTTTTATGTTTTGATTCTTATTTTCTTTTTCTTTTGGCCACATCTAGAACACATATCATCGAAATCAGTATAATTTTGGTGTACCCAAAGTTGGCATACTATACACTGAAACCAGTTTTCGATGAGACGAGTTTCAAACTAATTTTCACCGCAACATTTTTTGTCATTGTTCTTATATCGTCTTTCTAAGGTCTTCCTAGGTATTCCGTAGGTCCTAGCGGCCGCACGAATCGACAATTCATCATTTTTACAACACTAATAGCTGCTTTTAATGATTCTTGAGTCCAGTTCCCTCGTAGAGCAATTGCTTTTCTCTTGTACTTATTAGGCATCTAAAGCAAATGTAGAATAAATGAATTACTTGAACACATTACAACTAATACTATGGCCATCATACACCGACTGTACGTGGCCATCTCTCCTAATCTCCCGGGAGAGATGGCCACATCTAAAATGTAAACAAGTAGAAACAATACATGCGAAATCTTGAGGATATAACGAAGCACTGTTCGTGAACTATTCAAGAAATACAAAAGTAACCATTACTTTTACAAAATAACATCACCACAATGTGAAACATGAAGCCTTCAAAGAAACTTAGCAGTAGACAGAATAATTCAAAAGGATTTTACTTACTTAACATTTGTTTTGCCAAACCTTTGCTCCCTTTGCTCCCTTGCGGCCAACTCCCCCGGAACTACCCTATTGTTCCGAACTTCCTTACGAAATAGGAAAGCCGTTTTTAGAAGACAGATTTGGATAGCTATTTTTGCAGGTGTGCGTGCAAGTCACCTCAAAGCAAAGACGACTTCATGTGCGATTCGTTCAAACTCCACATTATTCAGAAACGTATCCGAATAGTCAGTGGAACGTTCGCACATGTTCAACTGCTATCAGGGAAAAAGAAGCAAAACGGATATGAAGATCGACATCGAGTTACGCATAGTCGGCAGTGAGAACATTCCACACACGAGTCACATTTGCCTGTAACGCCGAATAAGCATGGCGGCAGAAAATTGCGCGGCTACAACTCAGCTACAAAGACAAGAAAGAGGAAGTGAGAGACAGTGGGAGAAAAGCAGAGACCGAAAAGTATCGTATCTTGGTGTGGGCGGTGAACGGCAATTAGCATAGTCGTGGTGCGATCAAAGCGTCAAAGACACGTGCTGAAAATTAATGACCCTGCCAGCGGTGTACAGAGCGATTGAAGACAGCTCTTTCGAGGCAAAGGACTTTCGAAGCAAAACGAAATTCAAGAGTGGTAGAAAGTGAGATATACGAAGAGTCCAATAAATCCTTCGTCGCGCTTCTTCTCTAGGTATACAGCTTTGAGTTACAGGAGAATTTCAAACCGCAATGTATAGAGGCAGACGGTGCTCTCGGCAAGACGGATATGCCGCTGCATATATGCCGTTCAGATACCTGAAATTTCCTCAGTCAATTTATCGTTTTTATTCCTTTTTTTAATTTGATAAATATTAATTGGCTGAGCACCCAATGTTCTCCCAAGGCAAGAAGCCGTTGTCCGCTTCTGGCTTCGTTTCCAACTGGACAATATGTTAACGGACAGCTGGTCCGAATAAAAGTAGAAACAATCTCCGTTCGCAACGCGTCTCCCGAGTGGAAAACGTAACTCATCACCACCTAGCCACAAGTTAGTAAAGTGATGCTTCGAATCGCCATTAGCTAGCCGTCTTAGCGATTGACTACCCAGCCTTGTAACGCTTTGGTCTTCTAGTGACTGAATACAAAAAAATAAGATGGTGACTAGATAGAAAGAAATATCTCACGGCTGTATTATATTTCTGACCTAGTCATGACCTAGTTTTTTCAGCTAGCGACCGGGAACAAAAAATTAGGTGGCGATTAGATTTAAAAAAATGTGCGGCTACATATTTATATTTTCGTGATTTTTTTGCGCATTATTTACATCATTGGACCCCTTTACGATATTCTTCGTTGTTCATTAATTAGGGTTATGATATTTGCGCTGTGAACATATTAATGGTTCAATTTTAAATTATCTCAGACAACCGCATACGCCGTAACGTGGTTTCGAACCTGTGACCTCTGGGTGATGAGTGGAGACGTTGTCCACTGAGCCAGTTCTACTTGTTTGATTTTTGAATTTTCTTATCGTCTGCATATGTTACACTACACAATGTCAGATTATTGAAAATGGGTGGATTAACAAATGTAAATAACATTATCGGATCAATGACTCAATTGCGTTCGCATTGAGAGCGATCATCGCATAGAATTACATAACCTTAAATTGTATTTGTCCGATCATTTATTCCAACTAGTGCGGTCGCAGTTGGGGAGTGTTGGCTGGGTCATCGCGAGATACCGACTTGAGGATTATATTCATTCGAAACGTCATCTGTAACTCAAGTTGCTTAACCAACCATGAGCCAGTCGCTCGATGGAACTACACGTATTCACATAACCACACTTTGTCATTTGTGACCAAGATCGGTTGGGCAGTGACTAGCCAAGGGGTGCACAGCCGCAGTTAGCTGGCTAGGTCATGGTGAGATACCTACTTGACAATTTTTGCATTCGCAATGCCATCTGTAACTCAAGTTGCTTAGCCAGCCATGAGCCAATCGCTCGATAGAACTACACGTAGTCACGTAACCAAACTTTATCATTCGTGACCAAGCTCGGCTGGGCAGTGACTAGCCAAGGGGCGCATAGCCGCAGTTAGCTAGTGTTGGCTAGGTCATGGCGCCATGCCCACTTGAGAATTTCTTTCCTTTTGCAAAGCCATCTAGAACTCAAGTTAGCTAGCCAGTTACGAGTCATTCGCTCGATGGAACCACACCTAGTCACATAACCTCACTTTGTCATTTGTGACCAAGATCAGCTGGGCAGTGACTAGACAAGGGCTGTATAACAAAACATTCACAATATTACTAGCTCATAGCGAGCCAACCATCAGTTCGTATGAGCTCAATTGGGCGAGCCAGTTGGTAGTTCGTAACTCAGACAGGCCAGAACAATTTCTACTCGGGCTCTGGTGCCTATCCACGAGATCATTTCTTATCGAGACACTAGCTACATCGCCAATGGTATGCGGCAATAAAATCCGGGAAGAAATTTAGAAAGTGTCGTTGACGCTAATGGGAATACATATGCAAATCAAACAGCAGCGCGATCTATTTCATACGAAATAAATAACACGATTCCAAGTGGCATTCTCCAATAACTTAGGCTTTGAGAATTCTCAAATCCAGAAACTTGAATTCTCCGCGCGATTGGCCTTGTAGGAAAATCTAGGTATGCTCAATCTGTCTTTTTATTTTGATCACTCTTGTGAGGTATTCGGAAATTCCTGATATTTATTTCACCTACGTCCTTTCACCAAGCAGATCGCCGAGAAAATAACTACCGAATATCTTCGGACAAGATTTTCATCCCCGCAATACAGTCTAGAGGAAGTATGCGAAGTCTTATCCACCAATCGGAGAGCAGCGGTGAGAAAGGAGAGGAATGAAGTATCAACGCGGGAAAAAGATCGGAAGATTGCGGAGATTGAGACAGGAGTTTGGTGGGATATGTGTACACTATGGTGGCTTGCAATGCAACTCTCCGACGGCTGACTAGGCATCATCCAGCGTCCCTGGCTCTATATGAGTGCCTCTGCAGAACGAACAACGGTGCAGCCGTTGACAGCTTACCAGTGACTGGCGATCTAAGGTAAAATCATACGATGAAGATTTTTCGCTATGAGACGCTAGCGCGATCGATGAAAAGCATTTTCAACGAATGCCAATGGCTACACCCAACCGAACCAACACGATGTACCTTCCTATACACTTCCAAGGATGTTTTTTCGCCTGCTTGCTTTCTTGACAATTCCTTTCTGGCCTCATGAATACACACGCACGTGATACGGGCCATTGAGCTCCGGCTGCTGATATCTTGGGGAAAGTCTGATTACGTTTTTTCTTATTGGAAAAGTTTTATTCGCATCGCGCTTGCCGGCGTGCCTCTTGGCATTCCCCCAGCGATGTGTGGAATATACATACGTACATCTATATTCGTAGGACTGTATGTGCGTGTACCGTGGCGAGGTTGCTACAAATGTATGTTAGAAGTCGCAGGATACGGGCACAGGAGCTAGACGCTCCGGCGGAAATTTCATCCGCAAATGAAACTGCTCAATTTACCAGAAAATTGTCCATATTATATATGTGTCGCGTTGTCGAAAAGAGACGAGTCTCCGGGCGACCGCGTCCCACTGTAATTTTGCCACTGGCTATTTTCCTGGCCCATCTTCCACGGTTCCTTTTTCTTTAGACTCTAGTTTTAGGTGTGGTTGCGGTTTCAACTGGCGTTTGAGCCCTTTCGTTACTTAAGGGGTTAGGCCACAGTAACGGGTATAAAATCATGTGCGAATTTAACAATTTTTTTCGTATAAAAAAGTGATTCACTCGGAAAATTAATTACACATCTCTTTAGTATGAATATCAAGCGGTTAGAATTTTTTTTTTTTTCGATGTGCAAAATGGCCGACTACTAATATTTTCTTTTGTTATCTTTTTTTTTAGGCGCTTCGCGGCGTGACATTTAGCATCCACAATTTTTGACTTAGAACAAAAAACAAAAATTCTCGTCAATCTGCATTAGAATACCTAGAGAAGTACGTACGGAATTAAAAAAATATTGTTTTATTCAAAAGTTGTAGGCATTTGAATTGAGTTGTAGGTATTTGAATGAATTTTCAGTGAAAAATTTCGTATAAAACTGCTCATAAAATGAAAAGTTTTCGATTAATCAGAAATTCCGTACGTACTTCTCTGCGAAATGCAATTAGGAACGTAACTTTTAAATTTGAAGTAAGTCGAATGAAAATTGTTGAAGTTATTTGTCACGCCAATTGGAAAAAAGCTGTTTCGAGAAAAAAGCGTTTAAAGTTTTAGGTACTCTATGGCCGTGCCAGAGGTGGCCTTACGTTATACGCTCAAAGTCGGTGAAAAAAAATGTCTTGCTATAAATCGAATAGTAACTTATTCTTATGATGATAAAGCACCGTTTTAGCGGAAAAAAATCGATATTTTGTAAATTCTACTGTGGCCTTACCCCTTAAATGTATATGGTGTTGAAGTTTGCATCGTTGGAACGCAAGAAAGTTTTTTTTGACATTTTCTTCTCCATTTTTTTATAGATTTATATTGTAGATCGCTGAACGAATATCTTAAAAATGGTTGCAAGATTTTTGTGGGCGAAATTAATCAGGATGGTGAATAAGTTCTAGCTGTTTTCCAACGGATGACGTTACCAGAACTGTGCAGGAGAAGGTGGGGTACAGTGTGTCACTTTTTTTCTAACAAATTTTTACTCTTATCTAAGTAGTCTGATACAAAAAGGTCATACCCGATTTTATAGACCTTTGGGCGTACAATGAAGCTCCCATATGTTTTGCAAAAAGATTAAAAATGCCAAAATAATGGGATCGAAAAAAATGTGCGGCTTGGCTCATTGTACCCCATGGGTAAGCCGTTTCGAGAAAAACGCGTTTAAAGTTTTAGGTACTCTATGGCCGTGCCAGAGGTGGGCTTACGATATACGGTCAAAGTCGGTGAAAAAAAAAATGTCTTACTGTAAAACGAATAGTAACTTATTCTTATGATGATAAAGCACCGTTTTAGCGGAAAAAATCGATTTTCTGAAAATTCTACTGTGGCCGTACCCCTTAAGGGAAGGGCAGGGGTTTCAGCGTGAAAAAAAAACATTTTTTTGCGATTTTTTTTCATCTATATGGATTGAGTAAATTTATTGAAACCTTTTGTATATTGTTAAGTGTCATTTCAAGAACATTCCATGAAATTTGTACGCGAAAATATCCACAAACAATCCGGTGACAAAGTTTTTCCTAGAACGTCTTTGGAAAAACACGATTTGCGGTGTTCACTGTATCTCAGCTAGAAATTATGTGAAATCAAGTACCATTAAAATTTAGTCAAAGTATCATCAAATCCTCCCCCCAACGGTCTTTGATAATTATTTTTTTCATTTCTAAATTTTTGGTGGTCATGTAAAGTGAAACGTGCTATTTTTCACGAAAAATTCCGCCATTTTGGGGGTGGAAAACCCCCTCAATGTAAAAAAAAATCTCAAACTAACCGTTGGGTGGAGGTATTATATATGTAGAAAGTGTGTACCAAGTTTGAAATAAATCGGTCATGTAGTTTTCAAATGGCAGTGAACACGGACTTTGAAAAAGTGGTTTCGAGAAAAAACGCGGCACCGGCTTGTTTGTGGATATTTTCGCGTACAAATTTCACGGAATGTTCTTGAAATGACACTTAACAATGTACAAAAGGTTTCAATAAATTTACTCTTTCCATATAGATGAAAAAAAATCGCAAAAAAGTGTTTTTTTTTCACGCTGAAACCTCTACCCTCCCCTTACATAAAGCATTAGTTTTCACGAAAAAACAGCGAGAAGTTATTCAACATCTCAATACCAGAAGAAATAAAAGGAATTCACAAATATTTCGTTGCGTTCCGATGCAAACTTCAACCTCATAAATAAGATCGATCTATACAATCTTCTTCCTGCCCCCCAATACCAAACTCCCATATATGTTTTGCTAATGGGCGTTCTTTTCCAAAACCCCGTATTCTTTCGACACTTTTAGCAGTCTGCGCGTTGCCGAATAAAATCTCTTCGTACCATAAGGTGACTCGTTCGTGTCCGTTCATTGCAGGGGTATGTCGATAGAAGTTGATCAAGACGTATCAAGTACAGGGTGAATGAGGTACTTGACGTTTGCCACTTGGTTCGAGTAATTCACTCGCGTCGATGGTAGTTGCGATCTAATTTGTCGGATCGTTGGCCTGTTTCTCCGTGATGCAAATATCACAAACATTATTCAAAGTCGAGCCTGGTACTTGTAGTCAGTCCAATTCTGAACATCTTCTCGGTGACTATTTTCCTCGAGAGCAACGCAATACATCAGTGGCTCACGCGTGCTGATATTTCGTCGTAAACGGGAATGGATTGGGTCACGTTCGGCTGACGGCATGCTTCGTTGTAGAACCAAGTACGACAGATAGTAAGATATGTTGAAGCCGTGTCACGGGGGTAACGGACAAAACGATCGTTCTTTGATCTGGTCCATCAGTACATCCGGTTCTCATAGAGCACGAACCACCCGGAATTCACTAACCCGCCACTATATCGCCTTCCTCGTTCTCTATTTCTTCGTCTTCCTTCACTCGCGGCGAAACATCAAAAGGTAAACGACGATTTCCCCGGGAATCTGTTACGAGAGGAGAACTGCGCCAGTATGACTGTGGTCCGTCTCTTTATTTCTGTGGAGAACGAAGACTCGCTCTACGGCTTCGTTTCGTGACGAAAACATACACCGCACTCACGAGTGTAAACATTTGATGGAAGCGGGAGAAGACATTTCGTGGGCTAACGGAAAGCTGCAAGGAACCTCCAGAAGTCCCTCAAATGTACTCGTGGGCCGTTACCGTACACCACGAACGATATAAATTATCAATACTCTGCACTGACAGAAAAATTCTATTGATATTAACTAACCGCGTTTATTTGATTAAAAAAATTTGATTTAACTAGATTTATCGTGGAAACAAATTTTTCCCATTGCATTCCATTATTGGAATTATTTGTTTTTAATATATTTATTGATTCAAATCAAAATTTATTTAATATCGTCCAATAACTAAATATTTTATTTAATCCTAATAAATCTGCGATTCGGTTTCATCTGTTCAAAAAACAATTCAGTTGAATCCACTAAATGGATCTATTTAATTTTTTTAAATTTAAATTAAACCGAATTTTTGTGGAGTTAACCATTTTTGTATTTGATTGAGCTAATTTTCTGTCTTTATTGCAACAAAGATATCAAAGGGGTATGAGAATAGAGAGGGTAGAGCGCGAGAAATTATATATATACACACACACACAATTATATATATAGACACACCTCTATATGTATAGAGGTTATGTTTGAAAAGTCTATAGCACGTTATTCGATGAAACTTTCTAATGATCACAATGATATTAACTAATTGATATAGTTTATGTGATACAACAAATAAGTATAGGAATTCATTTAGTCTGGAAAGTGTTTCATTTCATTTTGGATTTGTGAAATATTTTATCCACATAGTACACTTAGATTTACAGTGCACATTGTAAGCAAATCAAGATTTATTTGAACCGAATCTTTATTTATTCAATTTGAATATATTTAACCTTTAAAAAGAATATCTGAAGCAAATGAAAAAATATCTTGAAACAAATAAGATCGTAGTAGGCCGTGAGACAAGGAAAAAACCTATTTGATTGAAATAGATACTATTTAAATTAAACATTTTTTTGGCAATGCGCGATGATCAAACAATTAAGCAATTATGAGGGATTTTTTAAACTAAGAAATAGTTATTCTACATCTAGCAAACTGTAGGTATACTTTAATAGTATATTTAACTATACAATTTTTTGAAATTCATCTATCATGAAAATGGTGGAGCTGGGCAGAGTGTTACAGAAAAGTTGCGAATCAGCGTGCAGTATAGTCCCGTAGACTTTGATTTGCAAAAAATTCGGTAAATATTCGGAACTGTAAATTTCGCTAAAAAGAGGCTGTACATTTTTTTAAATCAATTCTTTATGACTATAAAACCTTATATTAAGTTATATTTTAATGGCGCATAATGTTTTTAATGCATTAACATTGTCTTTCGGTAAAATGTAAACGTGCAAATACAATGTACGAATAGGTCACTAACATACTGGGCAACACAAAAGTGAACACACTAATATACATCGAGACTTAGGTAAGGAAATTTTCGAAAATATTCAGTTTATATTTCATAATGGAGTGTTTGGGTTTGTTTGGGTGAAAAAAAAATCAGCTCGATTCTGACAGGCGTGACACTTCCGAATATTTACCAAAAATTGAAACATTTATTTCACTTAGAACATGTATAGTTTCTATTTGACAGTAATTAAAATGAAGAAAATGCAAATTGAAGAGAATGGCACGCATTTACAAAAAATATCAACCGTTCACGCAAATTTCTGTAAAATTCGGATTGAAACAGTCGTTTTTTTTTTTATTTTTCAAAAACTGTTCTTGTCAAGTAGAAGCTAGCAATATCATCAATATTTCTACCAAGTTTCAACTTAATCGGCTTAATAGTTTTTGAATAATCCAGCACGACAATTTCGAAAATGCAGTTTTGAGAAAAACGCGTTTGAAGTTTACATATCATTCGCGTTAAATTGCACTGGGTACTTGCGGTAACTAATTACTCAAGTAATCTGTTACAAACATTAAATTATCAATTGCAGTAGTAATTGTAATTGTGAGTTGTTAATTTTTCCCAGCCTTGACGAGCTATACCGTTTGAAGTTTACGATGTTGAAGTTTGCATCATTGGACTGCAAAGAATTCAATTTCTTTCGACAGATTACGCCTACAAAAGTTCTTCAACCATTTTTTTAGATATTTAGTTAGCGATCTACATTATAAATCTATTAAAAAAGATCGCCCATAATAATAAAAATATGGAAAATAAAATGTAAAATGGAACTTTCGTTGCGTTCCAATGATGCAAACATCAAAACCATTGGTTTTTCAAATTTCACTCTGGAACTTTGGCAAAATATTCTACATATATATTCTACATATATCCTTAAAAGAAAAAAAAAGATTTTTTATCGTTGTAGATGTACCTATCTCCCGCCTTAAGGGGCTATACCAGTGTGACACTTTCAAAAAATCGATTTTTTTGCCTTTTTCGACAGTTTTGACATTTTATCTTGCAAAAATCGATAGTTAAGTCTTTAAACATCGCTGTAGATGTACCTATATCCCGCCTTAAGGGGCTTTACCAGTGTGACACTTTTAAAAAATCGATTTTTTTTTGCCTTTTTCGACAGTTTCGACATTTTATCTTGCAAAAATCGATAGTTAAGTCTTTAAACGCGTTTTTCTCGAAACGAGATTTTTCAAATTTGCTGACATTGTAACTCAAAGAGCAATTATCCGATTGACTTGAAATTTGAACTGAGTAGTCGTGAATATGTTTACTCTACAATGACGTAGGATATTTTTGATTGGATGAAAATTGACGATTTGGCATTGAAAAAAACGACCATTTTATAGGCAAGAGAACAGACTTTTTTTTCATAACTACGCCATTTTGTTAGATTTTGATATTTTTCGAAAATCCTACGTCATTGTACAGGAAATACCTTCCAGTTTAACGACATTTTTCTTTTTTCGGTTTCAGCTACTCAATCGGCCGGAATCATGTCAGCAGTGGAGGAACTTTTTTTTGGCGCCTCCGAAGGCAGCGCATAATTCGCTTGGATCTCAATATTTTTTTATGAAAAAAATTATGTGATATAGGTCGAATATAGCCAAATATATTCTTATTTTTCCGAAACATTTAATTGAGTACTTTTCTTCCAAAAAATTCCCGAAAATCACCCAAATTTTCAGCGTTCACACTGTTATAGTCCCTTAAAAGTTGCAACGATCAATCGTTGGCTAATTTCTGGCTAGGGCTTACTTTTTTTTTTGCAAATGCATTCTCCGGCGAGGCCCATTGCCGTTGTCTATCTCGCACGCACACGTATCTCCCATAACTTTAATACACAATCATTCTCTGATGCTGAAATCTTGGGATTCTCTGCTTTTTTTTTGTTTCCGCACAGTGATATATTGCAGGCAAAAAGCCAAAGTGAGAAAGCGTCTCTGTTTTATGACGAAAGCGTTTCATTGAGCTGGTTGACTGAGCGTAGTGGTCGTCGTCGTCGCCGTCGTCGTCAACGACCGCGGAATAAAAGGAATAAAGTGACTGGAGGCGGCGAGTCAAAGGCCCGAGAGCAAAACAGTAAAGGCGATTCCAACGGTGCCAACAGAGACGGTAACACCGAATATATCCCTGTACTGTCCCACTCCCGCTAGTCTCCGTCTCCGAGTTCTTCTTGTCAATAGACCCGCCATAATTTACATCCTCGTGCGAGTTTAATGAAATTTACGTCGGCGCTATCCTAAATTGGGAACTTAGCGCGCCGTGGTCGAAAAATAATGGCGTTTAGTGTGCGTGATCGACAGGCCCTATGCCTATACACCTATGTGAACCCAGTGCCGATTGTACATACACTAACTTACGGATGCAGGTGTAGCCTCATGACAGCTCTGCTCATACCAACGGAAGAGCCATATTCGCTTCAACCAAACTACAGATTGATATTATCCGCTACGATCAAACGGAACACAAAAATGCATTGTGATCCGACTATAGTCACAACAACTCGTGCCGTTGTGTTGTTCGACACCACGTCGGAATGGTTCATCTGTCGAATTCATTAAGGGGTCTTCTCACTTAAGGGGTTAAAAACGGCTATTTTCATGATTTTTTTGTTGATAGGTTTATATTACAGATATTGATATAAAAGTTGTTACACTAAACGGGGTCCTCTAGTTTCTCGGGTCGAAAAAATCGATTTTTTTTCTTCATAAATCACATCTACAACATGTGTAGAAAATGTGTGCCAAAGGATTTTTCGATTTTGGAAGTGGTTCACAAGTATAAATCACATGCGCGAACTTTCAAACGCGTTTTTCTCGAAACACCATTTTTCGAAACGGTGACCACGATATTTCAGAAACTACTGCACCGATCTTGTTCAAATTTATACAGCATCTTTAATATGTTATAAGCCAGCGATTGAACTAGGATTATCATGATTGCTTCGATAGTTTTTTTTGTACGAGCGAAAAACTTAAGAAAAAATGAGTAAAAAATAGAATGTAATTTTCAAAAGTGTATAAAAAATTCAATTTTTGTAATTTAGAATTCACTCTAGTTCAATCGCTAGTCTTAAATATGAAGATTAAAATGCCGTTTGGTTTTTTGATTTCAGATAAGCAGAACAGCCGCAATCTTGGTCACCGTCAAGCACCTCTTTTACTTGATATCTTCCTGTCGGCCACTATAACGTTTATTCTATTATATATTTTGACTTCAAAAAATTTGTAAAGCTTATTTAAAGGTTAATAAAGATTATGCAAAAACAATGAGATTGATTATTTCGATGCTTTGCCCGTAAAAAATTATTGAAAAAGCCGTAAAAAACAGCCGAGAAACTAGAGGACCCCATTAATAAATACACTTTCGAAAAACATTACAAAATTTTTTAATGTATTTATAGAGCCCAAACAAACTTTAAACGCGTTTTTCTCGAAACAACGTTTTTCGACGGCTTGTTGATAAAATCTTCGAAACTGCTGAACCGATCCCTATGAAATTTTAACCACATATTATTTACAACGATAGCTATAGCGTATATCAAGGATTTTTTTAAATTTTGATATTTACTATTTTTTGCCAAAAACGGTGAAAAAACGTTTTGTTTTTTCGAAAAATGTCGGCCATTTTTCTATTTTTGCATATATCGAAAATCGTATAATATGCGCTATAGCCATAAACATTCTGAATCTGAAACCGTTTGATTTTTTTGTTTGTAAATAAATAAACCAATAATTTTAAATGTATTTATTAAGTGTAACAACTTTTGTATCAATATCTTTAATATCAACCTATCAAAAAATTGAAGAAAATAGCCTTTTTTAGCGTTTAAAGTGAGAAAACCATAGGGTACGTTTTGTTACCACTTTTGACTGTTGGATGGTGTTTTTTTTATTAATCTTTTAAATTGCGGAAGTATGACACGGTCTTGTGCATTTTCAAAACTGGCGTGATGTATAGTTAAAAAACTAATCGACCGATTCTGATAAAATTTGCTATAAATCTTTCTAACCTTAGTGTCTAAAACATGGACCTAGATGTTTTGGAAATAGGAAAAAAGTATGTTTTTATTGCAAAATGTAGCCATGTTTTTCAGAAACTTCGATCTATGTGTTTCAAAGCGTACCATTTCATAGATTTTCAACATTTTTACTTTTTCTCGGTTCATATTCTGCGTATGAGCATTAATGAACGAAAAATCTTCGTTGATTTTTTTTTCAGATCAATCCCGCAGACGCGACTTGTCACGCTGTCTGACAACATCCTACTGTTTGGAAGACCGTGCCATGCCTCCCCCAGTTTCAAAGATGAATAAAAATACAAAATACCACATAACAGCCAAAACCAGTAATAAAACATGCAATTCTCAAAAATGGTGAAGTATCTATCCTTTGAAAAAAAAATCATGAAAATTAGCAATTTTTTCCTCGCCTAGAGCCACGAAGAGTCTTATTGTGAGCGTTAGTCCAGTAAAAGAGACGAAAAACCCAGCACTTTTTAGCGTAGAATGTGAATTTTGGACTGAAGGCAAATGGTTGCATACTGAAAGTAACTCCAATATAATGTTGCCCCTCAACTCGCCCCAACCCTAAGAAATAGGGGTTGAAAACTTGAAAATCTCCGTATCTCGATAATTAGTAGCCCGCTCAAAAAATGTTTCAAACAAAAGTTCTTTAGAACAATGAAATACGTATAAAGTTATCCAACCTCCAATCCTCTATCTTTGAAAACAGCTGCACAAAAACGCTCGCACACGCATCAACCCCGAATTTCCGAATCGTTTTTGTGTCGCTATTTGCAAAGATACGGTGTTGGACGTCAGGTAACTTTATACGAATTTTATTATCACAAACAACTTTTGCTTCAGACCTTTTTTGATCGGGCTATTCATTATCAAGATACGGCGGTTTTTAAGTTTTCAACCCTTATTTCTTAGGGTTGGGGCGAGTTGAGGGGCAATATTTTATTGGGGTTGCTTTCAGCAGCAACCATCTACCTTCAGTCAAAACTGCATGTTCTACGCTAAAAAGTGCAGATTTTCGTTTCTTTTACTGTACTAGTGCTGACCCCCACGGAAATTTATGTATGTAAAATACATGCAGAAAATATATGCTACATATATATATATATATATATATATATATATCGGTCGCATATATAGTGATGAAAAATAGAATAATACGTATATATTCAGTATATATGCACCAAATATATGACGCATATATGACCCATATATTTTCGATATATTTTTCTGACCAAAACATATATGCTACGTATAAACATTATATATGATGCATATATGAGGCATATACGACGCATCTATTTTCGATATATTTTCAATCTATTTTTTTGTCAGAAAAATATATCAAAAATGTATGCGTCATATATGACTCATATATGTGTCATTTATGCGTCATATATGACGCATACATTTTTGATACATATTCCTGACAAAAAATGTATGCTGTGTATAAACACTATTACAGTTAAACAATAAAACTTAAAACTTAAACTTAAAAAATCTTAACTTACAGTTAAAGTACGCTATTACATATAAACACTATATACAGATATGCTACGCATATCGGTATATATGTGGCATATATGTACCATTTATGGAGTATATATGTGGTATGTACGCAGTGTGTATGCAATATATATGCTAAATATATATGGTATATATGCAGGGTAAATGCTACATATATCATTGATATATGATACATTGATATACAGTAATACCACGCATATACATCTCATATATAAAAACGTTACGAAAATTAGAATTTGGCACATATATGCAACATATATTTTCAATATATGGCATACATTTCACATATATTATAATTATTAATAAAATCAATTTGCAGTTAATTTTTGCGTATATGAATTTCCATGGGGGGGATCTTGAAAATTGATTTTCTGCTCGGTCAAAGAAGAGGCTGGCTAATTAATATGACCGCGTGAGAAAAATGCGAAGCCTTGATTGCCCAAAGACGGCTGGGGGTGTAGGGAATAAAAAGAAGGTGGCCGGAAGGAAGACCGAGGAGGCAAAAACTTGTGCAGGTATAAGTCAGCAGAGTTCTCGTTGAGGGAACTCGGGCCGAGAGGACACGAGTGTCGAAAAATTCAGCAGCATATCAGCCGGCGCAACCGCGACGAAAGCGAAGCAGTGGAAAACACTGAACACACATTCGGCAGCGGTGTGCGTCGAGTGTGAATTGCGAGATTTATATAGAAATTCCATTTAAACTGGCGAGAAAACTGAGCTTTGCGCATAAACACGAGCGGAATTCGTGCACATTGGGAAAATCTCTAGCAACCTCTTTATTCATCTTCAACCGGTCGAAATGTACGAACGTCACGTGTTCGCAAAAATTGATTTCATGTTTACGAAATGTCGGGGACACCTTGGCGCGCTTATCCTGGAACGGAGTGACTGCCGCGGGCTGCGCACAAAGTTGTCTTTTACCGACAAGCCACAGCGACAACGAGATCTGTCATCCAAAAATAACGAGGATTTAGGCACTACGAGCTTCGCCAGCTGCTCCCTGCAGCTCATCCACAAAAACACCGAGAAATCCAAGTAAGTTACATCCACTTCCAATCGAAATTATCATTCGATTTGATTTATAAGGGGGATTTGATTTTTTTTTAATTTGCTAATTTTCAGGGTTTTTTTCAAAAGGAAAGGTTTTTCGCCATTTTGGAGACTGGGGTATGTTTCGTTACTACTTTTGGCTGTAACACGGTATATTTGATTAATCTTTAAAAATGTCGGAGGCACGGTCTTCAAAACGGGTTGCGGCGGATGTCAGACGGCGTGACACGTAGCGTCGGCGAAATTAATCTGAAAGAAAACCAACGAGGATTTTTCTTTCGGCAACACTCATACGCAGAATATGAACAAAGAAAAAGTGAGAAATGTTGAAAATTGATGAAATGGCAAGCTTGAAACAAAAACTTGAGGTTTCCGAAATAAATTGCTACATTTTGCAATAAAAAAATACTTTTTTTCAAGTTTCAAAAACATTTAGGGTCATGTTTTAGGCAATAAGGTTAGAAAGATTGATACTAAATTTGATCAGAACCAGTCGATTAGTTTTTTAGCTATACGTCACGCCAGTTTTGAAAATGCAGTTTGGAAGACCGTGCCATAGCTCCGCCATTTTAAAAAACTAATATTAGAAATAAATAAAATACCATGTAACAGACAAAAGTGGTAATAAAACATACTGTAAGTCTCAAAAATGTTCTAGAAATTTATCCTGTTAAAAAGAAATCGTGAAAATCAGCAAACTTTTTTCTCACCTAAAGGTATATCTCCCCCCTTAAACTAGACTCCTGGTTCGGTATACCTGTTTTTACTTTGGAATTCCATAGCGTTACGAATTCTTCGTCATTCACGGGAGCGCAAGAAATACACGCGAGTCATCAAATGCGATCATTAAGAAGTCTTCTCTCTTTAGACGCTAAAAATTGCTATTTTCATGATTTTATTTATAGAAAAAAATCATATTATAGATATTGATACAAAAGTTGTTACACTTAATAAATACACTTTCGACATACAAAAAAAAATTATGTATTTATCTAACCCAAACAAACTTTAAACGTGTTTTTCTCGAAAAAACGTTTTTCGACGGCTTGTTGATAAAATCTTCGAAACTACTGAACCGATCCTTATGAAATTTTAACCACATATTCTTTACAACTATTGCTATAGCGCATATCAAACCCCATGGAAATTTATATACGCAAAAATATACTTCAAATTTATTTTATTAATAATTGTAATATATGTGAAATGTAGGCCATATATTGAAAATATATGTTGCATATGTGTGCCAAATTCTAATTTTCGTAACGTTTTTATATATGAGATGTATATGCGTGGTATTACTGTATATCAATGTATCATATATCAATGATATATGCAGCATTTACCGTGCATATATACCACATATATTTAGCAGATATGTTGCATACACACTGCATACATACCACATATATACTGCATAAATGGCACATATATGCCACATATATGCAGATATGCTACGCATATCTGTATATAGTGTTTATATGTAATAGTGTACTTTAACTGTAAGTTAAGTTTTTTTAAGTTTAAGTTTTAAGTTTTATTAAGTTTAACTGTAATAGTGTTTATACACAGCATATATTTTTTGTCAGGAATATGTATCAAAAATGTATGCGTCATATATGATGCATAAATGACACATATATGAGTCATATATGACGCATACATTTTTGATATATTTTTCTGACAAAAAAAAGATTGAAAATATATCGAAAATATATGCGTCGTATATGCCTCATATATGCATCATATATAGTGTTTATACGTAGCATATATTTTTTTGGTCAGAAAAATAAATCGAAAATATATGGGTCATATATGCGTCATATATTTGGTGCATATATACTGAATATATACGTATTATTCTATTTTTCGTCACTATATATGCGACCGATATATATATTTGTAGCATATATTTTCTGTGTATATTTTACATACATAAATTACCATGGGGGAAGGATTTTTAAAAAATTTCATATTTGCTATTTTTTTGCCAAAAACGGTGAAAAAAACTTTTTTTTTGTTTATTCGAACAATGTCCGCCATTTTGTTATTTTTGCATATATCAAAAATCGTATGATATGCGCTATAGCCATTAACATACTGAATCTCAAACCGTTTGATTTTTTGTTTCGGATTATCCATCTCCGAGATTTCATCAACAGCGCAGACCTACAATTTTTTGGGGACATTTCTTTAACTACCATTTTCGGCTATTAATAGTGACTTGAATAAATTCTATTTTTTTAAAATGTATTTCGAAAGTGTATTTATTAACCCTTAATAGTCACACTGGGTCCACGGGACCCAAACAAATTATTTTGATGCCGTACAACTTTTTTTTTTTTCCAATAAAACATGCATTTTTTTATATGCGTAAGCGTTTGATTCTTTCCTTCTAACTCGCACCTGCATTAGATGAAATAAACACACTTTTTGAAAAGTCCACAAAACCGCTATGTCTATTTCAAAGTACATTGTTTCCAGATTATAAAACCATTTTTTTTTGTCAATAATTTCAAGAGCTACAGCGATTTTTGTATAAAATAAGTCATTTTTCACGTTTTTTTTGCAGATTTAAAATTCAATTTTTGATTTCTAACCAATATCCTTGTATTAAACAAGGTTCAAATTATACTTCACTATTTTTTTCATATCGCTCAGTGCATTATTTCATTATTTATAACAATTTAAAAACGCCTGGGTCCCATGGACCCAGTATGACTATAACGTGATTCTAGCTAAGTGTGACTACTAAGGGTTAAGGGGGTAGGCCACAGTAACGGGTATAAAATCATGTGCGAATCTAACAATTTTTTTTCGTATGAAAAAGTGATCAACTCATAAAATTAATGACACATGTATTTAGTATGAATATCAAGCTGTTAGAAAATATATCTTTTTTTTATGTACAAAATGGCTGAGTACTAATATTTTCTTTTGTTATCTTTTTTTTTTGGGCGCTCGGCAGCGTGACATTTAGCATTCGCAATTTTTGACCTAGAACAAAAAACAAAAACTCGCGTTAATCTACATTAGAATACCTAGAGAAGTACGTACGTAATTTTAAAAATATTGTTTTATTCCAAAGCTGTAGGTATTTGAATGAATTTTCAGTGAAAAATTTCGTATGAAACTGCTCGTAATATGAAAAGTTTTCAATTAAGGCATTACCCCCACTTATAGCACAAACAAGGCCTTTTTCATGAATTTTTTTAAAGAAAACTACAAAACTTTTTTAATCGATCAATATACCATCTTAAAGAACACATCTTGAAGAACTTTCAGTAATTTTTTTATTGAAAAATATTACATTGTTTAGTGGCAAATGGCCGTCAATGAAATAATGTTTTTATATACACGGTTTGCGGTGACCAACATTGCGGCAAAGTGGATCATCTGAAAAAAAAATGCGGATGGATTTAGTCAAATATAAGTATAAACTAGTCTTTAATCGAAGGATTTTAAAAAATATTCATTTTTCACAAAATGGCGGACAGTCAAAGTTAATGGTTCGATTTTAACGAAAAAAAACGGCCGTTTTTTGGCTATATAACGGCCATTTTTTTCGAAAAAAAAATCGAACGATTAAAGACTACATTTTTATGTATTAAATAAGCCTGCAACATTTCAAGAAGATCGGTTCATTAGTGTTCGAGTAATCTTGGTCACCGACTTCAGAAATGCCATTTTGAGAAAAACGCGTTTAAAGTTTCAATTTCAGTTTACACGAAGAAAATATTTTTTTTTGTAAACTTACATAGAGTCATCTATTCCGGGCCCATACTTCTGTATGGGCCGGGATACTTATACTTCAAAAAAATGCAATAAAAAAAATCGATTTTTTCATAATCGCAAGTGGGGGTAACCCCTTAATCAGACATTCCGCTCATACGTCTCTGCGAAATGCAATTAGGAACATAACTTTTAAATTTGAAGTAAATCGAGTGGAAATTGTTGAAATTATTTGTCACGCCAATTGGAAAAAAGCTGTTTCGAGAAAAACGCGTTTGAAGTTTTAGGTACTCTATGGCCGTGCCAGAGGTGGGCTTACGTTATACGCTCAAAGTCGGTGAAAAAAAAATTCTTGCTATAAATCGAATAGTAACTTATTCTTATGATGATAAGGCACCGTTTTAGCGAGAAATAAAAATCGATTTTTTGAAAATTCTACCTTACCCCTTAAGTGTAACGATTTTTATATCAATAGCTATAATATAAACCTATCAAAAAAATTCATGAAAATAGCCTTTTTAGCGTCTAAAGTGAGAAAACCCCTTAAAGTGCATCATCGCGTTGCGGGATGCACAGATGTTACATTTTCTTGCCGAGAAGAGAAACGCCGAAAGTAGAGAGATGTCCGCTTCTCTTTATTCACTACACACCGAAGCTCGTTCTTAACCGGTACGTTGATTTACAAACCCGCGAAATGAGTTTCGGGAGATGGGAGTTCATCAAAGAATGAGGCGAAGCGGCAATCATACGAGCGAGAATACGTGATGACACACGGATCGACACGAAACACGAGGAGAGAATTGAATTCCCACAGAGCAACTCGGTACATATTGTCCCTGTATCTACACCTCTTTCCCGGAATAAAACTTCCCGGTACAGTGTGCAGGTGCACGTGGGATCATCTGCCAAACCGAGCCACAAGGAGACGGCTTGAAATTTGCAGTCATTCTTGCGCGAGTTGTCACTGGGAATGGTTGCAACGGACGTATATTCTTATCGGATTACTTTGCAGACTAGTGTCTTGGGACTCCGAAGAAATCCTCGTGGATCAATGAAAACTTCAGCACCGACTATTATAGTTCTCGGATGCTCATTTTGCTATTTCGGCAACTTGCCGAACGACTTTTCATCGAAATTTAAGGGGCTGCATCTACCTGGGTGGGCCGAAAAATTGGATTTTCCAAAAACATTTTTATTCGAAAGTATCACTTTTAAATTATATTCTCTAAACATTTCATTGAAATATTCCTGAAATTGAATGAACTACAGCTACTAGCAGTCGGCCGGGCGAGCGGTAGCAGCGTCACACTTCAAACTTTAAGGGGTCTTCTCACTTTAGATGCTAAAAATAGGCTATTTTCATGAATTTTTTTGATAGGTTTATATTATAGATATTGTTATAAAGTTGTTACACTTAACAAATACACTTTCGAAATACATTGAAATTTTTTATTTTATTTATTTAAGTCAGTATTTATAGACGAAAATGGTGGTTAAAAAAATGTTCTAAAAAAATTGTAGGTCTGAGCTGTTGATGAAATCTCGGAGATGGATCATCCAAAACAAAAAATCAAAGGGTTTTAAAATGAGGATGTTAATGGCTATAGCGCATATCGTACGATTTTTTATTTATGCAATGGCGGACATTTTTCGAAGAAACAAAAAAAACGTTTTTTTCACCGTTTTTGGCGAAAAAAATAGTAAATATCAAAATTTAAAAAATCCTTGATATGCGCTACAGTTATAGTTGTAAAGAATATGTGGTTAAAGTTTCATAAGGACCGGTTCAGTAGTTTCGAAGATTTTATCAACAAGCCGTCGAAAAACGTTGTTTCGAGAAAAACGTTTGTTTGCGTTACATAAATACATAAAACATTTTTTTTACGTATTTCGAAAGTGTATTTATTAAGTGTAACAACTTTCATATCAATATCTATAATATAAACCTATCAAAAAATTCATGAAAATATGCTTTTTTTAGCGTCTAAATTGATAAGACCCCTTAACCGCGTTTTTCTCGAAACACTTTTCAAAGTCGGTGGACGTGATATCTCGAGAACCACTTGATGGATTCCTTCCAAATTGACAGGAGATATGATGAGAAACATTTAAAGGTCGTTGACGATATCACTTTTTTCAAATCGAGCTTCATTCTTCAGTTGTTACGTAAAAATGACGATTTTTTTCATAAATTTGCTATGCTCGAGATTCGATTAGTCTTCATTTTGTTGAAAAAAATTATATAAAAAATCGACGATCGTCAACGACTCGTATTTTTTGTCAAATTGAATAACCCGTTTGGTTTTGAGACTTCAGATGGACCGTCTAAGCTGGAGAGTGTCCACCGCAAAACGTCGCGGGAAAAATTTCATCATCTGTCGGCGGCCATGTTTCTGTCATTTTTCTGTAATTTTGGCGCTTTTATTAAATGGCTTTCAATATATGTACCTTAGTGTTAAAAAAATGCGTTTATTTTCCACCAACTATTTTCCGGAAAAAAAATTCGTGATTTCGCAACTTTTAGTGGCAATTGTTACTTCAGTATGTGGGATCGGAGAAAGTTCCGCAATGCTGCATCTTGGATCTTCGTCATTATTTACCATTTCCTTCTGTGAGCCAAAGCGTGAGTGGACATTATATTTTGGGATAGTCACTTTTTTGTATCCCACGAGAAAATTCGACACGCATCTCAAAAGCATTTTTCCGTGACGATCCACTTTGTCAGAGTTGCGCAGTCAAGTGTCCAAGCGCAGCCACATAACCTCAAATGATAAAAGCAGACTGAGATTCTGCCATTGCTCTATGTGTAACCATTCCAATTGAGCACGAAGATAAACAAAGGGCAGGCTGAAAGACGAATTGAGCATAAAGACGCGTAGCTATGCCACAGTTGTACGTTACGCTCACTGTTCGACATCTTGGTCACCAATGGACCGCATTGAGAATGTCACTTTTATTACTTTTTCCCGCGCTACATCGATTCATGCTATCTTGACGTAGTTACACCCAGTGAAATACAACATCAGCAGCGCAAAGGTTTTGTGAAGATTTCTTCGTCATTCCTCGTTCACGATCGTAAAATTCGTTATCTTGCCTTCTCTCCAATCGCCTTGCCGCTTAGGATAATGAACTGGTAGAAGGGAAGATGGATGAAGTCTTCGTATCACCGAGAAGAATTTTCAACCGCACACCCCCTCACTCGCACCTTTTTCTTTTTATCTACGCTGTATGATAGTTCTTCAAGTCGAAACGTCCGCTCTGATGTATCTCAAATGATGACAGGTCATTTTTTGTCTTTTTTCCATCTAGTTTTATTTTCTGCCTCTTTTCGACAGTTTAAAGATACACGTCAGTGAGTCACGACAGACGCCACATCAACCCGCCTGACTTTACGAGGTCAAAGCATGTGAACGTTATCACCGACGTGTTTCAACGATACATGTGATAATCATTTTACCCAATTATCCTCATTTCACGCGCAAAGGGAGACATCCGATGAACTGACGCAGTTTTATCAGCCCCGACAATCGCAATGAGAAATGAGCAGTGTGATTGAAATTGATTAGAGTAATTCCGGGGGAGTTGGCCATAAGGGAGAGTTGGCCAATAGAAATGTTCATAGAACCGGGTACTAGATTTCACCTGTTACCGCTAAATTTTTACCGCATTTAAAAAGAATTATGATTTTTGACCCATTTTCCCATATACGTTCGATGCACTGTGTGACGCCTCAACCTCCTCAATACATCCCAATAATTTGATATGCAACTGTAAGCGAGGGAAAGGGGGTTCTTTGTTACGAGAACTTTTTCTCTTGTGTAGGCGATGCTCATCCCACGGTGCAACCGCCTTGCATACCCTCATCGAAAGGCAGCAAGGCGTTGCAATTCCGAGGAATCCACTCAGCGTAGTCTGCGACACTACGCTCTACTCGTTCGCTTCTTCTTTTTCTTTTCCGTTCTCTTCTTCTTCTTCTTCTTCATCTTCCCTTTTGCACTCCGTAATCCAGTAAAAAAAGACGAAAACCCAGCACTTTTTAGCCGAGAATATGAATTTTTCACTGAAGGTAGATGGTTGCATACTGAAAGTAACCGCAATAAAATTATGCCCCTCAATTTGCCCCAACCCTAAGAAATAGGGGTTGAAAACTCAAAAATCGCCGTATGTCGATAATTAATGGCCTGATCAAAAAAAGTTTCAAACAAAAGTTGTTGGGAATAATGAAATTCGTATAAAGTTATCCGACGTCCAACCCCCTATCTTTGCAAATATCGGCACAAAAACGATTCGAAAAATCGGGGTTCATGCGTGTGCGAGTGTTTTTGTGCCGCTATTTTCAAAGGTAGGGAATTGGACGTCAGAAAACTTTATACGTATTTTATTATTCCAAACAACTTTCGTTTGAAATATTTTTCGATCGGGCTATTAATTATCGAGATACGGCGATTTTTAAGTTTTCAACCCCTATTTCTCAGGGTTGGGGCGAGTCGGGGGGCATAATTTTATTGGGGTTACTTTCAGTATGCAACCATCTACTTTCAATGAAAAATTCATATTCTATGAGAAAAAGTGCTGGGTTTTCGTCTCCTGCCTGAAAAAATAACTCATCTTAAAATGAATCCTATGAAAATAGTAAAAATAAATAATATTACTATTGAAAAAACTATTAATCTAGAAATTCTATTAAATTTAGAAAAAATTTACATACCGGAAATTTAATAAAATAATAATAAATTAATCGAATTGAATGGGGGCATGCAGCCAGCGAAACGATCTTTCCTTTATCTTTCAGCCGGGATGCCGCTGGACCCACACACGTTCAACAGAATATACCTCTCGGACGGAAAAGAGAAGGATGGAAGTAGCCGGCTATCGACTACTTTACGCATTGCAAGCACCACGAGCGCGGTCCTTTGCTCATGATCATTCCTGCTTTCCTTTTCTCCTCCTCCGAAGCGGACAAGGATATTTGGTCCTCGGATAATCAAGCTTCTTCGTGCAGCGCGATTTTCAATGGTGACGAAAGCTTCGCCAATCCTCCTGTCCGAATTCATTGACATTCGGGTACAAGAATTAAGGGGCTATACAGTGTGTTATACAGTGTGACAATTTAAAAAACTCGATTTTTTTGCCCTTTTCGACAGTTTAAACTTTTAATAATATCATTATCGTTTATATCATTTATATCAATATCATGTTATCTTCCAAAAATCGATAGTTATATCTTTAAACGCGTTTTTCTCGAAATGAGATTTTTCAAATTTGCTGACATTGTAACTCAGAGCAATTATCCGATTGACTTGAAATTTGAACTGAGTACTCTTGAATATATTTACAATGACGTAGGATATTTTTGATTGGATGAAAATTGACGATTTGGCATTCAAAAAACGACCATTTTATAGGCCAGAAAACAGACTTTTATCGCAAATACGCCATTTTGTTATATTTTTATATTTTTCGAAAATCC
The DNA here is from genome assembly GCA_944452715.1 of Ophion slaviceki. Taxonomy (NCBI): domain Eukaryota; kingdom Metazoa; phylum Arthropoda; class Insecta; order Hymenoptera; family Ichneumonidae; genus Ophion; species Ophion slaviceki. Next base: position 10,057,732 of record OX101785.1, read on the forward strand.
TACGTCATTGTACAGGAAATACCTTCCAGTTTCATGACATTTTTTCCTATTTCGGTTTCAGCTACTCAATCGGCCGGAATCGTGTCAGCAGTGGAGGAACTTTTTTTTTGACGCCTCCGAAGGCAGCGCACAAGTCGATTGGATCTGAATATTTTTCTATGAAAACATTATGTAATATAGGTCAAATATAATCAAATATATTCTTAATTTTCCGAAACATTTAATTGAGTACTTTTCTTCCAAAAAAATTCCCGAAAATCACCCAAATTTTCAGCGTTCACACTGGTATAGCCCCTTAAGGTGAGGTGAAAGCTGCACCACCGTGAGTGCGAGACCGATTGCTGAAACTCTCGCACTACGATTTACCAGAGGCTAATAATATTTAGAGCCAAAGAAGCCAAGCTCTGCGTGTGTGAATTCTACAGAGCTTAAGGGGTAGAGCCACCCGAGAATTTTCAAATTTTCAGAAGAGAAAAATAAGAGGACAATGTTACTTTGGAAGGCCAAATATATGGTTCAAAATTGGACCGCGCCATTTTCATTTGGAAAATTACCAAAAAAATGTTTTCGTACACTCATTAGTACATACAGTAAAGTTTTCCAATTCTATTTTTTACACCGCTCATTGTATTCGTTATAAAAATTCTCAAAATCAGCCGTTTTTTTAGCTTAAGTGTCCCCCCCCCCGTATTGTTTTTCTTAAAAAACTCATCTAATTGTGGGAAAAGCTTTGTCGAAAAATTTGTCAAAAAGGTGACCTTGTACACCTTTGAGAAGAGCGTCAACGTTATTTCACCATCACTCTTTGTGAAATAACAATTTCGGGAAGTTAGTTCTTGCAACTTTGAGAATCCGAAGCTTTACGCGATGCCCTGAAGCGGTCAAAAATTATAGCCGGCTAATCAGACAATTAGCGAAACGATTTTATTCACAATGCAAACAAAAAGCGTCAGTATTGTTAAACCGTTACTTTGACATCAAAGGTAACTTTTACAGTTTTTGGGGCTACTTTAACAGAGCGCCAGAACACGGTTTAAATGTGTGCGCAACGAGCCCGCGTGACCGTCTGCGGCGGGCGGCGGCTGCGAAGAATAAACTTGAACGACAATTTGTTGTTCGGGTTTATAATAATGTTGCTAAAGTTGATTGGAATGTTGCTCAAGTTAATTTTGATCTCGAGTATAATTATAAGACTGATTAAGTGCTTCCCATAGTACACTAGGTACTTGATATTTTTATGTAAAACGTCTCCTTAAGGGAGGACACCATTGTAACTGCCCATTTTCGACCGTTTTCTTTGGAATTTTGTTTAAAGAAAGGAACAAAATACCAGTTCGAAGTTCAAAAGAACTTCTAGGTTTTATCAGGTATGCATTGGAGTGTGTAAAAAAATCATTTGTTAAACGAATACATTTTTTTTTAATGAAAAATAAATAAAGACGAGCTGGAGGAAAAGTTGGTTTTTTCGACCATAATTTTCACATCAAAAGTGATATATTATGTATAATTTTCAATTAATCGAAAAAAGCGCTCGTACTTGATTGTTAAAGCAATCTACGAAGCTACAGTTAAAATTTTAAGTCGATTGGACCAAAATTGTTCGAGTTCTGCTGCGTGCGGATTTCAAAAACATGGTTTTGAGAAAACCATTTTCTTATTTTCCTGTAAATTTGTATTTAAAAAAATGTACACGAAATAAGTTTAACGTATGCTTAATAACATACGTTTTTTTCCAAATCCCAAATAAATAATCCAGTAGAAAACAAAAAATCGTTAAAAACGACCTTGTTCGGCCTGTCACAGTGGTGCCCTCCCTGGATAAAGATGACAATTTCATTGTAAAAAATCGTTGTTTTTTCATTTAAGGCGATTTTTTCATAAATCACATCTACAACATGTGTAGAAAATGTGTACCAAAGGATTTTTCGATATTCGAAGTGGTTCACAAGTTACGGCCCTGGAACGGAGCAGGTATACGGAGCAGGTATACTTTCAAACGCGTTTTTCTCGAAACACCATTTTTCGAAACGGTGACCACGATATTTCAGAAACTACTCCACCGATCTTGTTCAAATTTATACAGCATCTTTAATATGTTATAAGCCAGCGATTGAACTAGGATTATCATGATTGCTTCGATAGTTTTTTTTGTACGAGCGAAAAACTTAAGAAAAAATGAGTAAAAAATAGAATGTAATTTTCAAAAGTGTATAAAAAAGTGAATTTTTGTAATTTAGAATTCACTCTAGTTTAATCGCTAGTCTTAAATATGAAGATTAAAATGCCGTTTGGTTTTTTGATTTCAGATAAGCAGAACAGCCGCAATCTTGGTCACCGTCAAGCACCTCTTTTACTTGATGTCTTCCTGTCGGCCACTATAACTTTTATTCTATTATATATTTTGACTTCAAAAAATTTGTAAAGCTTATTTAAATGTTAATAAAGATTATGCAAAAACAATGAGATTGATTATTTCGATGCTTTGCCCGTAAAAAATTATTGAAAAAGCCGTAAAAAAAACAGCCGAGAATCTAGAGGACCGCGTTAATTCCATGTATGATGCATAAAATATTATTATTTTTTTATCAAAATGATATCAAAGTAACCCTCAATCTTTGACAATAAGTTGCCTTGTTAAAGAAACTCCACACTCAAAGTTACTTTGATACTTAAAAGAAAAAAATATAAAATTGCGGGCGCTTGGTAGGGCTTGACTTTCTTATGCATTTGATAGCCAAAAGACACATTCCACCTTTTTTGGCGCCAATAGCTGCTAAAAAAGGTGGAATTTAGAATGTTAAAAAAGTTACCTACGAAAAACTTCCAAAACCTGTTCAAAGGAAGCCCGTTTCACGGTAAAAGCAAAGACGAAAAAAGGTAGATAGAGCGTGGCCAGTGTGGTTCATTAAAACCGCTTAATAATTGAAGAACGAAGGGACCGTACGATAGCGTTAATTGAAATCGTTATAATTAGCTGGCTAGAAATCTACCAGGGGCCGAGAGAGAGTGTGGGAGAGCGAGAGAGAGAGAGAGAGAGAGAGAGAGAGAGAGAGAAGTAAATTTAAAAAAAAAAACGAGAGTGTGGTGAACGCGTTCGGGTGCATTCCAGCGTGGTTATCTCCCTCGGGTATGACGAGAAGAGAGGGTTGGCTATGCATACACGTAATAATATGGCCAGTGGCAAACAAGCCATGTGGTGTTTCGCGTCCCCGCATATACATACGACGGCAGAGCGAAATAATACAATGGGATAGCGCGCGCAGGCGGCCCCCGTGTGTTCTATGCCTCGTTCGCCTTGTTCATTCGTTCTCGTCGGTTCTCCTCGTACACACCGCAACGCAACCCCCGGCTGCTGTTGCTGATGCTGCTAGATGTACTTGTGACTCTGGGTTCTGTGTACACTTTCGTCTCCCCACCCCTGCCGCCTCTGCCTCCCTTTGCGAAGTACGCATATGCATGGTGAGTGATGCAGGCAACCGCGATGTATCCTCGCCAGTACATACACACACGTCAGTAATTAGCAAAGAGGGTTAGTTAGCCAAGGGCGGAGCTTCGACCAGCCAATGCGATTCGAGAACAGCGCCACTGGCAATTTTGCCGTTTCTCACTGTGTACTTTATACCGAAGCACAATTTCGCAGGGCCTGTATTTCGTGTATCAACATTTTCTCCGAGTTAACGGGTAAACTTGTGATTTGAGAAAAAAAATGGAATAGGGGAGAGTATTCGGGCGCTTTTTTATTGCACTCGAGGCTTTTTTGCGCCTAATGAGCGACGCGAGACTTGGCAGGGGTTCAGAAGTTGGAACTTGAGAGACTGAGATTGGGACTTGAACGTCACCACGCACCCGTTTGACCTTTACGAATCCCAACGGTAACCACGATCTTCCTGTTGGGGGACTTGGGGGTGACTTCGGGGAAGTGCCATGCCATCAGTGGCTTACCCACTCATGACCCATGGCATTCGTTTGGGTTGTCCACAATCGCGGTCCATAAGCTCGTTCGGTTATCCGTGGGGCCCTGTGCGAAGCACGAAACAGTGACCCATGCAGACTCTGCGAAGGGCATTTTCTTGTTATTCTTGCCTTTTCTGCTTTTCACACCCCATAATTTTATCAATGTTGGTTATGAGAAGAATGTTAAGCATAAAAAGAGAGATGGCTTGGGCAACTTCATCTCGAGATGTTGTTCTTTTGTTTGTAAAGTAACGTGTCATTTGGAACTTTATCTTACTTCAAAGAATCCAATGGAGTGGAGAGGCCCAGCAATTGGAGGAACCTAAGACTGGAAGACGATGGAAAATTCGGCATTCAGACTTTCGAAAGCAGTAGAATCTGTGAGTGCAAATGTGCATCGTGGTTAAGAACCAATCTCGGAAACGAATATGACATATACAAAATTCACGAGACAATCCTCGGTGCTTTTTAAAGCTCTCTCGCTCTATCCACCGAGGCGTTTTTGTCGTTTTTTTTTCTCGCGATGGATGGCTTGTTTGTCCGTTTATTTGGCTTGCTTGTTACCAGCCTCGTCTATATGCACGCACGCCTTCCTTTTGCCCTCAAGATGTTGTCGGGGCCCTCGTCGGGAAGCGCTTCCACCCCCCTTGCCTCGTTCTCCTTGTGAGTATACGGTGAACTGTGGTTTCCTCCCTTTCTTACTCATCCGGCTCTTGCCCTTACGCGGTTGTAGCTATTCGACCATTCCGAAGAGAACAGCTCATTGCATCGATCGGTATTGAAAATGTGAATCTTTCAATTCATGTAAATGGGAATCGAGATGGTCCGCAGAATATGTCCAAATCATATCTCACTGGTGGAGGTTGTCAGCAAACAACGTTGTTCAAAACATTCCTCAAACTCGTGTGTGTAGTTTAAGATGGTAACGCATCTATAAAGAAGTACTATAAGCAAGCTGGAAATCCAATGTATGTCATTTTGCCGAAGGGTTAACAACTTTGTTTTCATAGTGTTAAACATGTGAAATTTCGTGCTAAAAAAGAGTATTTGCGGGGAACTTTACTGCACTACTTTATTCAAGAAAAATCTGCAGCTGAAGCACGCAGAATTCTTGTTGAGACTTACGGCGACCATTCTCTGTCGGAAACAACATGCAGAGATTGGTTTAGATGCTTCAAAAATAATGATTTTGATGTGTTGAATTGGCACCATTGCTTCATGAAGACTCATGTCAGACGCTAGCTGAACTCGCAACATCATTGGGAGTTGACCACACAACAGTTTCGAAACGTTTAAAAGCATTAGGAATAATTTTTCTAAGGGACTCTACCAGTGCGACACCTTCAAAAAATCGTTTTTTTGCCTTTTTAACAGTTTATACTTTCAAGAATATCCTGTAATTAGCAGTTTTTATGGCAAATATAATTTAATCTTGCAAAAATCGATAATTCAATTTTTAAACGCGTTTTTCTCGAAATGAGATTTTTCAAATTTGCTGACATTGTAACTCAAAGAGCAATTATCCGATTGACTTGAAATTTGAAGTGAGTACTCTTGAATATATTTACTCTACAATGACGTAGGATATTTTTGATTGGATGAAAATTGACGATTTGGCATTGAAAAAAACGACCATTTTATAGGCAAGAAAACAGTCTTTTTTTATAACTACGCCATTTTGTTAGATTTTGATATTTTTCGAAAATCCTACGTTATTGTACAGGAAATACCTTCCAGTTTAACGTCATTTTTTCCTTTTTCGGTTTCAGCTACTCAATCGGCCGGAATCATGTCAGCAGTGGAGGAACTTTTTTTGGCGCCTCCGAAGGCAGCGCATAAGTCGCTTGGGTCTCAATATTTTTCCATAAAAAAATTGTGTAATATAGGTCCAATATAGCCAAATATATTCTTAATTTTCCGAAACATTTAATTGAGTACTTTTCTTCCAAAAAAAACACGAAAATCACCCAAATTTTCGGCGTTCACACGAGTATAGCCCCTTAAATAAAGCATTAATTTTTACGAAGTAACAGGGAGATCTCATTCAACATCCACATAGTATTGGGAGTACAAATAAGTCTCCTCCGTTTGACAAAATATGGCCCCACCAGGAGGTTATGGTTGAAATTGTAAAACGTCAATCGTAAGGTTGGACATCCGGCAAGACCATAACCTTGAAATATTAGCGATTTTGTATCTGCATCACATAATTTTTTTCGTGCGAAAATTTTGACTTTCGAGCCGAATAGGCGCCATTTGCGGGAACTTTATAACTCTTCTTTACTTCTTTAATTTAAAGAAATCTGCAGCTAAGGCGCATCGGTTGCTTGTCGGAGCATATGGTGAGGCTGCTTCTCGTGAGTGGTTTCAAAAGTTTAAGCACGATGAGTTTGACGTGGAAGACAAAGACCGTAGCGGAAGGCCGAAACGAAGACGCGGAATTGGAAGCATTATTGGAGGGACATTCGTGCCAAACCCAAGAGTTCCCGCAAATGACGCTTATTCGGTTCAAAACTCGACATTTTCGCACGAAAAAAATGATGTGACGCTGATACAAAATCGCTAATATTTCAAGGTTATGGTCTTGCAAGATGTCCAACCTTACGATATGACGTTTTACATCTGGCAATTTCAACCATAACCTCCTGGTGGCGCCATCTTTTGTCAAACGGCGAAGAGTTATTTGTACTCCCAACAAATGATGGGTGGGGGTAAAAATGTCGAATGACCAAATATAGAACGACAAACATTTCGAAACGACTGAATTATGAACTCTCAAAATAACGAAGGTTAAATCATTCGAAATTTTATCTTTCGACTGATAAAAAATCGAATGACTATAAATCGAACCATTATTTATTGGAGAGGTAATTTATTCGAAAACGAATATTCAGATTGTCTGAAATTCGGAACATAAAAATACAGAATCGAAAAATGTAGAACACCCATATCTCCGAAACAGAAAATAGCGAGTGCCTAATATGCGTAATACCGTCTATGGCGAAAAGCAATATATCGAAACGCAAAATGTCGATGGCCCGAAATGTAGAACGCCGAAAGGTCGAACGGCCAAAATGGCGAACGTGGTGGGGCCCGTCACGTGGGATGACTGTCTTACGATATTTTAGCCTACAGACCGCCAGCGCCATCTCGCAGCTTCACTCTGAGGCGCAAGTGACGTATTGCTCGATTCGCCATTCGGGCCGTTCCACATTTTGACCCTCCGCGATTTCAACCACTCGACTTTTTGGCCGTTCGCTTTAATGATTTTCTGCATTGTGAACCATCGCCATTTTTTTAATTCGGAGAATTGTCGTCTCGAATTATTTGGTGTTATGCATACAGGCCCATCGATTTTATGTTTTTCGATATTTTATTAAATCTGATTTTTGTTTTTCGCTATATATCAACTTCCGAGATGTTCATATTCGTAATTGTTATTTTCGACTTCACAGGCTCTAGTAAGATGGATCTATCTATATTCGAACATTCGTCATTTTCGAATTCGACATTTTGGCCCATCAGCATATCGATCGTTCGACATTTTTCCCCCCACCCCAAATGATGATGTAAAAGATGGTAGCTTTTTTGCTAGCATTTTTTTAGTCAGTCTGATCGTATGCTATTGATATTTTGTCCTCTGGGTTAAACCTTTCGCTCAAAACCCTCAAAACCCCTAAGCCACACGTAAGGCATCCCAGCAACCAAAGTTTGCAGAAAAAACAGTCCGGATTAAGGCCTCAGGCCACTCTCGAGGCCGAAAAAATAGACTTTTTGGGGATTTTTTTTTTCAGAAAAACTACAAAATAAGTCAAAATTACAAAAAGGCTTTTTTCGTGGATTTTTTTGATAGGTCTGATAGGATAGATATTATAGATATTGATATAAAAGTTGTTACACTTGAGGGGTTAGGCCACTCTAGAGGCCGAAAAAATAGGCTTTTTGGAGATTTTTTTTAGAAAAACTACAATATCAATCGAGATTACAAAAAAGGGTGTTTATCATACGTATCAGTGACTGTATACAATAATTTTTTTGAAGCGATTAATTTCAAAATGACGGCTGTGCAGCGTTTATCTCAAAACTGCATTTTTTAAGTTGGTCGGAAATATAACTCAGACAATTTTCAACCGATTCACTTGAAATGTCGAATATATCTTGAAAAATACATTGTCTATGGAAGTACGTAGGATTTTTTTTTTCTATTGCATAATTCATTTGTTATTAACAATTATCTGACGATTTTTTAAGCAAATTTTTCATTTTCCACTTTAGAAGTGCGCCATTTGGCCAAAAATCAATGTATCGAAAAAATCCTACGTACTTCTATAGCAGTTATTGTATATAATCGAAAAAAAATCATTTGCTCATTGTAATTAAAAAATCACAGGAGCTGTTTGTCCGGCCGTGGAACCTGGAAAAACGGAGACGTGATCGCAAAAACGCTGCACAGCCGCCATTTTGAAATTAATCGCTTCAAAAAAATTATTCTATACAGTCACTGACATGTATGATAAACACCCTTTTTTGTAATCTCGATTTATTTTGCAGTTTTTCTGGAAAAAAAATCCTCAAAAAGCCTATTTTTTTCGGCCTCTAGAGTGGCCTAACCCCTCAAGCCATTCATGTCTGAACGAAGACTAATCATCCAGGGTTTCCATGCATGTGATGCAAATGGACGATGCAACAACAACGTTGCAGGGTTGTTTCTTTTCATTCAGCAGGCTGGAAAAGTGTGACTGCGGACATCTTTGAGGACCTCAATATTGTCCGTTGTGTTGGGGCTGAAGCATTGCAACTGCTTCAGAGAACATGGCATCAGCTAACAAGCACCATCGAATCCCCCCTAGTGTTTCTTCAAGCACGAGCCAGCGAATAAGTGAGCCTGAGCATCGTCGATTGACGCTTCATCGTTGAGGCTCATCCTTCTCTCGAAACCCATTTAAAGCAGTTCGCACAGGATCAAGTTGCGTGGAAAACCTCAACGCAATAACGACCCTCAAGTGGACTATACCTGCGGACGGGCGGATTTTTGCGAACTTTTTGGCCCTTCATCCCGAGCTCTAGGGTGCTCAGGTAGCTGAGAAAAAGAAGGAAAAAAAAGAAGTCGCGAACCACACGGTATACCCGTGCGAAACAAGCCAGTGGAGGAGTGCTGGATGAAGTCTCTTGGAAGTAAAATGGGATTTCGTGCAAGTGAAACGCCGCAGTGGAGAGTAGAGCAGAGCAAGAGTCGTTCGTGCACAAAAGTGGGACTCTGCCCTTTGGGATCGTCATTGGGGAAATTCACACACGCGACAGACACAGGGAATTTCACGCCAACGCACGCAGCATCAATCAATTTTAACTTGCTCATATTTCAATATTGCATCTTTCATATCTGCTGTAACTTCTTTTTGAGGAGATGGGCAACAAGTAACTACATTATTTCTTCATGTATTCGCAAATGTTATTCATAGAAAATTAACTTTTTAAGCATTGTTGTAGTGATGTTTTTTTAAGTTCTCGAACTTTTATATATACAAATTGTTAACTTTAACTGCTGCACGCTTTCGATTTTCCGTGCGCACAATGGTACTTTGTGGCAATGGTTGATACGTGAAACTATTAATCGTATAACAGTGAAGAATAATGTATTGGAACATTCCGACCATCCCAGTGTGCGAATTCTTTAGGTTTTCTTTATCTTCCTTGTTTTTCGGAATCTTGAGGTTTTAATAATTCTTCAAAAAACTACCACTTTGTAGGATTGAACGAAACGTCGCTGAACGTCTCTTCAGATAGATCGAGTTAGTATTTCGATGTGGTCAAATTGAATCATCCATTAGAAAATGAATGAAATGCTCAAATTGAATTAAGTCTATTAAAGATGCCTTTAGACAAAAAAAGCGAAAAAGGCAGGCGTATAGTAACTTTAGTAATTTATTACTAGCTTTGGACCAATAGCACGTTGGATCACCAAACCGTGACAAATTTCTTACCAAAACGCTGTTGCTTTTTGCTGCCCATGGAATGCTGAATAAAATGCTTCTGAACAAACGATTGTTCAGAAGCAGTCGATACGTTTTAGGTCCATTATCAATTACGATGTGTTGTGCGTGTTCCGAAAATTTCGAGCGGAAAGTCCAACGATCCCAGATTTTTCCGATTATCATGGGACAACACATATACATGCAGGGTTGCCAGACGTCCTTTAAAATAAAGGACGTCCCCATTTTTAGACCAAAAAATGGATCTTGTCCCCTACTTTAAAATAGAGAATAGAGGACAATACTTTGTCCTTCATTTTGGGACAAATGATGGCAGTCCAGCAAACTCTTCGAAAAGTGTCCACTTCTCAGGCTGATAAATACACTACTATATTTTTGGGGTGGTGTCGAAATGCGCTGACATATCTAGAATCGCGATTCGATTTTTCGGAAAATAGTCGTTTCCATTGTGCGCAGCCACTGACACTGACGAAAGAAGGTAAGTACCAGGATTTGTGTAACATTGTATGAAAAATACAGATACCTAATATTAGGGCTCTTCTCACTTGAGACGCTAAAAAGGCTATTTTCATGAATTTTTTCGGCAGGTTTATTTTATAGATATTGATATAAAAGTTTTTACACTTAATAAATACACTTTCGGAATACATTTTTTTTAAAATTATTTATCGAAGTCACTATTTATAGACGAAAATGGTAGTTAAAAAAATGTCCTTACAAATTGTAGTTCTGCGGTGTTGATGAAATCTCGGAGATGGATCATCCGAAACAAAAAAATAAAACGGTTTTAGATTCAGTATATTAACGGCTATAGCGCGTATCATACGATTTTTGATATGTGCGAAAATAAAAAATAGCGGACGTTTTTCGAAAAAACAAAAAAAAACGTGTTTTTTCACCGATTTTGGCGAAAAAAATTGTAAATGTCAAAATTGAAAAAAAAAACACCGTGGTATGCGCTATAGCTATAGTTGTGAAGAATATGTGGTGAAAATTTCACAAGGATCGGTTCAGTAGTTTGGAAGAATTCATCAACAAGCCGTCGAAAAACGTTGCTTCGAAAAAAACGCGTTTAAAGTTAGTTTGGGTTACATAAATACATTAATTTTTTTTTACATATATTTCGAATGTGTATTTATTAAGTGTACAACTTTTATATCAATATCTATAATAGAAACCTATAAAAAAAATTATGAAAATAGCCTGAGAAGACCCCTTAACGTAGATGCGTTGTATGAAGAGTTCTGTATATTAAATCCTCTTTTGACGACAATAATAGAAGAAAAGAAGCGTGAAAATGTTCTTGAAAAATGGATTCAGATTCAGAAGTATCTGCTAAAAATAATACAATACGTATTTTCCATCCCAGTGGCTAACGCGCAGGCCGAAAGAATTTTTCCTCGCGTACGAATGCGTGGACCAAAAACCGAAATAAGTTAGATATTGTCACTGTAAAAGCGGAACTACAAATAAAATCGAACCTCAGCGTACAATGTAAAGAATTTTGTAATTTCATTATAGAAAACGAAAAAGCTCTCGAAGCAGCCAAACGTGATACCAAGTGTGCTGTAAAAAAAGTAATTACGTATTTGTCTTTATGACAGGTATTTTGTTTACTTTTGTTTGTTATTAAGGGGAGGGTAAGGGTTTCAGCGTGAAAAAAAAAACACTTTTTTGCGATTTTTTTTCATCTATATGGATAGAGTAAATTTATTGAAACCTTTTCTACATTATTAAGTGTCATTTCAAGAACATTCCGTGAAATTTATGCGCGAAAATATCCATAAACAAGCCCGTGCCACGTTTTTCTCGAAACCGCTTTTTCAAAGTCCGTGTTCGCTGCCATTTGAAAACTACATGACCGATTTATTTCAAACTTGGTACACACTTTCTACATATAAAATACCTCCCCCCAACGGTTAGTTTGAGATTTTTTTTTACATTGAGGGGGTTTTCCACCCCCAAAATGGCGGAATTTTTCGTGAAAAATAGCACTTTTCAGTTTGCATGACCACCAAAAATTTAGAAATGAAAGAAAAAAAATCTAAGGCCGTTGGGGGAGGATTTGATGATACTTTGACTAAATTTTAATGGTACTTGATTTCAGATAATTTCTAGCTGGTTACAGTGAACACCGCAAATCGTGTTTTTCCAAAGGCGTTCTTGGAAAAGCTTTGTCACTGGCTTGTTTGTGGATATTTTCGCGTACAAATTTTACGGAATGTTCTTGAAATGACACTCAACAATGTGCATAAGGTTTCAATAAATTTACTCTATCCATATAGATGAAAGAAATTCGCAAAGAAGTGTTTTTTTTTCACGCTGAAACCCCTACCCTTCCTTTAAATAACTATAAGAACTTACTATATGTACTTATAGTAAGTATAGTAAGTACTATAAGTACTTACTATATGTACTTATAGTACTATAAGTACTTATAAGTATGGTGCTTATAGTACACATAGTAATACTATATGTACATATAATAACTATAATACTTACTGTAACTTGTAAATGCACTTATAATAACTATAGTACTTACTATAAGCTATCGCTAAAAAACTAGGACAAGTACTCACTGACAGCAATTGCTCTTTTTATTAATAAATGTCGCTACTGATACCATAACAGAGCTACTTATCGAAAACAACACGACGTCCATTGTTTTCCTCCTTGGTCCTATACTTTATAATATCAAATCCTCAGAAACACAAAACGGGAGCTGCCACCCCTATATGCACATGGCAATATTTGTATCGGCATTGAAAGCCCCATACGAATTCATGATTAGTAATAATAATAATTGAGAGCGTATGCAGCGAGCTTTAATTGGGGATACGTCATTGTGATTGGTGTAGCTTCCACAAAAAATTATCGTGGCAAGCTAGGGTGAGAGGGGAGCGACAGGGGAGGGCGTGGGATTTTCAAGTGTGCGGTATCGCGAGTACGGTGCGCGCAGTGCCGTGAGGGTGGAGCCCTCAAGTGCACTCCACGCGGTATGTACCCTATCTGCTTCGTTGAGGTACGGTGCTACCAGTAGGCTCGTTCGCTTTCTTTCGTATCATTCGTTCACCAGCAATACCCATCGACTGTGTTTTAGCCCTAATGCGGAAACATGTGCAACGCAATGTTCACGTACTTCCTCGCTCGAAGCTTTTCGAGTATTCTTCACCATAGTGAAACAGCACTTGAGGCAAAAAGACGAAGCCAGCTGGATAGCTTGTTAGCGAGTTTTGCCATTTTCCCCCTACATCCGCCGTGTTTGATAACTGGCACGTGCAAAATTATGGCATCGAAATTTTGCGCGTGGCCTCTGAGAGCCTCTGGCGAAATTAAATCGACTTTGCACCACGCGACTGTGGAAAAAAGAGATATTTTTGGAAATTTCTGATGCTTCGCAAATTGCTGGAGAACGATTGTGGCTAACGAATTTCGAACAACTCTCGGCCGAATAACCCGATTAAGGGGTTAGGCCACTCTAGAGGCCGAAAAAATAGGCTTTTTGGGGATTTCTTTTCCAGAAAAACTACAACATAAATCGAGATTGCAAAAAAGGGTGTTTATCATACATATCAGTGGCTGCGTACAATAATTTTTTTGAAGCGATTAATTTCAAAATGGCGGCTGTGCAGCGTTTATCTCAAAACTGCGTCTTTTAAGTTGGCCGGAAACATAACTCAGACAATTTTCAACCGATTCACTTGAAATGTTGAATATATCTTGAAAAATACATTGTCTATGGAAGTACGTAGGATTCTTTTTTATATTGCATAGTTTATTTTTTATTAACAATTATCTGACGATTTTTTAGGCAAATTGTTCACTTTCGAAAAATTTGCTGATAAATCTGGAGTCATTTATTGTTTCAGGTTGAAACGTTTTTTTTATACGTTTGAAATATATATGAAAAGATACCTCAATGTTCACTGGGCTCACTTGTTTATTTCCCTTCGAAAAAAAATTCCCGAAAAAAAAAACACTTTTTTGAACCTTCTTATTCAGGCTTCCTCCTCAAAGGGGGGGGAGGGGGGAGATACCTTAGGGCGAGGAAAAAATTTCCGATTTTCATGTTTTTTTTTTAAGGAAAGATTTCTTCGCCATTTTTGAGACTTAGGGGATGTTTTATTCCTACTTTTCTAGTAATCTTTAAAAATGGCGAAGGTATGGCACGGTCTTCTAAACACGTTGCGACGGATGTTGTCAGACGACGTGACACGTAGCATCGGCGGGATTGATCTGAAAAAAAAACCGACGGAGGTTTTTCTTTCATTAACACTCACATGCAGAATATGAACCAAGAAAAAGAAGAACAAGTTTGAAACAAAAAGATTGAATTTTCCAAAAAATCGCTACATTTTGTAATAAAAAAAAAATACTTTTTTCTCAATTTTCATACACATTTAGAGTCATGTTTGAGACAATAAGGTTAGAAAGATAAGGTTTTAAATCTCGATTACTTTTTTAGCTATACGTCACGCCAGTTTTGAAAATGCAGTTTAGAATACCTCCGCAATTTTTACAAATTAAAATTTTTTAAACCATGTAACAGCCAAAAGTAGAAATAAACATACGCTAAGTCTCAAAAATGGTGAAGATATCTTTCCTCTTAAAAAAAATCATAAAAATCAGCAAATTTTGTCCTCGCCTAAAGGTACCTCCCCCCTCAACTCTGGTTTGTTATCACGAAAATGTTGGTGATCGATGTGAATGAGCCATCGGTAGCTTATCATTAAAGACGTCACGGCAAATGTTCGTAACGGAACCGTCAATAGGGAATCGAACAAATTTTTCAGAAAGTATTCAAAATGAACCAAAATGGATATATATATAGCCATGAAAAATGTTATTTATATAAATAAAGCTTTTTAAGTACCTAAAACTATGACTAGTCTATGACTAAATTTCAGAACGCGCGACGTCATAAGTGTGTAAACAAACGACAAGCTAATCTCGAAATCAAGCGCAAGGTGTTATACGTTTTTGTGAAGGTTGGGGTTCCTGGTTAAATCCTGGTTCCATGTCAGAAAACGTAAACAACAATTAATTATATAAACATTCATTCTAACTACATTTCAATTTTTTTCCGATTACTTTCCGATTGCCTATTGCTTTTCTTCGAGAAAGAGGCAATTCACATGTCTTTTCCTACTCTCCGACCTTCAATTTCGCCATGGTAAAAAAAGGCCGAAGTTAATTGTTGAAAAATCTGAAAACAGTATCAACCCTAGCGTCGGCAGGTACTTTCACAGAATGGATTACACCTGAAAACGAAAAATCCGAGACTCGACACGTCGCAATGTGCCCAGTAGAAAAGAAGAAAGGACAATAGGTTTCGAAGCAGGCTGGACCGGAACGAACGGGAAAAGAAGAAGCTGTGCTTGTTTCGATATATCAATAGCCGTGAACGCAAGCTACAGCGGTATAAACACTGGAGACTTCTTTTCCAGATCGGCATGAAAAATTCCGGCGATTCGTTCCAGAACGAGGCAAAACCTCCCTCGCCGTGTCCCGAAGGTCTGAAACGAATTCATTTCTTCCACCCCCGTCTCCTCGCTCGATTTCAAAGACGGGTGCAAAACGCCAGCCGGTACGCGAGCAACTCTCTCTCTCTCTCTCTCTCTCTCTCTCTCTCTCTCTCTCTCTCTCTCTCTCTCTCTCTCTCTCTCTCTCTCTCTCTCTCTCTCTCTCTCTCTCTCTCTCTCTCTCTCTCTCTCTCTCTCTCTCTCTCTCTCTCTCTCTCTCTCTCTCTCTCTCTCTCTCTCTCTCTCTCTCTCTCTCTCGACCCCCCCCCCCTCGACCCCGTTGCCTATCATCTCACTTGCATCCATTTCCCAAAGAGAAATATACCAGCCTGGAACAGCACGTACAAATACCAAAGGCGAAGCTACAGGAAGACAGGAAGAATCGACGATTGGACTCGCATGCAGCAAATCGTGGATATCCCCCCCCCCCTTTTTGTTGGTCCCGCACCGTCTCCGATCTGTGCCCGAGTACTCCACTTCGTTTCAGTTAACTTTGAAGAATAATGTTTTCTCTGGATACAGTAATAGCTTGCAAAGTATCCCATCGATATAAGGAACACAAGTTCTCCTTTCCAGCTACCAGTCGCGTTTCTTCCCTCTCATTGTTCCATACGCTTTCTCTCGGGACAGCAAGTGTACTGGAAAATCACCGCCTAACCTAAATGATACTTTCCGTCTCGTATACAAAGCGCCCCGCGAATGGCTCCGACGTTTCCCATTGAGCTCTGGTTCGGGGCCATTTTTACGAAATCCAGGGGACCATTCGCAATTCGGAAGGAAACATTACGTTTTGCTTTCACCCCTACTATGATTCGGCTTTTTTACTGACATTTGACACACATGGAAGCTTCTTTTTTTTTATATTGATTATGACAAAAAGACGAGTCAACGATTGGCCATACGGCAACGACGGCGTTTTGTTTCAATAACAATAACTTCATTGTTTATCGATATTTTTCTATTGGAAAAAAAATATAAATTGGCGAGACTATCGACCACTAGAGACTATCGAGACTCGACCTCGTCACTCAATACTCCCTCAGAAAAAAATATTAATAATCGATTCGTTTTTTGGGGCCCCCGAGAACCCGTTAAGGGAGGAGATACTAGGTGAGGAAAAAATTTGCTGATTTTCATGATTTTTTCAAGAATAGATTTCTTCACCATTTTTGAGACTTAGGGTATGTTTCATTACTATTTTTGACTATTACATAGTATTTTTCTTATCAATCTTCAAAAATGGCGGAGGCATGGACGATCTTCTAAACTGGCGTGACGTATAGCTAAAAAACTAATGCACCAATTCTGATGGTATTTGGTAGAAATTTTTCTAATGTCATTGTCT
This sequence comes from Ophion slaviceki, assembly GCA_944452715.1. Classification (NCBI taxonomy): domain Eukaryota; kingdom Metazoa; phylum Arthropoda; class Insecta; order Hymenoptera; family Ichneumonidae; genus Ophion; species Ophion slaviceki. The sequence continues at coordinate 10,074,543 of OX101785.1, forward strand.
AAAACGTGACCTTAAATGTTTTTTGAAAATTAAAATAAAAATAATTTTGTATTGCAATTTTGTTTGTTTCATAGCGTCCCAGGTAGGAAATTAAAAGGCTGACGATGGAAACAAGCTTGTGCGAGCCTTGTTTCACCGAGCCTGAGTGAGACAGACCTGGCCCAGGTTTCATTGCATTGTTTGGAGCAGCCTGGAACCAAGACTGGCTGCTTAGCCTAAACTCAGGGTTATTTCAAGCTTTATTCAGCCGGTGAATTTTGAGGCTGAAAAATCAAGGCTGGATGCAGGCTTGTTTCAGGTTGTGATAAAATAAAATAAGTTTAAAACAATATTTTTTCTGTACTTTTATGAAAAAAAAATTTAGCAATAAATTTGTCGGGTGCGAAGGCACGAAAAACGAAAGCGAAGGAGGCAGCTCAGAACATTTAAACATATTCTCTTATCGATATTTATGAGGTACACAAAAAAGTGTATACGAAAATAAAAGTACGCAATAAAATAAAGTATTGTTTTATAAAATATTTTTTATATATATTTTGTAACAAATAATATTACAAATAATAAATATATATAATAAATCAAATGAATTCTGTACAGATTTATTAAATTTACCCCAATGTAGAATATAGAAAACTAAAAACAAGCCTCATATAGCCTCGGGAAGAGTTTGGGAAAAGCCTGGTCACAAATGCTCGGGAAGGCTTCATTAAGGCTCGTTTTGAGCCTTGTTGTTTCGTCGTTTTAGGCTCAGTACAGGCTTTTCTACCAGCCTTTGGTCAAGCCTGTGTGCAAGAGCCTGAAACCGCGTTATCATTCAGAGGTTCAGCTAGGCCTGAAATCAGGCTGGTGCTCAGCCTGAATTAAAAAATGTGAGCCTTGTTTCAGAGCTTGGCGAGCCCTTTTTTCATCGTTAATTCCTACCTGGGGTACCGTTTCGTCGATTTTCAACATTTCTCACTTTTTTTGTTCATATTCAGCTTATGAGTGTTAATGAAAGAAAAATTTCCTTTTTTTTTCTTCATATTAATCTCGCCGACCCTACGTGCCACGCCGTCTGCCAACATCCGCCACGACGCGTTTCGAAGACCGTGCCGTATCTCCGCCATTTTTTTAAATTAATAAAAATAAAAAAATACCATGTAACAGCCAAAAGTAGTGATAAAACTTATGTCTAAAAAATAGTGAAGAAATCTTTCCTTTAAAAAAAATCATAATTTTTTTCTTCGCCTCAAGTTATCTCCTCCCTTGAATGAGCAATCGCTGGGAGTAAATGCAAAAGGAGTCCAGTAAGAGAGACGAAAACCCAGCACTTTTTAGCGTAGAATATGAATTTTAGACTAAAGGTAAATGGTTGCATACTGAAAGTAAGTTCAATGAAATTTTGCCCCTTAACTCGCCCCAACTCTTATAAATAGGGGTTGAAAACTTAATTATCGCCGTATCTCTATAATTAATAGCCGGATCAAAAAAGGTTTCAAACAAAAGTTGTTTAGAATAATAAAATTCGTAAAAAGTTATCTAACGTCCAACCCCCTATCTTTGAAAATAACGGCACAATAACGATTCGAAAATTCGGGGTTGATGCGTGTGCGAGTTTTTGTGCGAGTTTCTTTGCCGCTATTTTCAAAGATAGGGGATTTGACGTCAGATAACTTTATACGTATTTTATTATTCCGAACAACTTTTGTTTGAAACATTTTTTGATCGGGCTATTAGTTATCGAGATACGGCGAGTTTTAAATTTTCAACCCCTATTTCTAAGGGTTGGGGCGAATTAAGGGACAACCTTTATTGGGGTTACTTTCAGCATGCAACCATCTACCTTCAGTCAAAAAATGCATATTCTACGCTAAAAAGTGCTGGGTTTTCGTCTCGTTTACTGGACTAAAGCTTTACTCTTCGTCGAAAGGACAGCAGGGGAGAAGAACCGCTAGAATCTCGATCAAAAATGTGCAATTTGAATATTCATTTTCCGAGTGTGGACGCGTAAGTTCTAATGCAGGTTCCGTAATTTCTATGCATTTCCGTATACGTAGTGAAGGTACTTCATACCTCGCCGAAGCTTGGACCAAGCGTAGAAACGAGCTTCGAGCCAGGAGCTTCGGATGAAGAATATGTAGACGTTATTCGAGAGCGCGTTGGTGTAGTAGGTGGCAGTCGACGATACGGCGATATATTCCTATCCGAGGCGCGAGCATGTGGACTCTGAAACCATTGCCTTCTCCCTTCGCGTTTCTCGTTCCGCTCGCGTATCCACGGGGCATCCACTAACTTGTTCGTTAATATTAAAGGCCCGCTGGGGATTCGTACGCGAGGAGACGAGGAGAGCATACACCGAGTTCACGACCCCCGGAACCCGTGGAGAGCGATGAGAGAAACGAGTACGAGAAAAAAAAAATAACTCCCGTGTGTTAGGTGCGAGTGCGGCGAGAGGGGAATATTTCAAGCAATCCAAAAATCTAGCCCAATCGAAACCTCGAGCTTTCTATTTTTCTAACTTTTCTTTGCTTGCGTGCACTGAGAGAAAAGTCCGCGTTATTTACAACAAAGGCCTATGGTAAAAGAGGGGATAGTAAAGGTCATTATAGTTTATTGACACCGCAATCATAATATGGTTATCACCATCAGGAGCGAAAAAGCTAAACATGCCATAGGGGTGGCGTGTTTGACTATCTATTATTCCCGAAATGATTATTCACTATTGTAATAGGCTTGACAATATAGATATGGTTAATTCAGTGCTATAACAAAATCGCCGTACAAATACGAATGTTGTATATTGTACGTTAGGTTTTGTTCAGTCAAACTTCTACTATTCGTTTCGAGGTTGTACAATTTATATGGTTAACATTAACGTTTTTCGAGTGTAATTTGTTGGAAGACCTTATGAAAAGTGAATATTCGAACAAAAATTATTGCAAAGTTTACTTGTAGCGAATACGTAAATCATTTGCAGTTCGAGCAACCGCAGCTTAATAGTTTTAAGGCGTTACCCCCACTTGTAGCGCAAAAAAGGCCTTTTTCATGATTTTTTTTCAAGAAAACTACAAAACGTTTTTAATCGACCAATATACCATCTTAAAGAACACATCTTGAAGAACTTTCAGTAATTTTTTTATTGAAAAATATTACATTGTTTAGTGGCAAATGGCCGTCAATGAAATAATGTTTTTATGTACACGGTTTGCGGTGACCAACATTGCGGCGAAGTGGATCATCTGGAAAAAAAATACGGATGGATTTAGTCAAATATAAGTATAAACTAGTCTTTAATCGCAGGATTTTAAAAAATATTCATTTTTCACAAAATGGCGGACAGTCAAAGTTAATGGTTCGATTTTAACGAAAAAAACGGCCGTTTTTTGGCTATAAAACGGCCATTTTTTTCGAAAAAAAATCGAACGATTAAAGACTACATTTTTATGTATTAAATAAGCCTGCAAAATTTCAAGAAGATCGGTTCATTAGTGTTCGAGTAATCTTGGTCACCGACTTCAGAAATGCCATTTTGAGAAAAACGCGTTTAAAGTTTCAATTTCAGTTTACACGAAGAAAATATTTTTTTTTGTAAACTTACATAGAGTCATCTATTCCGGGCATCAAAAAAAAACTGCACTTCAAATTGCACTTCAAAAAATGCAATAAAAAAAATCGATTTGTTCAAAATCGCAAGTGAGGGTAACCCCTTAAGAACTACGCAAGTCTCACAAACTGTTACATAATATTGGTGCATTGCAAAAATAGGATATCAGTTCAACACTTCTTGTAATTAACCTTCTATTCCTATAGAACACACATTACTGTGCATTTAGCAGGTCGTACACAGAAAAAAAATCATTGATCCAATATCATTAGTGTTTTTGAGTGAAATTTCGGTGATTCAATTGTAAAATTGTTGGTGTAAATAATCGAATTTATTAGTTCAAACAAAACGCTATTAACTTTAATGACATGATAAAATAAAATGTTTTTTTTTTTTCATTTAAAAGGTATATTGTTAGCCGAGAACAATATATTATTGAAACTATCTGAAAAATTATCGCGAACAAATGATATAGTTTTGAATGCATTTTCTGCAAAAAACAAAAAAAGCGTTTCAATTCATAACATGAGTATTGTTGATTCGAGTACACAAGAAAAATTGAATTTCGCTCGTTTGATTCAGATAAAATTTCTATTGAGTAAATATGTTATTTTATTTTTTTCACCATATCCGATGTTGATTTCCAAGTACATTATTCGTTAAAATATTAATATTTTATTTTGATTGAAAAATATTAAGCAAATTTCTGAATTGGTTAAAAAACTATGCGAAAATAAAATTTGTTTCTTGCGCATTTGGTTAAAAAAAATCAACCAAACCATGGCCGAGCGCCACCGAAATTATAGGTGTGAGGAAACTCGTAGTTCTCAGAGTAACCGCTAGAAGCCGCACGCGCGCTCGTTTCTCGTAAGTGTAGCGTGAACCGAAAATCTACTTAAACGCCGGAGAAACTCTAAAGAGTATCGCTTCATGGCCTGTAGCTAAGATCAAAGTGTAGTATCTGTTCTTGTCAGTTGAATATCTGATATTCTCTCCATGGATATTCCATTGGATATCTGATATTCTCTCCACTATTATGGTGGATGATCATTCTAATGCTCACTTTTTATTCAAGGTTTTAAGCAAATTGAAAAAATTACGTCCCATGGCATATTCGTTTTGATGCAGTAAAGAAATAATTAATTCTATTGATTATATTTTTGTACGAAATAAAAAATGTTGTAGCAACCGCTTAATTATTTCATCCATACATCTACGGATTGTATATAGAATGATTTCAATAGAATATAATTTTATTGAAGAAAAATGTAGATATTCAGAGAACAGAAGAGATTTTTTAAATAAAATAATATGTTATTTAAATCAATCACATTTTCCAATATTCTATAGTATTGTAACAATCTCATATATCGGTGGCACTCCGCAGCAGCACATTTATTTGGATCAACCAATATATTTTTTTGATTCGATTGTTTTTTTTTCCGTGTATCATACAATATGGTATAAATCACTATTATATGCTACAAAGCTATTGTCAAGCGCCAAAAATCCATTTAAACAGTGGGTTATATTATAAAACAAAAGATCTGTGCAAAATTTCACCTAATTCGCAGGTAACAGCTATTCGGAAGTACAGCCGGAATTACTTTTGTCTCTTACGCCATGTCGGTGCTCAGGATGCTAAGAGTACTCGGTAGCGTAGTGGCAGTGTGCGTAGGATAGGCAGAAGGTAGGCAGTTAGGTTCTAGGTTCGATTCCGATTAGATGAACTATTTTCGTCGAAATAAATAATTACAGGACGTCAGGGAATGACGAATTATAATTAAAAAATCATCGAGGTAGAACTGTCAGTTGCGTATTTTATTTTATTTTGGATTTATGAAATATTCTGTGCATTTAGTAGATGAGCATTGATGCGTTGTACCAACACTTGAATAACACACCGAATACGCATATAGCAGGTCGTATCCGATAATATGGTACAAATCACTATAAACATCGTCGCAAATCACAGGCAACATTTTTAATCAATGTATACATGTTTCAGTTCACTATTAGAATCTTGGGGAAGTACATTTTTGATAGTATCAAGGAATATCCATTTTATGAAAACCTACTATATTATATAGCATTGAAAAATAAACGTATGTTTGTAAGATTGGTGGTTGCGGTTAACATACGTGCATAATTCATGCAACTGCTAAAATATCAATAAGCAGTACTATACTTTTGGCGGGTAACTATAACTATAAAATATTATTGTCCCCTCAGGGAACTATAAAATATAGTTAAAATATGGTTGAGAACACCATACATTTCTCTCAGGATGGGGAAATCTCTTTTTTTGTTCCTCCGATTATTTATTTGTCTCTTATCGCGTACTAAAGAAGAATTACCTGTACTAAAGAAGAATGACCCATTAACGGGGTCCTCTAGTTTCGCAGCTGTTTTTTTACGGCTTTTTCAATAATTTTTTACGAGCAAAGCATCGAAATAATAAATCTCATTGGTTTTGCATAATCTTTGTTAACATTTAAATAAGCTTTACAAATTTTTTGAAGTCAAAATATATAATAGAATAAACGTTATAGTGGCCGACAGGAAGACATCAAGTAAAAGAGGTGCTTGACGGTGACCAAGATTGCGGCTGTCCTGCTTATCCGAAATCAAAAAACCAAACGGCATTTTAATCTTCATATTTAAGACTCGCGATTGAACTAGAGTGAATTCTAAATTACAAAAATTGACTTTTTTATACACTTTTGAAAATTACATTCTATTTTTTACTCATTTTTTCTTAAGTTTTTCGCTCGTACAAATAAAACTATCGAAGCAATCATGATAATCCTAGTTCAATCGCTGGCTTAAAACATATTAAAGATGCTGTATAAATTTGAACAAGATCGGTCCAGTAGTTTCTGAAATATCGTGGTCACCGTTTCGAAAAATGGTGTTTCCAATGGTGAACCACTTCGAATATCGAAAAATCCTTTGGCACACATTTTCTACACATGTTGTAGATGTGATTTATGAAAAAAAATCGATTTTTTCGACCCGAGAAACTAGAGGACCCCGTTAAGAAATAGCTGACTGAATTCGTCATTGGAGGATGTCTACAAATTATTTATGAAAAAATGGAACATTAGGGTATTTTGAGAACTATTTCTCCCATCAATGTAGCGAATCCTCGGAATAATCAAACACTTTAGTATTTTATCTCACTATTCCTTTGCCCACGTGTGAATGAAAAAAAATCGTGGTTCCAGGAGATTTTTATCCGCGTTACCAACGTTCATACGCCATTCGGGTTCCGATGCAGAGGCATGTAGCCGTGAGGCTCCCAAAATTGAAAGTTGAAGGTAGGTTCTGACCGTCTGCTCGAAAACGCCGTACCCAACGGGGGCAATAAAAGCTCCGAATCAAACTGATCATTTTGAAATCATTAAAAAAAATTCTCGTTTCCTTCAGCTGCAGCAGCTTTGGCAATGGCGCAGAAAAATTTGTGAAATCGAAAAATGCAGAATAGAATATCCACGAACGTGAGAAAACCGTTAACTCGCTTCGAATTCGTCATCCGGGAGGTTTGGCGAGAAATAAAAGTCAACCGATGTCTGGGTGTATCGATCTCGCGGTGATTTATCGGGGTCTTCGAATAAAATCTACACCGGCACAGCACACGCAAACAGGGATGGAGGCAAAAAAATACGTAACACGGGGTGTCCTTTGTTGCCGTTGTCTCGTATTCGATATAACAGAAGCGTAAATGCTCAAGGGGGGTGATACCTTTAGGCGAGGAAAAAATTTTACGATTTTCATGATTTTTTTTTAAACGAAAAATTTCTTCACCATTCAATACAATAATTTATATAAGTTTTTTTATATAAGATATAAGTCTAAAGACATTGGGTATGTTTTATTACTACTTTTGCCTGTTACATGGTATTTCTTTTATTTTATTTTTTATTAATCTGGCATTATTTATTTATGTACTAGGATGTGTAATATTTAATACTATGGAAATACCTTTGTATAAATAAGGATATATTTAATAAATAATATAATTAATACACAAATAAAATTTTGTATTTTCAGCATAAAAACGCACTTACCTATTTTCATTATCATCGAGTATTAAAGGTACTTTATCTTCAAAAAGGTGCAGGTATGGCACGGTCTTCTAAACTGCATTTTCAAAACTGGCGTGGCGTATCGCTAAAAAACTAGTCGATCGGTTTTTATTAAATTTGGTATAAATCGTTCTAACCTTATTGTCTAAAAATGACCCTCAATGTTTTTAAAAACAAAAAGAAAGTATCTTTTTATGGAAAAATGTAGCCGATTTTTCGGAAAATTCAATCTTTTTGGTTAAAAGCGTACCATGTCATCGATTTTCAACATTTCTCACTTTACTGCATTAAGGGGGAAGATACCTTTCGCCGAGGAAACCACTTGCTGATTTTCATGATTTTTTTCTTCAAGGAAAAATTTATTTAACATTCTTGAGACTTAGGGGATGTTTTATTGCTACTTTTGGCTGTTAGAGAAAAGTGACCTTATTTTGGCACCCCACCAATTATTGACACTTCACCGATTTATTATCTACCTAGACAGTGGTCCTTAAAGTGCCAATAATTGGGCACCTTACCCTACATGGTTTTTTTATATTTATAAATCTTCAAAAATGGCGGAGGTATGGCACGGTCTTCTAAACTGCATTTTTAAAACTGGTGAGACGTATAGCTGAAAAACTTATCGACCGATTCTGATGAAATTTGGTATAAATCTTTCTAACCTCATTGTCTAAAACATGAACCTCAATGTTTTAAAAAATCAAAAAAAAGTATCTTTTGTGGCAAAACGTTACCATTTTTTTCGACAAATTCAATTTTTTTGTTTCAAAGCGTACCATTTCATCGATTTTAAACATTTCTCACGTTTTCTTGGTTCATATTCAGCGTATGACTGTTAACAAAAGAAAAATCTTCGTTGGTTTTTTTTTTCAGATTAATCCCGCCGCCGCTGCGTGTCACGCCGTCCGACAACATTCGCCGCGACCCGTTTGGAAGAGAGTTGCCATAGCTCCGCCATTTTCAAAGCTGAACAATTTTTAAAAATATCCTGTAACAGCCAAAAGTAGTAATAAAATATACCCTAAGTCTCAAAAATGGTGACGAAATCTTTCCTTAAAAAAAAAAATCATCAAAATCAGAAATTTTTTCCTCGCCTAAATCTCCCCCGAGGACCGAGGTCGAAATTACGTACGAAAGGCGCCGAGAGACAATTCTCGGGGTCCGAGACCGCGAAATTTCTTGAAGGCGCGTAAATGTCATTTTTGGGGGTTGTATCGGACAAATACGACCGGTCATACGTTACGTCCGTTCGGTTTCGGCGTTTCGATACAGATACAACAAAGGCGAGCTTCGATTTATATGCACCCAGTTGTTATATTACGACGGTTACGGTGGACGCTTTTACGTACGGTTTAGGTTGTGCGTTCCGTTTAGTAGTGTAGCATAGTTATATGGTTGATGTTCCGGGAGGGCTAAAGCTGAAGCTATCGCGCGCGACTGCTCTCTCACCCGAGAGTTACATTTGGGGGACGAGTTACAATCGTTTCGAAATAATTTAGGGGAACCAACAACCTCCGCAACCTACACACGCGCCTGTACGTATCGAAATATATAGCGTAACGCCACACATACACACGCCCCCATATAATAAACCAGGCTACTACATTCGCCGGAGTAGGTAATACTATCGTATGGTATACACCACGCATCTGTACCGAGTTATTTATGATGGATTAGGAACGAGAGAAGAGAGGGATAAAGCGAGTGAGGGAGAGAGAGAGAGAGAGAGAGAGAGAGAGAGAGAGGGAGGGAGACAGAGATTTAAACCGTGACTAATTTATGCTCAACGTGCACCGGGTTGACAAGTCCTACGTTAGCTACACATTCGGTCGCAATATTTCCAACCCCTCACTTTCCTTAGTGCACGAAATATATTTTTTCTCAAATGTTTGTCAGGTCATTATCAAATCAAGTCTTCAACTGTGCTCTTATGCATGGTGGATGTCATTTTTCTGCCTGGGTAACGTACACTTGCGTCTCATTGCCTTCCACCGAATAAAGAAAGTGTCATTTCTTCTAAATTTTGTTTTACTGTCAGGAAATGTGTTATTTCTTTTTATTACATTATTAAAATATAAATTATTGTTATATATATATATATATATATATATATATATATATATATATATATATATATATATATATATATATTAGGGTGATTCGTTTCAGGGCAACTTTTTTTTTTCGACCCATCGTGCCCGAAAACCTTTAGATGGTACCCAAAAACAAACTTTCGTGAAAAGGGGGTGTTGCCAAAAAATATTTAGAGGTCGCGAATCAAAATTGAAGGTTTCCCATTTGATTAACATTGAAAAAAATGTTTTTCTCATTATTAGTGTTACCATTCCGCGAATTTTGATATCGCGATATTTTCCAAGTGGGTTCTCATAGGAAATATGATACTCCACAATAAAGTTCATTGAGTCATGGCCGTAAATTCAACCGTTTCAGCGGCATCATTATTTCAAGTGAATACTGCGCAAAATATCTATTCAAACGGCTGTAACGCCTAAGCTATTAGATATATCGAAAAAAATTCAGATGAGAACTTTGTAGAGAAAGTAATTTTCTACAAAAAAGTCTTATAAGCCGAGCCCGAAAATTCAACTCTTTCTCAGCTATAGGTGGATGAAGTAAAATAAATAGATTTTTTTTTAAACAAAAACAAATCTATTTATTTTACTTCATCCACCTATAGCTGAGAAAGAGTTGAATTTTCGGGCTCGGCTTATAAGACTTTTTTGTAGCAAATTACTTTCTCTACATAGTTCTCAATAGAATTTTTTTCGATGTATCTAATAGCTTAGGCGTTACAGCCGTTTGAATAGATATTTTTATACAATATTGACTTGAAATAATGATACCGCTGAAACCGTTGAATTTACGGACATGGCTCTTTATTGTAAAGTATCATATTTCCTATGAGAACCCACTTGGAAAATATCGCGATATCAAAATTCGCGGAATGGTAACACTAATAATGAGAAAAACATTTTTTTCAATGTTAATCAAATGGGAAACCTTCAATTTTGATTCGCGACCTCTAAATATTTTTTGACAACACCCCCCTTTCACGAAACTTCGTTTTTGGGTGCCAACTAGAGGTTTTCGGGCACGATGGGTCAGAAAAAAAAAGTTACCCTGAAACGAATCACCCTAATATATATATATATATATATATATATATATATATATATATATATATATATATATATATATATATATATATATATATAATAATTATTATATATATATATATATACAAGCCTCCCAAAAATTCAAGTTTTAATTGAAAAATCGATTTGTTTTTTTCGTTCACTTCTCACCCATGAATTTTACGCTTCATAATTTTTAAATTATGCTCGCGAAAGCTCTAGCCGGCCAATGAATATTTAGTGGTCGCTCAAGAGCTTCGAAATTTCCAATTGTTGCGAATTTGTTTTCTCTTCTCACTCATAAATGTAACACTTTTTTTAAATTTATCATAAATCTCATAAATGAAACGGTTTTTTTTTAAATTTATCTCACTCTACTAACCGGAAAAACGGGGGACCTATAATTTTGTTTACGGACAAGAGCTTGGAAGAATTATTTTATGAGAACAAAGATTATAATTATTGGGTTAGTAGTAGGAGGTAACTTTGAAAAATCTGTTTCTACAGAAACACGATTAGATGTTTTGAAAGTTTTAGAAACCGTTAAATTTATTGGTGAGATGAGTAAAAAATATTGGCGAAAATTGAAAATTTCGAAGCTCTTGAGTGACCACTAAATATTCATTGACCGGCTAAAGCTTTTGCGAAATTAATTAAAAAATTATAAAGCGTAAAATTTATGGGTGAAAAGTAAACGAAAAAAAATCGATTTTTTAACATAAATTTTAATTTTTGGGAGCCTTGAGCGACCTCGAGATATTTTTAACCGCTCGCAGATTTCGCGACAATTATTTTTGTTCTTTAAAGAAGATGATTAGATGGTGAGAAGAAGGAAAAGATCGAGCTCAAATTTGGGCCACCCTAATATATATATATATATATCTCTTATGTATTGTCAAATGTTAAGAATGTAAAATGAATGTAATAAATTATTTCCAATTTATCAGTATAATAAAAGAAATCGTATGAATTTGCATAAAATCATTCGAATAAAGTAAGGAAAATGTGAAATGAGTTTTATTCTTCAAAGTTAAATTGTAAAATCGTACAGTTTCGTTCATCTGTTCCTCTTGTGAATTGTATCAGCGCATGTAGTGTGTGTCGAAATTATTATCGACAGAGTTTACGCAACATACTGGTACTTTTTCTTTCTTTCTAGACCCAAACATCAAAAAGATACCACTCAAAGTACCTTGAAATTCGTTGAGGCGTGCTATTCACCGTATGCCCACAGAAAAAAGTGCCTTGAGGTATTCTTTTCACGAACCCGAATATTTAACAATTAACTGATTTTCGTCTATAATCAGTAAAAATATCGAAATCTACTCAATTTACGCGAAATGTTTTATTCCAGTTTACCGTTGAACATAACGACACACGTCAACGTGGAAAAAACATTTTTTTTGAGTTTGTATTTTAATAAATAAATTTTGATTCTCTACATCGAATAATAACCAAAATCTTCATTTGTTGGTTATAAAGTTTGCATTTGTCTTTTGTGCGTTGATAAATGAGTCGTGAAGTTTTTGGTTGATATTATAAGCAGCAGATGGCAGCACGTTTGAATAACAAAAACAACTTTTATTTGGTAAAACTATCTTTTTCTTTTATTATCTACGTGGAAGAACTCAAAATTGGTCGTCTAGAACCCACATTCGAGATTTGTGTTGGCCGGTGTAATTGATTGTGACTTATTTTCATTAAGGGGTCTTCTCACTTTAGACGCTAAAAAGGCTATTTTCATGAATTTTTTTATAGGTTTTTATTATAGAAATTGATATAAAAGTTGTTAAACTTAATAAATAGACTTACGAAATATATTTTCAGAAACATTTATTTATTTAAGTCACTATCTATAGACGAAAATGGTGGTTCAAAAATGTCCTGAAAAAATGGTAGGTCTGCGCTGTTGATGGAATCTCGGAGATGGATCATCCGAAACTAAAGAAATCAAACGGTTTTAGATTCAGTATGTTGATGGCTATAGCGCATATACACGATTTTTTATATACGCAAAAATAACAAAATGGCCGACATTTTTCGAAAAAACACGAAAAAACTTGTCTTCTTCACCGTTTTTGGCAAAAAAAATAGTAAAAATCAAAATAAAAAAAATCCTCGTCATGCCCTATGCTATAGTCCATGCTATAGTTGTAAAGAATATGTGGTTAAAATTTCATAAGGATCGACACAGTGGTTTCGAAAATGTTATAAACAAGCTTCCAAAAAACGTTGTTTCGAGAAAAACGCGTTCAAAGTTTGTTTGGGTTACATAAGTACATAAAATTTTTTTTTAATGTATTTCGAATGTGTATTTATTAAGTGCAACAACTTTTATATCAATATCTATAATATAAACGTATCAAAAAAATCATGAAAATAGCCTTTTTAGCGTCTAAAATGAGAATACCCCTTAAGCGCCACGGTAATTTACCAATGATTCAAAAAGACCCTCCTCGTACCCCCACAAAGTACAACCACAAGTACAGCTATAGTTGTAAAGAATATGTGGTTAAAATTTCATAAGGATCGACACAGTGGTTTCGAAAATGTTATAAACAAGCTTCCAAAAAACGTTGTTTCGAGAAAAACGCGTTCAAAGTTTGTTTGGGTATAAGTTTGTTTATAAGTATATAAAAAAAAATTTAAATGTATTTCGAAAATGTATTTATTAAGTGTGACAACTTTTACATCAATATCCACAATAAAAACCTATCAAAAAAATTCATGAAAATAGCCTTTTTAGCGTCTAAAGTGAGAATACCCTTCAAGCTCCACTGTAATTTACCAATGATTCAAAAGGACCCTCCTCGTGCCCCCACAAAGTACGACCCTCCGCCAAAGGAATACCTTCGAGTCCCTTTTTTGTCCGCGATGTCAAATATTTTTAAACTCTGCATCGTCAATCGCCCGTTCCTTCCGCTCGTTCTCATGCTGCCCGATGCGATAGGGGGAAAAGTCGGTTCCTGATCAATTTTTCAAACTCCGGATATCGGAGAAACAGAGCTACGAAATGAATTCAACATGAAACGAAAACATCAAGAAGCAAGCTCGAGAGCAAAAATCTAACACGAAGAATATGTTGGACTTTTTGCTCCTTCTTATTCTCCTCTCACATCCTGTATTATTCAACGCGCCATTATGGAAATGCTGTCATTTGTTGTCTGAGGAACCAAACCAAAGGACACGATTCCTTCTTTCGTCGTGCTTGCTCGTTGAATCTTTTCCTCGTGTTCCTTCCACTTTTTCCTGTTTTCTCTCATGCCCTCTATTTTCCAGCAGCATCCCCTCGTCAGATCGGAGCATCTCGGTGGCGAAACTGCATGTGCAGCGGCAATGTGATTGGGTTCGGTTTCAAATGTTGCGACAGGGTGAGGGAGGATGGGAGAAAGAACGGTATTATCCAACCCCAGCCACATATACGAACAAAGAAAGTTGAGAGGGCACCGGTTGGACCAGTCGGGGAAAATCGAGAAATCTAAGATAATCCGGACGAAGACTTTGGTCTATCTGCTCGAACCTCAAAATCTTCTCCGAAACTTTTACTCTTGCGAACGCGGAGAGATTTGGAATCCGAGAAAACACGGGGCAACAGGAGGTAATTTATTATGCGAAGTCCGTGTCGATATCGTTCTCTTCGGATCTTTCGGAACTAGTTACCGATAGGGACCATCCGGAGCAAGCCAATTTCCAGCCGTGCACGGAACAAGACAGAGACAAGACGGATGCGACCGCGCGCTATTTCAACAACCAAACCCACAGTTCACACGCGACTGACGGCTCTTGTAATTTATAAATCCAACGCTGAAGATATTTGAGAATTCATCTTGAGTAAACATTATAAAATGTTTACTTATAATTAAATAATACTTATAATTATACTTTATTTTTAATTAATTTGTTTACTTATAATTATATAATAAAACAACTATAAAATGTTTGAGAATTAATCTTGAGTGAACATTCTCTGGGCAAAAGGTCTCAAATATTTTAATAAATATGATAACTGCACGATTATTCCAACTTTGATACGAGAGAACATCGCACTGTTTTCGTATTTATTTCAAGACAATAATCAACTGATTTTTCTAAAAGCTTTTTCCACGATGTCGGTCGCTCGGGGACCATCTTCGAAATTGTAAGTCCTTCCGAAGAGGCTACGGTGGTAGGGAAGAGATTGCGAAAAGGTCAGAAACTGTGAGCTTCGTAAACGAATTGAAAAGCTATGTATCCAGTGTATTAAGCACTTAAGGGATCTTCTCACATTAGACCCTAAAGAAAGGCTTTTTTCATGATTTTTTCGATAGGTTCATATTATAGATATTGATATAAAAGTTGTTACACTTAAGGGGTTACCTCCACTTGCGATTTTGAAAAAAAAGATTTTTTTTTTATTGCATTTTTTGCAAGTGCAATTTGAAGTGCAGTTTTTTTTATGCCCGGAATAGATGACTCTATGTAAGTTTACAAAAAAAAATATTTTCTTCGTGTAAACTGAAATTGAAACTTTAAACGCGTTTTTCTCAAAATGGCATTTCTGAAGTCGGTGACCAAGATTACTCGAACACTAATGAACCGATCTTCTTGAAATTTTGCAGGCTTATTTAATACATAAAAATGTAGTCTTTAATCGTTCGATTATTTTTTTCGAAAAAAAAATGGCCGTTTTATAGCCAAAAAACGGCCGTTTTTTTTCGGTAAAATCGAACCATTAATTTTGACTGTCCGCCATTATGTGAAAAATGAATATTTTTTAAAATCCTTCGATTAAAGACTAGTTTATACTTATATTTGACTAAATCCATCCGCATTTTTTTTGCAGATGATCCACTTCGCCGCAATGTTGGTCACCGCAAACCGTGTATATAAAAACATTATTTCATTGACGGCCATTTGCCACTAAACAATGTAATATTTTTCAATAAAAAAATTACTGAAAGTTCTTCAAGATGTGTTCTTTAAGATGGTATATTGATCGATTAAAAAAGTTTTGTAGTTGTCTTTTAAAAAAATCATGAAAAAGGCCTTTTTTGCGCTACAAGTGGGGGTAACGCCTTAGTAAATACGCTGGGGAAATACATTTTTAAAAATTGTTTATGTATTTAAAAAATGTAGTAAATGTAGTAAAAAATATTGTTTATGTATTTACGTAACCCAAACAAACTTTAAGCTCGGTTTGTTGATAAAAATTGTTTATGTATTAACAAAATGTAGTAAATGTAGTAAAAAAAAATGTTTGTGGATTTATGTAACCCAAACAAACTTTAAACGCGGCTTGTTGATAAAATCTTCGAAACTACTGAACCGATCCTTATGAAATTTTAACCACATATTCTTTTCAACTATAGCTCTAGCGCATGTCAAGGATTTAAAAAATTTGTTATATTTACTTTTTTTGCCAAAAACGGTGAAAAAAAACACGTTTTTTCGAAAAATGTCCGCCATTTTGTTATTTTTATATATATAAAAAATCGTATTATATGCGCTATAGCCATTAACATACTGAATCTAAAACCGTTTGATTTTTTTGTTTCGGATGATCCATCTGCGAGATTTCATCAACAGGGCAGAAAGACAATTTTTTAGGGCATTTTTTGACTACCATTTCCGTCTATAAATCGTAACTTGAATAAATAATCTTTTTAAAATGTATTTCGAACGTGTATTTATTAAGTGTAACAACTTTTATATCAATATCTATAATATAAACCCATCCAAAAATTATGAAAATAGCCTTTTTTAGCGTCTAAAGTGAGAAGATCCCTAAAGGAGATTGGAGCGATTCAGTCGAGTTAAATGATGGTTTATGAACGTTAAAGAATGCATACGAGGTATAGATTTATTCTGTAGATCCTAATTTTCATAAAATATATAGTTAAAGGGCAAAATTATGCATTTTGGTATTTTTATTACGTAAATAAGAAATACTTTTGTGTTACTACCAACTTGAAAAAGTATAACATTATCGATGATTATTATGAAAAAAACTGCGTCAGTGAATGTTTTATACAACTCACAATCAGAATGAAATTTTGAGTAATTTATAATTATGCCTATTTACATTTATGTCACGAGATTATTTATTGTTACCATTAATTAATATTAAGCGTTGCCGAAATACGGCAACTTCGCGAACATTGAGGTTGGCAGCAATGCTCTCCATTCGCCAGCCAAGAATTGTAATCTTTTGTCAAACCTTGATGGTTCAATATTGAATATACAGGGTGTCCTAGACCTCATGGTAGTCCCTGAAATGGGGGGTTGGGGATGAAATTCTGAGTCGATTGATATAAGCATGTATGGGTCTCAGATCAAACCGTGAATTATTATTAATTTTTTTAGCAGGCGCATCTGATTGGCCCGTCTTAAAAAGATAATAATAATTCAGGGGTTGATCTGAGACCCATACATGCTTATATCAATCGACTCAGAATTCCACCCCCAACCCCCCATTTCAGGGACTACCATCAGATCTAGGACACCCTGTATATGGTTTACGATGGGCAAGAGGGGTTTTTTTTCCAATTGTTTACAAAGGTTCAGTTTGCGTTAATCCGTCTTTAGAAATGGTTTATCTTGGTCCTAAAGAAACAAAAAAAATACATCACCCGTAGTAAAAGGACATACATTAAACTATTTTTTATCTCCGGGTGATCTGTGGTGAAAAAAATTCAAAAAATTCGTAAATACTAAGTATAGTCTAGACAATAACATATACATTTTTTAAAATATAATCTTCGATTGTGGGCAACGCTCCAACCTCTTCAAGCCCAGTGGGACAAGGCAAGTGCTTTCTGCCTAACTACCGCGGGTAATAAACATGTGGGTTGAGTGATGATTAATGTCAGTTTTGTTCTTAAAATCCGATCGGCCGTCAGATAAACGCCAATTGTGAACTTTTTTATCCGACGCTGTTCAACGTGCAACAGTGACCCGTTTATTACCAGCAAGCATATTGGTATCATTATATTAATCTGATGAACTTGTGGCGATCTAGTCCAGACCAACTTGTGCTCGTTAAGACTACAGCTATAACGATCGATCGCGACATGTCGAAGTGTCCAATTCATATCGTATAAATCTCACCCGATAAATTGGAACCGGAATGAGGCAGCGCAAAAACCCTGAAAGCCGCAATATCTCGTTCGACTCCCAATCTAACCTTGTAATTACACATATCAGCAGTTTTATTGACCACCGCCGACACCCGAAACCCCCCCCCCCCCCCACGAAAGATTTCCATTACTTATCAACCATTGCATCAATTTCTGTGGAGCTTCAGAGATGCCTTGGATATCAGGATTTGTCCTACGAAAGGACAAAGGGAAAGCTGGCTGTCGAGTGGAAAATTCGACAACAGTTCGAACTTGAAGCGTGACATTCTTATCGTATTCCACACGGATATTTTCGCTTGG
This sequence comes from Ophion slaviceki, assembly GCA_944452715.1. Lineage (NCBI taxonomy): Eukaryota > Metazoa > Arthropoda > Insecta > Hymenoptera > Ichneumonidae > Ophion > Ophion slaviceki. Next base: position 10,092,787 of record OX101785.1, read on the forward strand.
ACTTCCTGTTCTGGTTCAAGGGTTCGAGGGAACATGGTTAGCTACTTTTGTTGAGAGACTGGACATTTCGGGACACAGCGAGAGAAAAAGAGATACGGATGTAGACGAACGGAGAAAAATAGAAGCAAGACGAAAGAAAAAGAGAGAAAACGAGGGAGAGTTTTAGTTGTACACCCTAAATGATCTATGGCCAAAGATAAACCACGCGTTCAACAAGTGTGCGCTTCGGAGATATAGAGCTGCCGGCTGGGTGCTGCAGCATCACGTAGACTAGTCGCACTAGCAGCTTTTCTATCTTTCTTGTAGCGTTTTCGACCAGCAGCGATCATCACATACACACACACACACACACACACACACACACACACACACACACACACACACACACACACACGCACGCACACGCACACGCACACGCACACGCACACACACTCACACACACACGCACACGCACACGCACACGCACACGCACACACACTCACACACACACGCACGCACACACGCACACACACACACGCACACGCACACGAACATAAACGTTGAAGAGAGATGGGGATGAATTCCCAGGACGTTTTGTTTGGGTTTGTTTGGGTTTCACATACACACACATACACACACACACACACACACACACACACACACACACACACACACACACACACACACACACACACGCACGCACGCACACGCACACGCACACACACTCACACACACACGCACACGCACACGCACACGCACACGCACACACACTCACACACACACGCACGCACACACGCACACACACACACGCACACGCACACGAACATAAACGTTGAAGAGAGATGGGGATGAATTCCCAGGACGTTTTGTTTTGCTCTGGACGTATAAAAATTCAAATGGAATGGCGGCGTTGGGCACGCGGCTCTCGTAGATCGTTGGGAATCGAGATTTATCGTGGGGCCTCTTAACCCCGAGAACGATGTGCACTATACACACCCCACGAATTATACGTGCCAGCGAGCGTGAAAGTATTCAGCAGGCATAGACAAAATATGCGAAACACTGATCCAGCTCCGTGGCAAGCTTATAATTAGCTAATTGTGGACGAACCGAGCAACACGCCGTATTTTCTTGCAACAAACGAAGAAATCCGGACTCTGGAACATTACTGTTTCTTGAGTAATATGTCCCTTACTGGCTTGGGGGGGGGATTGCTTTGTCATTCCCGTGTAGAAATTGACGTAGGGATCCAATTGGATTTCCATACTTGTCGCCACTTCATGATAGGTATCTAACCCAAAGCTCGTATACTGGATTCTGATCGGGATTGCCCATTTGAATCCAATGGACGAATCCAATTTGAATCCTAAAGGATTCCCAGGTTATGGAATAGAACCTGATACGATTCTTGATGGATCTCGTCGCATTGTGTATGGTGAATTTCCTTACGTCTTTTTACGTCACGCTCGTGAATTGGATTCTAATTGGGATTCCCCATTTGCATACAATGTACGAATCCAATTTGAATCCTAAGGGATTCCTAGATTATCGAACAGAACTTGATACCATTGTTGATGGGTCCCATCGCATTCTGGACGTTGAATTTTCTAAACAAAATATGTAGATATACAAAATGAGTGGATCGTCAATAAGTATAAATCTTATCTTTAAAAGTATATGAATCGCTCAAAAACGTATATCTCAAAAGTCGATTTGAATCGCATCACTTAAAATCCGCGATTATCGTTTGTTATTTATTTTGATGCACTTTAAGGGGTTACCCCACTTGCGATTTTGAAAAAATCGATTTTTTTATTGCATTTTTTGAAGTATAAGTAGCCCGGAATAGATGACTCTATGTAAGTTTACAAAAAAATATATTTTCTTCGTGTAAACTGAAATTGAAACTTTAAACGCGTTTTTCTCAAAATGGCATTTCTGAAGTCGTTGACCAAGATTACTCGAACACTAATGAACCGATCTTCTTGAAATTTTGCAGGCTTATTTAATACATAAAAATGTAGTCTTTAATCGTTCGATTTTTTTTTTTCGAAAAAAAATGGCCGTTTTATAGCCAAAAAACGGCCGTTTTTTTTTCGTTAAAATCGAACCATTAACTTTGACTGTCCGCCATTTTGTGAAAAATGAATATTTTTTAAAATCCTTCGATTAAAGACTAGTTTATACTTATATTTGACTAAATCCATCCGCATTTTTTTTTCAGATGATCCACTTCGCCGCAATGTTGGTCACCGCAAACCGTATATATAAAAACATTATTTCATTGACGGCCATTTGCCACTAAACAATGTAATATTTTTCAATAAAAAAATTACTGAAAGTTCTTCAAGATGTGTTCTTTAAGATGGTATATTGATCGGTAAAAAAGTTTTGTAGTTTTCTTTAAAAAAATTCATGAAAAAGGCCTTTTTTTTGCGCTACAAGTGGGGGTAACGCCTTAAAATAATATCACCACAGACGCACACGCTGACGACGCGTGCAGGTTACCTTTTAACACGCCGAGTTTTTTCTCGTGGCGTTTCACGTATTTTCGGTTCCAACGTGACTAGAATTCTCAAACGGCGTTAATCGGGGAACAGTTCTGAATCCAATTGGATCCCAATGAGGATTGCCTATGGGCGGTACCCCTAACAAATCCCTATAGATATGCCCTACTTGCACGGGATGACGAAAAGATATTTCTTTGGGAGATCCAACAAATTGCGGTTGAGAATTTCACATAAGAAATTCTCAAACGATGTCAATTGGGAAATAGGGCGGAATCCACTTGGATTCCAATGTGGACTCCCAACGTACGGCGACCCTATCAAATCCCTATAGGGATGTGGTAGGATTTGGAGACTCCCCAACCAATTTATGCACGGGTGCCCATTTTTTTCGTCCACCCCTAACTCCATTCACGTTTAAGGCACGCGAAGCCGTGCCACTTTTGCTCCATGACTCAGATATATGCGTATCTCGAAAAACATATTTGTATCATTGAAGTTTGATTATCCTTTGGTATTTATATGTTATCAGGGTCGCCGAATCCAAGTCGAAAATTTGATTTTTTTCTATTTACTATTGCGAATCCAACCTGGTGGCCTAAGAGAAAGAGTTATTTCATTTGAATGAAACCCTATACTCTATAATTCGAAAGAGTGCATCCAATATGGCACAACGAAATGCAAAAAAAATTATATGCAGTCGTTTTCGAGCTCACGGAATCCAAATGATATATCGGACATTAAAATATTTCGAATACACACATCTACTCGATTTTGATGAAACTCCATACCCGCAGGTTTTTGAGGTCACCGATTATGAATTTCAACTAAACATTCAGATATTGAATACACCCAGTCCAATATAGTGAACTACAAGAGTGAACTTTATTGATTTTTTAAATATGTTTCTATAATAATTTATTACAAAACCCACGAATACGGAGTTTCATTTGAATTAATAAGTTGTTACACTTATGCAAATGCAAACAAATTTGTTGCAGAAATATTTCCAGCACATTGTTAGCTCGAAAAGTTTTCTTTTTGTTCGACAGCGAAGAAGTCAACGAAATTGTTCGCATTTTTTTCCGATTCGTTAAAGCTCAAGGCTTTAACGAATTTCAACAAATTTTAAAATTCACAAATCGAACGGCTGAAATTTTTTTTTTCACACAATGCAAAATTTGTATGCGCGTTACATGGACCCGGCATAGCAGACTAATGATGAATAAACATTTTCTTTGTGTAAATCGCACTTGAACTTTTAAACGCGTGTTTTTCAAAACTGCATTTTTCAAATTGACTTCCATTATATCTTAAAAACTATTGAACGGAGTTCGCTCAAATTTTTATAGTATAGTCAGCACATCTATAGTTCTCACCCGAAATAGAATATTTCTGATATGTGCCATAGATTTTTTGAGCTAAAAGAACTATGTTTTTTTAAGCTAAAAAAACTATGTTTTCTAGGCTAAAAAACGATGTTTTTTAAGCTAACAAAAACTATGTTTTTTTAAGCTAACAAAAACTACGGCAGATAGAAATGACGAAACTTGGAACTTAACTTTTAAAACCGTGCCAAAAATTCAATTTTCGATATTTTTGCTTTAAGGTAACGGTACCAATGATCGGACGGTTAAGAGCATTTTTAGATTATAGGATTTAGTATTCATTTAAGGAACGTTAAAAAAAAAATGACCGGACCTAACGTCAAGCTCGTAAATTCTAGTTTTCAAAACACATGCATTAACTGCCGGTAAGTTAAATATTTTTATTTTTATACGCTCTAATGTTCAATAACACAAAATGTACCAATTTTCGGACAGCTGTTAGCGTTACGTACCTATGTTCGGACACGCTCATGTCCCAATTTTCGGACATGCAGAAATTGATTCCTATGGTTGCAAGGTTATGTTGAACTGGTACGTAAGATCTAAATATAGGACACATGTACTTACCAATTGATTTTCTCTTCTTTTTTCCCTTCTTTTTTCACTTCTTTTTTTTTCAAAATCCCAAACTAAGTCAGTAATAAGTCATTTATCGCGAGGTACGCAGCGAAACGAAATCAACAACGCGTGGCGTCCGGCGATTTGGTCTCTATGGCTACGTGCTCTCGTACTAGTGATCGGACGAGATCACTGTGGATGAGCTTCGACCGTGGTACATGCGTGTGATACATGTCCCAATTAATGGGACACTGAATTTATTATATAAAACCTTATCCAAACCGAAATTTAACGACGGTTTCGAAAAGTCGGTTCGATTCACTTTCGATGGATCATAAGTCTAGTCTAGAAATCGATAAAAAATAAACTCCTATTACTATCACAAATTATTGCAACTCTTTGGTTCTTCGGTTTAGAAAAGTGCATTCATGACATGGCTGACTCGGACTCGTTAATATAACTCGTCAATTTCACTACTAAAATTCGTTATTAACGTACAATTTTCCAGTAATCAATTAATAATTGAAGGCTGAATAGAATGCAAGCGTTACTTTTCGTTAACTATGAATTATATATGTAATATAGTGAAGTATTCGAACTACTGTCCGAAAATTGGGACCCGTCCGAGCATTGGTACCGTTACCTTACGCTAGTTCCGGCGATAACCTCAGGTCCCAAATTACAATGCCGTTTGATTTTTTTTTATTTCAGATGAGTAAAACCTCCGGAATCATGGCAGCCGTCAACTAACTTTTTCTACTCTGGAGTGTCTTCCGAACGGTGTACATTCGATTAAACTCGTTATTTTTATTCGATAAAATTCTGAGGGACCGTATAAATATTGATAAATGAGTGTTCAAAATTCAAAGATAGCGTGTTTTATTCGTTCATAAAAAAAAATCCCAAAAAAGCGACAAAAAATTGCTCTCACATAGGATGATCCCGTTAAACCATTATCTGGCGCAGTGAAAAATTTAATTACACCCGTCGTTATCATTATACGTAATTTCGTGAAACCTCGATTTAGAAAATCATTGGGTTTACTTCAGCATCGCGAAATTTATTACGCACCCGTTAAAAATGATTTACGGATTGTATGGATCATGGCGCTTTTTAATGTTTTTCATATCTGAGCGTTTCAATGTTTTGAGGATGATCGAAGAGTCTGGCCGATGAGAAGCAAAACGCATGAAAATTGTGCGGCAGCAGTGAGCGGGGCTCATTTCTCTATTACGGACCATCAAACGTCCATCCAGCATTCGAGGTATCGTGTTACTCGCCGGCTCCCTCTCTATAACATTGTATACAATACGAATACACAAAACTGGTCCCCTTGTCTTATACCGGGTGTACGAAATTCATCACGCAATATTTCTGGTCCCTCAGCTGGAAAATTCGTCATTATTTATCAATCACACTTTCTAAGAGTATCGTTACAAATTTTCGTAAGTACGTGGGGTAGATGAAAAACATATTCGCACACTTCGGATTTTTCTGTGCACTTTCTGAGAAATTCCATTAACTTACGTCATTTGTATTAAGGGGTTAGGCTGCAGTAATAATGGAGAACGCTCGTTCATCGCTTGAGGCTACTCAAATTGAAGAGGAAGGTCCAACATATAGTGCAGGGGTCACTGATTGAAGGTAAACTTATTATTACAACGATACAACTGCTAGCAAAACTTCTAACGCGTTTTTCTCGAAACTATGCTGTTCAGAACGGTGTACACGATTTGTCGACATCTAATGAACGGATTGACTTGAAATTTGGTATACTTATTCAGTGTAATAGTAGTTTAGTCTTGACCGACGTTTTTCTCAAAACACCATTTTTCGAAACGGTGACCACGATATTTCAGAAACTACTGCACCGATCTTGTTCAAATTTATACAGCATCTTTAATATGTTATAAGCCAGCGATTGAACTAGGATTATCATGATTGCTTCGTTAGTTTTTTTTGTACGAGCGAAAAACTTAAGAAAAAATGAGTAAAAAATAGAATGTAATTTTCAAAAGTGTATAAAAAAGTCAATTTTTGTAATTTAGAATTCACTCTAGTTCAATCGCTAGTCTTAAATATGAAGATTAAAATGCCGTTTGGTTTTTTGATTTCAGATAAGCAGAACAGCCGCAATCTTGGTCACCGTCAAGCACCTCTTTTACTTAATGTCTTCCTGTCGGCCACTATAACGTTTATTCTATTATATATTTTGACTTCAAAAAATTTGTAAAGCTTATTTAAATGTTAATAAAGATTATGCAAAAACAATGAGATTGATTATTTCGATGCTTTGTCCGTAAAAAATTATTGAAAACGCCGTAAAAAAACAGCCGAGAAACTGGAGGACCCCGTTAAATCAGAATTACAGTGTTTTTTCCCCATTAGGAATATTAGTTTTTGATTATTTGGAGTTGATATGTCTGTTTGTTTTATGAATAGACCATGTGCCGCACCGTAGTGGGAAGATTTAAGAGTAAAGTTTTGTTTGAAATTCCGAATAAATGAATAAACATGCGTCCCAAAACGATCCTCACTCTTTCTATATTTTTGTTTGCTTTCGTAATCTTAATCTGATGTGCTTAGCACGTACAAACCGTCCCGTAAGCGTGCGGTCATCGGTTTATTGGTGCGTATCCAGAAGATCCTACGGCAGTATGACCTTTTCGTACCCAAAAACCCGCTCGGCTCTAAAGGCAAACTTTGGAGAAAATAGAAGATCCACCAGGCTCAAGGCTGCTGTATGTATAATACAGTTTCTTCCAACAGTGAAACTCGATCGGAAAACTTATAGCACCTTCGTAATGGAATAAAAATCGAAATAATCGACCGCATCTTAGATCCTAAGAATATAAATTTTCAAACAATGATAACTAAACTTTGTTAACAAATAGTCCCGAAAGAATTTTCTAACGCATATTTTCGTAAAATTTTAACACCTCGTATAAAATAAATTCATCGATTTTTCTGGATACGTGGGGGTGTATTGTCTCAAAATGTTCATTTCTAGTTTGGGTGGTCTGCTAGGGGCCACTCTAGAATTTTCGAAAAATCGGTTTTTAATTATTTTTTTATGGTGCCCTAGGACCTCAAAAATGATGTCCCAAAAGATTATGGCCGGGAAAAATCTCTAAGTACTCGGTTTTCGAATTTTAGTACAAGGCCGCCTGGTCCGCAGCGAGCTACTCAAAACTTCAAACGCGTTTATCTGAAAACTGCATTTTTTAAGCTGGCCGGAAACATAACTCAGATAATTTTCAACCGATTCACTTGAAATGTTGAATATATCTTGAAAAATACATTGTCTACGGAAGTACGTAGGAATTTTTTTATATTGCATAGTTCATTTGTTATTAACAATTATCTGACGATTTTTCAGGCAATTTTTTCACTTTCCGCTTTAGAAGTGCGCCATTTGGCCAAAAATCAATATATCGAAAAAATCCTACGTACTTCTATAGCAGTTATTATACATAATCGAAAAAAATTCATTGGCTCATTATAATTCAAAAATTACAGGAGCTGTTTGTCCGACCGTCGACCCTGGAAAAACGGAGACGTCATCGCAAAAACGCTGCACAGCCGCCATTTTGAAATTAATCGCTTCAAAAAAATTATGGTACACAGTCACTGATATGTATGATAAACACCCTTTTTTGTAATATCGATTAATGTTGTAGTTTTTCTGAAAAAAAATCCCTAAAACGCCTATTTTTCGGCCTATAGAGTGGCCTAAGGCCTTAAGGGGTTACCCCCACTTGCGATTTTGAAAAAATCGATTTTTTTTTATTGCATTTTTTTGAAGTATAAGTATCCGGGCCCATACTTCTGTATGGCCCCGGAATAGATGACTCTATGTAAGTTTACAAAAAAATATATTTTCTTCGTGTAAACTGAAATTGAAACTTTAAACGCGTTTTTCTCAAAATGGCATTTCTGAAGTCAGTGACCAAGATTACTCGAACACTAATGAACCGATCTTCTTGAAATTTTGCAGGCTTATTTAATACATAAAAATGTAGTCTTTAATCGTTCCATTTTTTTTTTTTTTTCGAAAAAAAATGGCCGTTTTATAGCCAAAAAACGGCCGTTTTTTTTCGTTAAAATCGAAACATTAACTTTGACTGTTCGCCATTTTGTGAAAAATGAATATTTTTTAAAATCCTTCGATTAAAGACTAGTTTATGCTTATATTTGACTAAATCCATCCGCATTTTTTTTTCAGATGATCCACTTCGCCGCTATGTTGGTCACCGCAAACCGTGTATATAAAAACATTATTTCATTGACGACCATTTGCCACTAAACAATGTAATATTTTTCAATAAAAAAATTACTGAAAGTTCTTCAAGATGTGTTCTTTGAGATGGTATATTGATCGATTAAAAAAGTTTTGTAGTTTTCTTTAAAAAAATTCATGAAAAAGGCCTTTTTTTGCGCTACAAGTGGGGGTAACCCGTTAAAGGATAACAAAAGCTAAAAAAGATAATCAAAAGAATTTAAGCATTCAATTGTAAAACTGTTCTTTGCATCCTCAAAGTGTTTAGAACACACGGCCAAATGGATATTTTCATATTTAAAGTATTTTAGAATTTGCAGCCTGTTGAGCGGAACCGTCCGCCGGCTGGGAAACAAGTAGCTGAGGCGCGCAGAGCGTTTTTCTGGAAACAGCATTTTTGGTTCAGCATATATGGTTCATTATATTGAATATATGGGTCATTATAGACGTAGATTCTAAGGGTGAAAAAATGAGCAAATGACCCCCCACCCCAATCCGCCAAAAAATTATCCATCTTCCCCATCGTAATGGACAAGACGGTTTTTTTCTAAATGTTGACAAAGGCTTGCGTTAATTCGTTGTTAAAAATTGTTTATCTTGGTGCTTAATAGCAAAAAATACATCACTCGTAGCGTGAACGTCTTGCCTATCAAAAAATTCGTATAGACTCAGTCTAGACAATAACATATATATTTTTTCCAAATTTAATCTTGAATTCTGGCTAACGCTCCAACCTCCTTAAGCTCGTATATCGTATCATCCATTTACCCAATATACTTCTTTCCAATCAATGTAGGACCACGCACAACCTGTCACTGTAAATTGAAACCATTGCAATTAAAAAAGTTATACGTGAATCTACCAACAAACATTTCCAGCACTCTCCCCGTAGGTTTTTCCCGAATAAAACGCATGCCATATGTATGGAACGTCCATGGAGGTTGACCAGGATGTGGACAAAGGATAAGATTCTTGCTCCGGCAACGGGCAGAGTTCATCCCGTATCTTATACCTGCCCGCCCCATACAGTCTTAGGGGATTTTCATCTTTATACAGGATTTAAAATGCCGAAACATAAGCGCTGTGGACCGTCTCCGGAGCGTACACACTCCCAACGCCCTTTAATTCTTTCCTTCGGACTTCACTGTTATGTGTCCCTTCGGACTCTCTGCACACGAAAGACGAAGGAATCGGTTTGTTCTTCTTTATTATTTTCTCGACCGTAAACCGTTTCCCATTCCATTCGTTTTTCCACCTAAATGTACATACGCATATATATATATATATATATATATATATATATATATATATACACCACACACACGTGTGTATATATATATATATATATATATATATATATATATATATATATATATATATATATATATATATATATATATATATATATATATATATATATATATATATATATATATATATATATATATATATACACACACACGTGTGTGTGTGTGTGTACACACATATATATACACATACACACACAAGAGTGAAGAAACTGAGAAAAAATATTCCAACCAAGCTCTAAACACAAGAAGGTGAGGGGCGTATCGACTGTGAAAAAAGGGTCGATTCAATCAAGAAAAACGAAGCACCGACGATAAGTTTGGAAGAAAATAACTACTCGCATCTTTCGAGTCCATCTATGTTCGATCGAACAATATCGTTAAAGGGAGAAATACATTCGGGCGACGAAAACAATTGCTGATTTTCATAATTTTTTTTAAAAGGAATGTTTTCTTCACCATTTTTGAGACTTAGGGTATGTTTTATTACTACTTTTTGCTGTCACATGGCATTTTTTTATTAACCTTAAAAAATGGCGGAGGTATAGCACGGTCTTCTATACTGGCGAGATGTATAGCTAGAAAACTAATCAACCGATACTGAAATTTGGTATAAATCTTTTTGACCTTATTGTCCAAAAAATGACGCCAAATGTTTTTAAAAATAAAAAAAAAGTTCATCGCCATATGTAGCCATTTTTTCGGAAATTTTAATCATTTTATTTTGAAGCTTATGGTAGGTCGGAGCCTAAATTAGAAGGTCCGAAAAATCGTTTTTTTTTATTGCTTAAATCGATAGATAAACTATCCAAGAATAGATTTACAAAGCTACAGAGGCCAATTGTAAATATTTTCGAAGATATGAGGCCTAAAGCAGAGAAGCGTCGAGCAGGTGTGTGCTGGTGATTGATATTTCTCCCTATCAAAAACTTTGAAGCGCGTTTTATCCAGTTTTCATATTCACGATTTTTCCAAATTGACGGGCGTGATAACAAAAAAACTAAACGACATGTTGAATCAAACCAAAATTTATTTTCTTCAGTATAAAAATCTTTTCTAAGTGAACTAAAAAAGACTTTTTAAATAATTTTTATAGCACGTTAAAGTGTATTTTAAACCCATTTTTTTCAAACCTGAGAAATGTTATAATTTCACGATTTTTTCAGCTTTTTCCTAGTTCATCCAGAAGAAAAATATATAACAATTGAAAATTTTGTTGGTCTTTTTGTTTCAGTCAAGAATTACCAGCTGCATATTTCCCGCCGATTGCAGGCTGCAGTGGCAAGACGCACATGGAATAGGCTGATAAATCTGCAATCATTTATTGTTTCATGTTGAACATTTTTTTATACATGAAAAGATACCTCAATGTTTACTAGGCTCACTTGTTTTTTTTTCCCTTCTAAAAAAATCCCCGAAAAACGCTTTTTTTTGGACCTTCTAATTCAGGCTCCGGCCTTAATCGATATTCAACATTTCTCACTTTTTCTTGGTTCATATTCTGCGTATGAGTGTTAACGAAAGAAAAATCTTCGTTGATTGTTTTCAGATTAATCCCGCCGACGTTACGTGTCACGCGGTCTGACAACACCCGTCGCAACCCTTTTAGAAGACCGTGCCATACCTCCGTCATTTTTAAACATGAATAATTTTTTTAAAATACCATGGAACAGCCAAAATTCGTAATAAAAAATACCCGAACTCTCAAAAACGATGACGAAATCTTTCCCTTTAACCCTTCGTTGACACACTGGGTCATTTCAACCCTCATACACTTTCAGTAAAATTCTCACTTTTCCAAAATAAAAAAATATTCAATAATTTTTCAACGATTTATTTTGATATTTTCCGCATTTTAATTATGCACACACATTGAGAAATGTTTGTGCCCGATTGTTTTTCAACAAAAACTGATCTAAGGGTTGGTAATGGCAGGTGAATGAAGAACTATCCGGGTCAAAGTGACCCAGTGTGTCAACGAAGGGTTGAAAAAACCATGAAAATAAAAAAAATGTCCTCGCCTAAGGTATCTTCCTCCTTGATTGGGAATGAATTCGACCAGCCTAAGGGGTTACCCCCACTTGCGATTTTGAAAAAATCGATTTTTTTTTATCGCATTTTTTTGAAGTATAAGTATCCGGGCCCATACTTCTGTATGGGCCCGGAATAGATGACTCTATGTAAGTTTACAAAAGAAAAATATTTTCTTCGTGTAAACTGAAATTGAAACTTTAAACGCGTTTTTCTCAAAATGGCATTTCTGAAGTCGGTGACCAAGATTACTCGAACACTAATGAACCGATCTTCTTGAAATTTTGCAGGCTTATTTAATACATAAAAATGTAGTCTTTAATCGTTCGATTTTTTTTTTTCGAAAAAAATGGCCGTTTTATAGCCAAAAAACGGCCGTTTTTTTCGTTAAAATCGAACCATTAACTTTGACTGTCCGCCATTTTGTGAAAAATGAATATTTTTTAAAATCCTTCGATTAAAGACTAGTTTATACTTATATTTGACTAAATCCATCCGCATTTGTTTTTCAGATGATCCACTTCGCCGCAATGTTGGTCACCGCAAACCGTGTATATAAAAACATTATTTCATTGACAGCCATTTGCCACTAAACAATGTAATATTTTTCAATAAAAAAATTACTGAAAGTTCTTCAAGATGTGTTCTTTAAGATGGTATATTGATCGATTAAAAAAGTTTTGTAGTTTTCTTTAAAAAAATTCATGAAAAAGGCCTTTTTTGCGCTACAAGTGGGGGTAACGCCCTAAGCCGCGTATTCGATTTCTGTTTTCCGTGGGAATATCGAAGGAGTATCAAAAAGGGGAAGACAACTAGGCCGCGTTGCCTTTCCAACCTTTTCATCGCTTCTCCGTCGATAAAAGATGGAAGATGCAGAGCAGCTTTCGCATGCTCGAGGCGCTTGGTTCGCTACCCTTCGGATACTCGTGCTCCCATCTCGTTCGGGGTCCACTTCGTCGTCTTCGTTGTAGTTATGACAATATATCTCGGGCCGGCGAGAGTAACGTTGGATGAGCAACGCCGTGTGGAGTCCCGCAGACTTCCCAAAGCGCACCGGGGCCCTCCTTTGTCGGTGATTTTTCGAGCGAAAACCGCGAAGACGACATCACGAATCCATGCGAGAGAGAGAGAGACGAGTAAAGATGAAAGAGAAAGAGAAGAGGAGAAGCAGTAGAAGTGTCTGCGGTTCGGCAATGGCAACTTTTGGAACCTCATCCTACTCGCTATCCCATTCTTTTAGCTTTCTTTAATTCACCTCCTTTCGTCGGTGCCACAGGATAACCGTGAAATAAAAAGGTATACACCGGAGAAGAAGATTCGAAGGTAACCATTGGGTGTTCGCAAGGTGCCGAAGACACTTGGGTGCTCTTTTTTCGAAGACAACATAAACTTCCGTGCAATTTTTTCGTGGCCCTCGTTCTCATTTAGGAATTGGAAAAACACGAGCCACCAACGGCAAGCTTGGATTACTGTTTAGTCTTTTTGGATGTAGTGACCACAAGAGATTGGTCTCGAAACAATCTTCATCTAGAATTAGGATTCCTCGGGTGAAACATTTTTCACCCCAAGAGGTGCTTCTTGGGGGGTCGAATTTATGTCTACAACCGATCATCTATGAACCATGCAACAGAACCGAAAATTGTAATTCGAGATTTCTGGTCGGCTTAAGGATGTATGGCAACTAAGTTATTTACTACTGTTCGAATTGAAACTCACTGATATTGTAAAGGAAAATATCGAGAACTTTTTGAGATTAAAAAAACAAAATTTGCCCACGTGAATGCTGAGATAAACGAATTCAAAGTTGGATCATTTAACACGGGAAACATAGGACTGTACGTCCAAAATTCCCTTTACATTGGCAAAAAAGGTATTTCCGGAGTACTCTTTTGTAAAAAAAACTTTTGTGCGGTATCGCTGTAATATGCATGATACGTTAAAAAAAAATCGACATGTGCCCATATATTTTGCGAGATATTGCGAGTTAAATGGGACCGTTTTCGTATTTCTTTAGCTCGTATGTAGTAACCACGACAACGTCAGGGAAAACGTACATCAAATCAGCAACTAAATTTGCAGTTAAAAATTAAAAATTCTTCTTTCTGTACCGCATGTTTTACTTTGAGCTGTGGTAAATCTCCTTTTTAGCTTCAATGAATACTACAATTATTTTATTTAGTCTTTAAATGCGATTTTTGCAAATTGCATAATCAGTTCTGTAACGACTCTGCAGTAGCTGCCATACATCCTTAAGGCGGATATCCTTTTACAACGATCAAAAAATCGATTTTTTTATCGATAGAACCTTTTTTTAATCGATAGCACTTTTTTTATCGGTAGAACTTTTTTGTAATCGATAGAACTTTATTTTAATCAATAGAACTTTTTTTTAATCGATAGAACTTTTATTTTAATCGATAGTATTTTTTTGTAATCGGTGGAACTTGTTTTCAATCGATAAAACGTTTTTTTTATTTATATAAATGTACAACATTTTCCCAAAGTTTCAAAGTGAAATTCGAAAAACTTCAAACGTTACAGCCCGTCAATGAGTGCCTCACCGCTCGGATTCGGAACGCGCGCAGCAGGTAGAAGCAAGAACAAGAGGGGCAGGCAGAGGTGGCCGAAAAGTAATTAAATTAACGACTAACAATTACGATTACTAGTGTAATTGATCATTCAATTACTGTGTAACAGATTACATTAGTAATGCGTTACCACAAGGACTTAGTACAATTTAATTCACACTGTATAACTTAAAATGCGTTCTTCTCAAAACTGCACTTTCGAAATTGGCGTGCAGGATTAGTCAAAAAATACTAGACGGATTGAGCTGGAACTTGGTTGAAATATTGATCATGTTGCTGCCTTCTACTTCACGAGAATTGTTTTTCAAAAATTAGAAGAAAAAAACTACTTTGTTAATCCAAATTTTACAGAAATTTTGCGTGAAATGTTGATTACAATTCTCTTAAATTTGTATTTGCTTCGTTTCGATTACTGCCAAACAGAAACTATACCTGTTTCTGTTTAACAGAGATTCTCTTAACTTTGCATTTTCTTCATTTAAATTACTGTCAAATAGAAACTATACATGTGTAGTTTCTATTTGACAGAAATTTAAATGAAGGAAATGCAAATTTAAGAGAATGGCACGCATTTACAAAAAAAAATCATAATTTCACGGAAAATTTCTGTAAAATGTTCGTTTTGCAGAATTTCGAAAATGTAGTTGTGGGAAAAAACGCGTTTAAAATTTACATAGAATTTTAATTAAACTGCACTAGGTAGGTAAATGTCGTAATTAAAAGTTTTACCTACCTACCTACTAAAAATTTCAAGAAGAAACTATACATGTATAGTTTGTACTTGACAGTAATGTATAGAAAATGCAAATTTAATAGAATCGCACACATTTACAAAAAAAAATCAAAATTTTACCCAACGTTTCTGTAAAATGTTCGTTTTGTAGAATTTCGAAAATGCAGTTTTGAGAAAAACGCGTTTAAAATTTACATAGAATTTGAATTAAATTGCACTAGGTACTTGTCGTAACTGACCATTTACAATTTTTTTTGCTAATACAAGTCTACGGGAAGCGAATTATGCACGTCGATTTGCAACTCCGGCGGCAACCTTGCTCCAACACTCTGCCACAACTTCGTCATTTTGATGATAAATGAATTTAAAAAATTGTTCTGTGTACTTAAAAATATTATTAAAGTATCCCGATAGTTTGATAAGTGTAAAAAAATAATTTCTTAGTTTAAAACGGTTTCGGAGTTTAAAAAATCAATTTTCGAGTTTAAAAATCCCTCAAAATTGCTTAATCGTTTCCCATCTACGTATCCCACCTTAACGACCAAGGAGATTAAGAATTTCCCAGAAACGTGATCGATAATGATTTTCAAAAGCCAATTTGAAAGTTTTTCAGGGGCCGGGTTGAAATTCCGAACTTTGGATGATCAGAACGCTCAAAACTCCGAAAGAATACTGCCCCGAGAGATGAAACTCCGAAAGAATTTTTCACGAAAGACCAAAACTCCGAAAATCTGAACACCGTCAAAATAATTCGGCTATGGAATTTATAAAAGTTTCAAAATTTTCAATAAATCGACGAATTATTTCAAGAATTTTTTTTTTATTAAGAAGTAATTTTACGTCAATTTTGAAATTTGTCTAGACAATGTTATGCGTTCTACATAATTTACAGTCAACTGTGTAGACTTTCGCTGGCGTAATCTTGACGAACCTTGTAATTTCGGAACATGAAAAATCAGGAATTTTAAACCGTCGGCGCATTCAAAGTTCGAGATTTCAACCCGGCCCTCATGTCATGATCATGCCAGCGAAAGTCTATACAGTTGACTATAAATGATGTAGAACGTATAACATTGTCTAGATAAATTTCAAAATCGTACGAAAAATGACTTCTCAATTTAAAAAAATTCTGGACATAATTGGTCGATTTATTGAAAATTTTGAAACTTTTAAAACTTCCATAGCCGAATTATTTTGACGATGTTAAGATTTTCGGAGTTTTGGTCTTTCGTGTAAAATTCTTTCGGACTTTTGAGCGATCTGACCATTCAAAGTTCGGAATTTCAACCCGGCCCCATCTTGAATTTCGGAACATTAAAATTCGGAATTTTAAACCGTCGGAGCATTCAAACTTCCGAATTTCAACCCGGCCCCGATTTTCTCCCCTTTCCAGTCGTTAGGTAGCTGTCAAATTTGCCTGTGGCAAAAGGGCACATCGGTGAGAAGAAATAACCATTGAGATGCGTGACGTATCGGAAAAATATGCGAATGTTTACCGCAATTTGTCGCATCGACCGGACAATCACACGAGAGCGGATGTTGCCGGGAAATCCGCCTAGAGAGGCGCGTGAAAATGGGAAATAACGAAAAAGGGAGAACGATGAACAAGGAGGATAAACAGAATGATACGAGGGGTAAAAGTTTACGGACCCTTCTTGATTTCCTTCCTTCACTCGTTCCTTCTCCCTCGCTTTTTTTTACGACGGTACAAGACGGCGTGACCGCACATGTATCGAGAACGAGCGTACTCGCCCTTTCGGGGACTTTTTATAGGCCTTGTATTATAGCATGCGACTCGTATATCGAGGAGGGAAGGAAAGGGAGAGCGCGTTGCCGATGAGGACGGGAAATAGCGGGACCAACGGAGAAAGAAGGAAAGAGACATGCGATATATTATTGGTGAGCGGTGCGAGCGAGAAATACCGCTATAAAGAACCCATGAATGTCCTAAAGGGCGAGCAAGTTCTTTTTCGTGATATAACCAAAGTGCCGCCATGATGAGACACACGTACCATGCGTCACCACGTATATACCATGTATAGATCCTTTTAACATGAACTCTCTCTCTCTCTCTCTCTCTCTCTCTCTCTCTCTCTCTCTCTCTCTCTTTCTTTCTCCCTCAGGGTGGTCGCGAAAAGGGGCATAGGGTTTGTTAATACGGTTGCTTACATTTGGCCAATTGTGACACTATTTCACGTTTCCCGTTAGGGATGCGGGACATCTTTGAATTCCCGTATAAAGATAATAATTGAGGGTTGAGCCACTTCCGGAAGACACATATTCAAATGGAGGAAACACTTTAAGGGCCTATACTAGTGTGAACGCTGAACATTTGGGTGATTTTCGGGAATTTTTTGGAAGAAAAGTACTCAATTAAACGTTTCGGAAAATTAAGAATATATTTGGCTATATTTGACCTATATTACATAATTTTTTCATAGAAAAATATTGAGATCCAAGCGACTTGTGCGCTGCCTTCGGAGGCGCCAAAAAAAAAGTTCCTCCACTGCTGACATGATTCCAACCGATTGAGTAGCTGAAACCGAAAAAGGAAAAAATTTCGTTGAACTGGAAGGTATTTCCTGTACAATGACGTAGGATTTTCGAAAAATATCAAAATCTAACAAAATGGCGTAGTTGTGAAAAAAGTCTGTTTTCTTGCCTGTAAAATGGTCGTTTTTTTCAATGCCAAATCGTCAATTTTCATCCAATCAAAAATATCCTACGGCATTGTAGAGTAAATATATTTAAGAGTGCTCAGTTCAAATTTCAAGTTAATCGGATAATTGCTCTCTGAGTCACAATGTCAGAAAATTTGAAAAATCTCATCTCATATTCTTGAAAGTATAAACTGTCGAAAATGGCAACAAAATCGATTTTTTGAAAGTGTCACACTGGTATAGCCCCTTAGGGTAAAACGAGCGCGCACTCTTGATTTCTAGAGATTTTGTTCAAATTTTAACCAGACATTGATATGAACAATGTCTGGTTAAAATTATGCATGTTTGAGAGAAATTTCAGAACAGTCGACTATTTAGATTTAGAGGCAATGGATTAAAAAATTACCACTTTTAACACTGCAGGGTCTGCATTGACCGAAAGTCAGGTCGTATAATTCGTCGTACCATTCTATTGTGTTTATAAATTTTGAATAAAAATTACGTCTAGATAGCAAACTTGTTAGGAAAAGAGTGAAAAACGTTTGGATTGCCTTTACTATTCAGTTTTGCTAAAAACGTTCAGTGAAGACAGAAAAATTCTTCGTAAAAAATATTTGTCCTCTAGAATAAGAAGACATATGGCAACACCGCAGAACAGTATTGTTCAATATTTCGAGAAAAAAATAATTATCGTGTTCCTAAAGTTAAAAACTTTTATCACAAAAAAAATATTTGCATTATAAAGCTTAATATTTTATGTTCTTTATGTTATCTTCATTAACAAATGAAAGTGTTGTTTCATTCATAACCAATAAAACAACTTTGTTCGATTAAAAATTATTTCCAAATAAAAATTTGCGTTGCAGTATTATTTTAAATGTGATTGGTTTTGACCCCATTCGTTTCGTTTTGACGCCATATCTTCATTAAAAAATGAAAGTATTGTTTCATTCATAACTAATAAAACAACTTTGTTCGATTAAAAATTACTTCCAAATAAAAATTTGCGTTGCAGTATTATTTTAAATGTGATTCGTTTTGACCCCATGATTTTTTTCGTCCAAGTACGTATTTTTCAACGCATCTCCCACTTTGAACGAATTCTTTGGCACTTAATTTTTGTTTTTCTTAAAAAATAAATTTTGGGCCGTAAAATAAGGATCATTGACTGCCAAAAACGCCTCTATAAAACAAAACAAAAAATGCATATTTAGCGAAATACGATGATCTAAACAACGTCTGGGGTCCGATCGACCCCATGTGCAATCAGAGGTTCGTCGTGGGAGTGGGCAGTCGAAGGGTTAAGGAGTTTCGGAACAATTGACGGTATGTTACCATTTGATTCAAATTTATGCAGTAAATTGTTTGTCAAATTGCCATTTTAACCCTCCGACTACACATTGATCCGTTTTGACTCCGTGATCTTTTTCGTCCAAGTACGTATATTTCAACTCATCTCCCACTTTTAACGAATGTTAGGGTATTTGATTTTTGTTTTTCTTAAAAAATAAGTTTTGGGCCATAAAATAAGGATCATTTACTGCAGAAAACGTCTCTATAAAACGAAACAAAAAATGCATATTCAGCGAAATACAACGTTCTAAACGGCTGGGGTCGGATCGACCCCATATGAATTTTTTTAGAAGGGAAAAACTGGTGAGCGCAGTGAACATTCAGGTATTTTTTCATTAATATTTGAAATATATAAAAAAAAAGTTCAACATGAAACAACAAATGCCTGCAGATTTATCAGCCTGTTCCATGTGCGTCTTGCCACTGCAGTCCCCAATCGACGAAAAAGATGCAGCTCGTAATTCTTGACTGAACCAAATAAACCAATAAAATTTTCAATCGTCATATATTTTTCTTCTGGGTAAATTAAGTAAAAGCTTAAAAATCGTGAAATAATAACTTTTCTCAGGTTTGAAAAAAATGTGTTAAAAAAAAACACTTTAACGTGCTATACAAATTATTTACAAAGACTTTTTCAACGACTCTTTTAATTCACTTTAAAGAGATTTCCATACTGAAGAAAATCAACTTTGGTTTGATTCAATAGGTCGTTTAGTTTTTTTGGCATCAGGTCCGCCAATTTGGAAAATTGGAAACTTTTGGCCTGTAACTTTGTAAATATATTCTTGGATAGTTTACCTATCGATTTAAGCAATAAAAAAAACGATTTTTCGGCCCTTTTAATTCAGGCTCCCGCCTTAAGAGAGAAAGAGAGACAGAGGGGGGTCGCTTTGTGCCACTCTCTCCCCCATTTCCACCATTATTAAACTCGCGTTCCTATACGTACACACATGTGTCGCAGTGTTTTCCACAGTACGTGTCTTATACACGCTGTAAAATATATCTACACAATTGTACTCTGTATAGTCGCAATAGAGCTCCAGGCGTTTGCTTCGATTCACCGCTGGTGGAAGGTTTACGACGCATTAAAAACCTTTCTAGCGGTACGGGAGGCCTCTGAAATGATGGAGGGCTACGAGGCTCGACTGTTTGGCAAAAGATGAAGGGAAGTGGACATAAAATGAAAGTGAGGGAGAAATAAATAAAACAAACAATGAAAATAATACAAAACGTGGGCTGCAGTCGCAATGACGTAGCGTTGGTCGCTGAAAGGCCTCGATACGACCAGCATCTTCTCTCCAACGATAACGAATCCACATTTATGACCCGGAGAACAACGCGGACCATCGTATAAGGCATGCATATCCACAACTTAAGATTAACGCAAACTCATGTACCAAATCCTTTCGATCTCTGGCTCTGCGGATATACAGGCTTATCAAAACCCTAAACGTTGAAAAAAAAGATTACCCGTACGACATATATGGCTATGTGAGAGTCATTTTTCACATACGTTTCACACCACCGTCGAAGCGCCGTGGTAAATAAATGATGCTGAGGATAAGGTCACCCCCCCCCTGATCGAGCTGAAATTTTGCACAAATCTTCCTTTTTATATTTTGAGACAACCCCCTAAAGGGATTTGTGGCGACTCGCAATAGTTTTTGAGATAAAAAATTTTTTTAGTTTTTTTTAAGGGTAAGGTTCCAACTCCCCCCCCCCCCCCCCCCCCCGATCGAGATGAAATGTTGCATAAATCTTCCTTTAAGGCGTTACCGCCACTTGTAGCGCAAAAAAAGGCCTTTTTCATGAATTTTTTTAAAGAAAACTACAAAACTTTTTTAATCGATCAATATACCATCTTAAAGAACACATCTTAAAGAACTTTCAGTAATTTTTTTATTGAAAAATATTACATTGTTTAGTGGCAAATGGCCGTCAATGAAATAATGTTTTTATATACACGGTTTGCGGTGACCAACATTGCGGCGAAGTGGATCATCTGAAAAAAAAATGCGGATGGATTTAGTCGAATATAAGTATAAACTAGTCTTTTATCGAAGGATTTTAAAAAATATTCATTTTTCACAAAATGGCGGACAGTCAAACTTAATGGTTCGATTTTAACGAAAAAAAACGGCCGTTTTTTTGCTATAAAACGGCCGTTTTTTCGAAAAAAAAAATCGAACGATTAAAGAGTACATTTTTATGTATTTAATAAGCCTGCAAAATTTCAAGAAGATCGGTTCATTAGTGTTCGAGTAATCTTGGTCACCGACTTCAGAAATGCCATTTTGAGAAAAACGCGTTTAAAGTTTCAATTTCAGTTTACACGAAGAAAATATTTTTTTTTTTTGTAAACTTACATAGAGTCATCTATTCCGGGCATAAAAAAAACTGCACTTCGAATTGCACTTCAAAAAAATGCAATAAAAAAAATCGATTTTTTCAAAATCGCAAGTGGGGGTAACCTCTTAAATATTTTGAGACAACCTTTAAAGGGATTTTTGACGACTTGCAATAGCTTTCGAGATATTGAATTTTTAAGTTTTTTTTAACGCGCGCCGACCATATCTATAGGTATCTGCTACGTCTCCGTCCATACCTATATATGTTATCGCGCTCTCTGTTTTTTCTAAACGAAAATACCCAAACAAACCCAAACCCAAAAACCATTGCGCGTCGCCAAAACCTCTTTAGGGGTTGTTTTAAGTGGTCTTCTCACTTTAGACGCTAAAAAAGGCTATTTTCATGCATTTTTTTGATAGGTTTATATTATAGATATTGATAGAAAAGTTGTTCCACTTAATAAATACACTTTCGAAATACATTTAAAAAAACAATTTTATGTATTTATGTAACCCAAACAAACTTTAAACGCGTTTTTCACGAAACAACGATTTTCGACGGCTTGTTGATAAAATTTTCGAAACTACTGAACCGATCCTCATGAAATTTTGACCACATATATTTGAAGGTGTGTGAACAGTCTGGCTTGTGCGTTGTCTGCATTGGTTGTATGTATTCCATATTGACGTCACACATAAGGAAAAGCTAGTAGAAAAGTGGCAATAAAGAGCACAAATTTATTCAAGGCTACTTATTCTCCCCGTCGCAAAAAATCTCACCCAGTATACGTGTTTTGTGAGCTTTATTAAAAATCATTCAGGGGGAAGTCCCTTTAAACGCCAGAAAATGAGTAATTTTTCATGAATTTTTATTAAAGATGATAAAATAATCGAATAATTTCAAATTTTTGACATTATCTTATTCAACGTTCAAGTGTTACATTTTTTTCTTTTTTAAACAAAACAAAATTGTGGTGTTATAAGGTATGCCTTTAGGTGTCTTTTGAAAAACTGTTCATGTTGTGGGTGAAAAAGTTATTGATCGATACGGCTAAAATTTTGGGAGGATATACCTATAAAAATATAAAATGGTATAAAAATAAAAATTAAGTAGGCTTTGTTTCAAATTTTCATATTTTTAACCATTTTCGCGACAATTTTTACCCGAAAAAAAGCAATTTATTTACGCGATAACCTTAAAACTTTAGGTATATCCTTTCAATAATGTTGTAGTGTGAAACCTCCTAAAGTTTCAGCCAGATCGATCAATAACTTTTTGAGCTATAACATGAGGAGTTTTTCAAAAGACGTCTAAAGGATACCTTATAACGCCGCCATTTTGTTTTGTTGAAAAAATAATTTTTTTTCAACACTTGAAAGTTGTAATAAGATAATGTAAAACTTTGAAAATGATGCGATTATTTTATCGCCTTTAAAAACATTAATGAAAAATTACTCATTTTCGGGCGTCTAAAGGGATTTCCCACTTAATCTCAAATGCTGGAGGGGAGGGGCGCCAATGTCAAGTTTTTGCTCCGGCTCCGAAAAATCGTAGATCCTGCTGCTTCAACGGTGTGTATCGAACGTTCGACCTTTTATTGGAACCTTACAAAAACTCGAATAGTTCGAGTCGGCTGGCACGCGTACTGGTCCAGTAAAAGAGACGAAAACCCAGCACTTTTTAGCGTAGAATATGAATTTTTGACTAAAGGTAAATGGTTGCATACTGAAAGTAACCCCGATAAAATGTTGCCCCTCAAGTCGTCCCAACCCTAAGAAATAGGGGTTGAAAACCTAAAAATCGTCGTATCTCGATAGTGAATAGCCCGATCAGGAAAGATTGCAAACATGAGTTGTTTGGAATAATAAAATTATAATTTTATAAATAATATTTTTTATAATTTTATTAATATTTATAAAATAATAATAAAATTATGATAAAAAAAAAATCTTTGAAAATAGCGACGCAAAAACGATTCGAAAATTCGGGGTTGATGCGTGTGCGAGTGGAGTCGACATATCGCTGCGTCCTTCTCTGGGTCAGTGGTGCTCTCGTGCTGTGTCGCTATTTTCAAAGATAGGGGATTGGACGTCAGAAAACTTTATACGTATTTTATTATTCCAAACAACTTTTGTCTGAAACATTTTTTCATCGGGGTATTAATTATCGAGATACGGCGATTTTAACGTTTTCCACCCTTATTCCTTAAGGTTGGAGCGAATTGAGGGAGCAACATTTTTTTGGAGTTACTTTCAGTATGCAACCATGTACCTTGAGGCGAAAATACCTACCTTATATACGCGAAAAATTTTTAAATTTTTCATTTTTTAAATTATTTTTGATTCCATTAGCCTGAACGGTTAGGAATATTTTAATCCTTACAGAATTGAAAAATTCCAAAAATAAGGTAAGATTGCGTTTATAATAGATACCGCGCGACGCGCCCGACCGCCAACTTCAAAGCCGTTTTTCCACGATTCACTTTTTTGAACCTCGTGAAGGTTCTACCTCTTGAACGAAGGTTCAGATCGCTTTGGAATTTTTACCACACATTCTTAGTATCATCACCTCTCGCGTGAAGTACAGAAAAAAAATTTCAATGACCCAAAAAAATATTAAAAAAAAGAAATACCGTCAGAAAATTGAGTAAAAAAATGTTAAGTTTCGAATTTTTATTATAATATTTTTTTTAAATAATACTATTATTTCACACTGAAGATACATTCATTATGCAATTATAAATATGTTCATTTTCTTTCAGACACCCACATCGATGCCGAGAACTGATTTTTTTGTACATATACTTAACCATGTGCATAAATGATCTGTAAAAAAAAATGTTGTTTTTTTAACCGCGTCTCGAAAATTACCTTCGAAAATCGGCGCAATCGCGTATATAAGGCCTTCAGTCAAAAATTCATATTCTACGCTAAAAAGTGCTGGCTTTTCGTCTCTTTTACTGTTCAATACTGGACACGTGAAATCAAAATCAAAATTTAGCCATAGTTCGAACAGTGTATCCTCGAGTCAACAAAGAGCAAACGATTCGAAGAGGCTTAGGTATTTAAAAGAAGAAAAAAACGTCGGCCGGAGCAACGGCGTTCGCGTCATAAAAAATCAAGCGAGAGGCTGCGAAAAGTATCGTAGTCGTATAAAAGTGCTCTGTTCACGGCGAAAGGGTCGGAAGGGCGAGATCGTTCCTTTTTTTTTCACAGTGTCGTTACAGAAACGAGATGAGGGCGACGTGTCTTTAGCTCTGCCGTTTAATAAAGACCACCTTTATTAAGCGCAAAGCTCCATTTAGTGAATGTATGTGAGTGCACGCGTTGCGTATGTCTCTATATACGTGTAAATATATAAAAACGTAGAAAGGCATGCTCGCTCTTTACCAATTCAAACACACCCATGAACGGTTATAGTATTATAGTTGAACACCGGGCTGACTTTACGATAGCGATTAAAAATTGCATTAACGTTTAACTGAGCCGAGCAGCCGTACGGTCACCATCCCCGTCCCCCCCTGCCGCGTGATCATATTCATTCTCATTTCTCGCGGTACGAGGGGCGATACGTTTTTAAGGAGAGCATTTTCGAAAGTCTCCCTCTCCTCCCGCGTACGATGCATTATTGTAGTACATTATTATATACAGGCTTGGTTATACGAGCGGGCTTTATCTTCGGCTATTCACCCGCCACCCTGCGAACGTTCGTCCTCTCTCCTTGAACTCGTCGTAATCCTCGTATAAGTTGCAATAGCCAAAGCTTAAGAAACGCGTCGTTGGGAACAAGAAAGCGAGGGAAGATTTGAGAAAAAAAAGCTTATCGCTCGTACCAACGTATTGGCATTCAAGATGCCTGCAATAACGAAGCCTAAAAGAGATCCAATAAAAAGTCATCGAACGCATGGAGGGGAATAATATAAAGAGAAATAATAGGTACATTGGCTCCGTGCGCAACATTTCGTGTTTTTGACAGTTCTGTCAAAGTCTCTGGAATTGTGGTTGTAATATTGTGGTAAATTGTAAAAATAAAAATTCCGCCTCAATCGCATTTAATTTGTTCGTATCTACAATTATCTAAAGATTTTTTAGGCAAATTTTTGGAAAGTGAAATAGATGCCTAAAAAATCGTCAGATAATTGTTAATAACAAATGAACGATGCAATATAAAAAAAAATCCTACGTACTTCCATAGACAATGTATTTTTCAAGATATATTCAACATTTCAAGTGAATCGGTTGAAAATTGTCTGAGTTATGTTTCCGGCCATCTTAAAAAATGCAGTTTTGAGATAAACGCTACACAGCCGCCATTTTTTAATTAAGGGGTTACCCCCACTTGCGATTTTTGAAAAAATCGATTTTTTTTATTGCATTTTTTTGAAGTATAAGTGTCTGAGAATATGTCCTGAAAATTTCAAGTCGATCCGAACAAAATTGACTGAGATAAACTGAAACTTTACACTTCGTGTAAACTGAAATTGAAACTTTAAACGCGTTTTTCTCAAAATGGCATTTCTGAAGTCGGTGACCAAGATTACTCGAAAACTAATGAACCGATCTTCTTGAAATTTTGCAGGCTTATTTAATACATAAAAATGTAGTCTTTAATCGTTCGATTTTTTTTTCGAAAAAAAATGGCCGTTTTATAGCCAAAAAACGGCCGTTTTTTTTCGATAAAATCGAACCATTAACTTTGACTGTCCGCCATTTTGTGAAAAATGAATATTTTTTAAAATCCTTCGATTAAAGACTAGTTTATACTTATATTTGACTAAATCCATCCGCATTTTTTTTTCAGATGATCCACTTCGCCGCAATGTTGGTCACCGCAAACCGTGTATATAAAAACATTATTTCATTGACGGCCATTTGCCACTAAAGAATGTAATATTTTTTAATAAAAAAATTACTGAAAGTTCTTCAAGATGTGTTCTTTAAGATGGTATATTGATCGATTAAAAAAGTTTTGTAGTTTTCTTTAAAAAAAATCATGAAAAAGGCCTTTTTTGCGCTACAAGTGGGGGTTACGCATTAATCGCTTCAAAAAAATTATTGTATACAGTCACTGATATGTATGATAAACACCCTTTTGTAATCTCGATTTATTTTCTAGTTTTTCTGATAAAAAATCCCCAAAAAGCCTATTTTTTCGACCTCTAGGGTGGTCTAACCCCTTAAGTGAAAAAAGTGAGGAAAATTCACTTTAAATGTACATCACCGGCCAGAAGTTTCCGGAAACTTCGGATAATTGGAAAACTTTCGGTCACTTTGGATAATTGCAAAATTATATTTAAACAATACAGAGCTATATCATATATTCGTAAAATAATAAATAAAATGAAGTGCATTGTTCGAACATTATTTGGCAATTATCCAGTGATAGAAAGTTGTTTTTACTTTCAGACCATTGCCAAGATGGAAAATACTCATACGCACAATTTTCATTTGTATATCTGGCACAATGCGATGTAGAGTCATTACAAGGTGAATAATCCAAAACTCCGCAGTCAGAATGCTGCACGCATAATTGCAGGTTGGGTAGCACGGTGCAACAAAGATACTCGTGCCTATAATAGATGGAAAGCGGAGAAGGAGCCGCGGAGACGATGTGTACAAGTGGAAATAGTGGGGGCAATTAATCGACCGCGGGAAACCAGTTTGTCAGAAATAAAATCTTCTCAAACGATCGCTTGACCGCAGCTACTCGGCATCATTGCGAACGAACGAACGAACCAGCAAGAGAGAGGGAAAGAGAGAGAGAGAGAGAGAGAGAGAGAGAGAGAGAGAGAGAGAGAGAGAGAGAGAGAGAGAGAGAGAGAGAGAGAGAGAGCATGAAAGATTGTGGAGAATCTACAGGGCCGAGCGAGAAGACGCGTAGAGGGTGAGAGGAGATTTGGAGTCGACAGGGGAGTAGGCATCTACTCTAGTTGAGTAGCGTGACCGGCGCACCTGGAAATCGTTCGCGTATACTTGTATCGTGATTTTTTTCTTTCGCTTCTCCTATCCTCGTTCTTTGTAGCATGTATCCTTGTCGCTGGATTCGCCCGATGCGTACGCAATGGCGTTCAGGAATTTGGAGTATGCCCATGTACGCAGACACGCATATACATGTACAGATACACATTGCTACGCACACAACGCATTCCCTATAGTGGAGTGGATGCGATGTGCCATTCTCTCTCTCGCTCTCTTTCTTTCTCTCTTTTTCTCTCTTGTCTGCCAAGGTCGCCATGAAGAAAGAAGGGAAAGGAGTAGATAAGGACCACGAGGGAGACACACAACTGGTCAGGACGAAGGCGCTCTTTCATTCTCCATTTTACTCCCACCTTTCATCTTCTTCCTCCTTTTCCTCTCATCTTCATTCCGTCCATTTCTCGAATAACTGCTATCGAATTCAGAAGCCCTAGTCCATGTGAGTTTGTGATTCGATCGGGCTAGGGCCGATTGGCCTGCAACAATTATTGCAAAGCGACAGCACTGGATGGTGAAACACTGTTTCACTATATGATGATGATAAACCTATACCACTACATCATCATACAGTGAAATAGCATGTTTCACTATATGATGAAACATATAGTGAAACATATGTATCACTATGATTCACTATTGGTGAATTTGGTTTCACTATGTTTCACTATGTGGTGATGATTCAGAATGAGGATTATCACCAATTGGAGGATTGTCATCAATTCACTATATGAAGATTATCACCAATAGTGAAACAAAGTAAAACCAAATTCACCAATAGTGAATCATCACCATATAGTAAAACATTCTGTTCCACTATATGATGATGATAAACCTATATAGAAAAATAGAATGTTTCACTAAATAGGTTTATAATCACCTCAAACCTATATAGTAGAACAAAATGTTTCACTAAATAGATTTATCATCATCACTGTTCATCATCATCAAAAGCATTCAACAGGATGTTTTTGAGGAACGATGCTCCACGACAAGTGTTGGGATGATCGCGCTACTATTGACAGTTGTCAATAGTAGCGTATTGGTAGTATTGGAAAGCAAGAGTGAATACACAATATAGTGAAACATTCTGTTTGGGTTTGTTTGGGTCACTATATGATGATGATAAACCTATACCACTACATCATCATATAGCGGAACAGGATGTTTCACTAAATAGGTTTATCATCATCACCGTTTATCGTCATCAAAAGCATTCAACAGGATGAGGAACGATGCTCCAAGACAAGCGCACGGATGTTCGTGCGATCTCCTGCATAATCGGTGTTTCAAGTTGATCGAAAAATCTCCACTTTTCCGTCATCCCCTACAAATTGAAGCAAGCCCGGACGCCTACATTAGGACGGATGACTTTTTCTGATTTTCGTTCGCTCCCTTTTAAAGAGGCGCGGCTCGATTGCTGCGATAAAGAGACTGCAAGGGAGAGGTCTCCGCAGGAGCGCGGCTCACAGCTCGTCGGATGGGACGAAACAACGCGTGGAGGAAGAACCGGTGGAGACCTCTAGCTACCTTATTTCTTTAGATGTGCCGCAATAATCTTGAGAGAGGAACTAAAGCAAGAGAAACTTTTCACTCTCCTGTTCTGTTCGTTTTCATCCACTCCAAAACAACGGAAAAGAAAGATATCCCTTGCATTTCCAATTGTTGCGACTGTACATTGTTCCTGTTACCGGGGAAAAATAAGTAAGCCGAGTGCTCAACCATGCACGATCCAGCAAAGTATAAAGAACGCTGCAGATAGCAAGTTGCCAAAATGGAACGGCTTTAAATGCTCTTCGTAATACAAATATTATGTATTCCGAATTTGAACATCTTGAGTAATCATGAAGAACTATATCGGTGCTGCAACTGCAGAATGGCGAGGAGCAATGCTCAAAAGACGTTTGCCATTATGGTCATTAATGTACTAAGCGCGCACATGTGCGGAAATTTGTCGGGGAGTCCCCAGATCCTACCACATCCCTATCGAGATTTGGAAGGCACATTGGAATCCAAGTGGATTCCGCCCTGGTTCCCGATTGACATCGTTTGAGAATGTTTTATGTGAAATTCTCAACCGGAATTTGTTGGATCTCCCAAACAATATATTTTCGTCATCCCGTGCACGAGTTTGTTAGGTAGTCCCAAGATGCACCCACATATATGTAGGGATTTGGTAGGGGTACCGCACATAGACAGTCCTCATTGGGGTCCAATTTAATTCGACACTGTTCCCCGATGAACGTCGCTTGAGAATTCTTGCCACGTTCGAGTTGAAAATATGTGAAAAGTCACGAGAAGAAACTCGACCTGTTGAAACATAACCTGCAAGCTTCAGCAGCGCGAACGCGTGTGGTGATATTATGCCAAAGTGCAGGAAAATAAATAACAAACGATAATTACAGTGGACAGTGATGCGATTCAAATCGATTTTTAAGATATACGTTTTTATGTGATTAATATTTTTCCGAGATAGGACTTATATTTGTTTGGAATCCACTCATTTTGTACATCTATATATGTTGTTTAGAAAATTCAACGTACAGAATGCCATGGGATCTATCAAGAATCGTATCAGGTTCTGTTCGATAATCTGGAAATCCTTCAGTATTAAAACTGGATTCGTACATTCGAATGGGGAATCCCGGTTAGAATCCAATGTTCGAGAGCCACGTTTTGGTATAGGGATCCAATGCGATGACCCATTGGATCCCTATCATGAAGTGGGAACAAGTATGGGAATCCAATTAGACCCCTACATCAATTTCTGCGTGGCTACAAATTACCACAATCGCCTAGGGGCCAGTGACGTTTTTCATGTGCAGCGCAACTCATTTGCAATAACTGTACAATTGGATAATCAAATCGAGATTGGTCATCATTGGACAAAGTCATCTTCCTACATACAATGCTCGTAAACTGTATCAACATCAATACGAAAATGGCTGTAAATCGATTTACCCAATGCCAGGATGTTCATGCAATCCCCCATCATATAGATGGACCACAAAAAGCGTAGTTTCTCTGTTTTTAAATAATTTCGCTCAGCTCACACTACTCCCATATGGCGTTTGTCCACATGGATGAATTCAATCGACCAGTTATGGTTGTTCAATCAATGAATAGTTTTCAATCGAAAAATCGATTCTACGGACAAGATTACACAGCGGCTAAATACGCACGCGCCTACGATTGACCATGCGCATCGGTATGAAGAGTAACAGGCCCAATCATCGATACCTAGTGTAATCAGGAACGATTCAGGTCTATGGAATACAAGCTATGCAGATCATCAGTAAAAGGTCAAATCGCAATTTCCTGAAACGCTTTGATGTTCAGTAATAAAAGCAATTCATAGTCGTACTTACCACCAATTTGCAAGGGCACCGTGCTTACCCCCAACAGCTATTACTACGAAGCTGACGAGGAGGATCTTCCGAGTAGCGAGATGCATCTTATTGATATGAGGCTCTGAGATCCCAAATCGACAACTTTCGAGATGACACTAGACTGAATTATCTCTGTACCATATATTACGAACTTGATAATGTATAAGTGAAAACTTGTATGACACTCGGCTGCGGAGATCACTTGGAGTGTGATGCCAATAACGTTGCCAGAGCTCCGTGCCTCTATTTCGTCCCTTGGTTTGGCATATTCTCTTCTTGCAGATCGCTAATGATTGGAGCCGTATCGTATTTGAAATCGTACGAAGGCTCAATGCTTGAAACAAACGCACGGGTTGATCATCAGGTCACATATAAGGGAGGAGGCACTCTCCCGGCAGCCTCTTTCCGACCACCCCAAGGATCTCGTAACTAGTCGTTATTCGCGCGGGCACACCAAAAGCAAAACTCGTTCTCAGCAGAGGAGTCTTATCAACCCGGTTCTTAGCGCCTTCTCCGCTCTCCACTTTTTCGCTCTTCCCTCTCCCTCTTATACGTATGCACACATATATACGGATATCTTAGCTTTCATCTCTTCAGATACTTTGCTCGATCCTCAACGAGTCCTGCGGAATGTTTTTCGCACTGCTCCTTTCTTAATTCCTTCTTTGGCACCTCCGCTCGATGTCTTCCGTTTGGCAAGTGTTCAACCAGACCTTGATGACAACTTTGCGTCCGCGCCCAATCTAGCATCGAAATCTGATCTTCGAAATCTACCTCCGCTTTGAGATCGATCGAATCCAAGCTTTATCCAAAAGGTCGGCGGATCCAAAGCGGAAACCGAGAGCGGCCGATGAAAGGAGCAAGCGTATCCTGTCGATGTTCGATCGTCCGTGTCTCCGCCAGCTATGTGCTTGTCGCTTCAACGTGCTGAATGAATCGGACGATGAACGCGCGGCAAAACCGTCACAGTCCCTCACTCTCACTGCTTCTGTTTATACATGCATTTTACATATTCGTGGTGATATTTGCCAGCTCCTTAAAAAGCTCTGCCCGACGTTCTCTTCGAGCGCGATGCTCTCTTCCTCCGCTTACTTCGCTTTCGGAAATTACGACCTTCTTTCCGTGTAAGATCTTCGAGTTTGCACGTTCTTCTGGGCGCACGGATTTCGAGAAGGTCGAGAAAGACTTTTACGAGATCGGTGACCGTGCAAACGTAAACCGCTTTTTGTATACGACGACGTATGGATGTCAACGTTTCTTCATAAGCATCTGGTGTCAATGACAATGAAGAGTTTGCCGAATTGACGATACTTCCTAAACGATGTCTTCGCGGATGTGTATTCCGCAAATTGGTGAGCTTCCGTAGATCGATCGCTTGCGGGGGCGATTGCAGTATCACAATTGAGAGTCAATGATGTTCACCGGGTCTGTGATGATGTGATTGGTGAAATCTCGTGATTTCCCACGGCAGATTGGCAGTAACTATTGGTAATTATCGTCGCTTGACGTGTTCTCGGTGGAAAGGACTCTGTGCGAGAAGCTTGGGGTGATCCTTCGCGTCTATGTTGAGAACAAACCCGGACAAAGTTTTGAATTGAAAAACACAAACTCGTTGAGAACTGGATAGTGAGGTCTGCGGTGTAACGCAAAATCCGATGCGAATGTAACGCCGACCACGACGACGAGAATCGCGAGGACGACGACGACGACGATGCGATCCATTCGACGTTCGCGTACGTACTGTGTACGGAGTCCGGTTGACACGAGGAAAAGGCCAACGTTGAACGTATGAACGGACCAGAGTAGAGAAGAGAAT
Organism: Ophion slaviceki; assembly: GCA_944452715.1. Classification (NCBI taxonomy): domain Eukaryota; kingdom Metazoa; phylum Arthropoda; class Insecta; order Hymenoptera; family Ichneumonidae; genus Ophion; species Ophion slaviceki. The sequence continues at coordinate 10,125,696 of OX101785.1, forward strand.
CGGGTAGCAGTAAAGGCGGAGCTTGTTCGAGGAAGCCGATGAACGGGATTGGCTCGACGGGGGAGGTTGGTCTCGCTTATATACTTCAACTATTATACTCGTCTACCTACTCTGCTCCCTCCACCGGAGGTAATGATGATGCAGAGATGCTGATAGTTAGCTTCTTTTCACCGCGGTAGCTTCTTTTGCCGGACTTTCCTGACTTTTCATCCTACGGGACACACCTTGTTCGTCCTTCCGTTCCTGCTTTGCTACTCGTATCCGCTGACTTTGCCGACCTCACTTTGCCAAGTACGCAGCAGCCGGGTCAGTGAAAATGACGCGAGGCCCGAGTCAGTCGATTCTGTGATGTTCTCGGTTAATTCCGCAAATCGGCCAAGTTGTTACCGTCGAAAACGAAAGATGCCAGGCGTCACGGGAGTTTCTTTAAAGGTGGATTACACGATTGGAATATAGGGTAGAGCCACCAAAGAGTGCGCGCTACCAAAGTGTACACGGTGCTTTTGTTTTATTTTTTCTTGTGTTGGCAACAACACCTGTCAGTGGCATATGTTATGTCAAGACGTTGGACAACAACTCGCTTCGTTAAGGTATTTATTTCCAATTTTATGACTAATAATACATTTTCGATGTGTTTGAACTTATTTCTTTAACAATTTTGAACACCTTTTGTAAGGTTTATTATACTTGAAAAGGATGAATAGGATTAATAGGAATGATGAAGGATGACAAAGGATTAATTTTCACCCAACGAATGTTATTGTACTTAAAATTTGTCATCCAAAATGTGTTTTTATTGAGAGGTTATGTCGCCGTTTTGCTTGCTTAGGAAAGTCCCAAAAACTATCACAGGCACTTACCCAAGCATATAATTATCATTGAGATTAAAATCAACTTGAGCAACATTATAATAAACTTAAACAACAAATTAAAGCAACAGAAGAAAAAAAATTTTTTAATGAATTAGTCTGGGACACATTTACACCATTTTTTGGCGCTCTGTTGAAGTAGCCCCAAAAACTGTCAAAGTTACCCTTAATGTAAAGTTAACCTCGGTTTACAGTACTATTCGAACGACGTCCAATTTTATGACTGATAATAAATTTTCAATTGTTTGATCTTATTTCTTTAACAATTTTGAACACCTTTTGTAAGGTTTGTTATACTTGAAAAGGATGAATAGGATTAATAGGAATGATGAAGGATGACAAAGAATTAATTTGCACCCAACGAATGTTATTATACTTGAAATTTGTCATCCAAATTGTATTTTTATTGAGAGGTTATGTCGCCGTTTTGCTTGCTTAGGAAAATTATAGCCACCATAGACTAAAACACGTTTTTTTTTCCACTACTCCGCTCTCGTGCGCACTCTTAGCTTCTATGAAAGGTTCTCACTGCGCACTCTTTGCAACACAACACCCTAAGAGTGCGCACGGGACGAGTTCTAAGTTCAAGCCTTTTTTATATCTTTCGAGATGGTTACTTAAGATTTATATTTAAAATAATGTTCCTAAATGGTCAAAGCTAATTTTAAATAAGAAGTACAAAGTGTATTATCAAAATGGATTGGACTAGAAATGAAAGTCTATAAAGTGCGTACTCTGGGCTGGCTTTACCCTATGACGTGCTGAAATTGTCGTGGGCATCCAATTGGATTCCCATACTTGTCCCTATACCGAATCGTCACGATCGTACATTGGATTCTAGTCCGGATTCCGTGTTGGAATCCAATGTCAGAATCCAATTTGCATCTTAAAGGACTCCCACAGTATCGGAAGGAATCCGATACGATTCTTGATGGATCCCATCACATTCTGTAGGGGAGTCGTGATGCTTAAGATGACATAGTCGGATAAGACAACACATCCTGAATATCTTTTCAAATATTCGCGCTGTACGAGTAATGATGACGTTTTATGGTCGGCCAATAAGTGTTGCTTGTAGCGAACTAGTATTAGCCTAGTATCTAGTATAGCCGTCAGTGAACGCGAGCTTTTACGTAGTAAATATTTTCGTGATTTTGGAATTCAAGAAAAACTGACCACGTTACTATCTGGCGCTAAAAATACCCGTCGGGTAACATTTTTTTCTGGTTGAACGAATTTGTCCATAATCTAGGGTCATTGTTCTTCACAAATACTGGACAACCGATATTCTAACTCCAAAGTTTTTGTCACAACGAATTAACAAAATCTGCATTCACTTATGGGTAAGTTGACATACCAGACGGCGGTGTAAGATGACACACTACGTCATCTTACCCTGCAGCGTGTGAAACCGGATATGAAATTACATTTTTTGCCTTATCGTTATAGGTGCCTGGCTATTATCAATGAATCTCGACTCGTGAGAGCTGGTAACAAGAACATATGACCACAACCATTGGAGCTGCAAAGAAGAATTGGCGAAAAAAGTTGGCTTTTAGCATCCAAACATTTTAACATGCCGCAAAGAACACTTCATCGTCACTATAATAATGTTCCAGTAAATATTGGTTGCTATAAACTAACCTTTAACCCGGAAATTAATGTATCTGAGCATAATTTGGTCGACTTGTGTCAGATGACACATCTGCCATCTTAGACTGAAGCATGTCGTCTTGCACACGTCGACCTACATGTGGTTTTTTATTTTTCTATTTTTTATTCAAGTAACTAAATCCAGCAGTGGAGGGACTTTTTTTTTGGCGCCTCCGAAGGCAGCACATAAGTCGCTTGGATCTCAATATTGTTCTATGAAAAAAATTATGTGATATAGGTCAAATATAGCCAAATATATTCTTCATTTTCCGAAACATTTAAGGGGTTACCTCCACTTGCGATTTTGAAAAAATCGATTTTTTTTTATTGCATTTTTTGGAAGCATAAGTATCCGGGCCCATACTTCTGTATGGGGCCCGGAATAGATGACTCTATGTAAGTTTACCAAAAAAAATATTTTCTTCGTGTAAACTGAAATTGAAACTTTAAACGCGTTTTTCTCAAAATGGCATTTCTGAAGTCGGTGACCAAGATTACTCGAACACTAATGAACCGATCTTCTTGAAATTTTGCAGGCTTATTTAATGCATAAAAATGTAGTCTTTAATCGTCCGATTTTTTTTTTCGAAAAAAAATGGCCGTTTTATAGCCAAAAAACGGCCGTTTTTTTCGTTAAAATCGAACCATTAACTTTGACTGTCCGCCATTTTGTGAAAAATGAATATTTGTTAAAATCCTTCGATTAAAGACTAGTTTATACTTATATTTGACTACATCCATCCGCATTTTTTTTCAGATGATCCACTTCGCCGCAATGTTGGTCACCGCAAACCGTGTATATAAAAACATTATTTCATTGACGGCCATTTGCCACTAAACAATGTAATATTTTTCAATAAAAAAATTACTGAAAGTTCTTCAAGATGTGTTCTTTAAGATGGTATATTGATCGATTAAAAAAGTTTTGTAGTTTTCTTTAAAAAAATTCATGAAAACGGCCTTTTTTGCGCTGCAAGTGGGGGGTAACGCCTTAATTGAGTGCTTTTCTTCCAAAAAATTCCCGAAAATCACCAAAATTTTCAGCGTTCACACTGGTATAGCCCCTTAACCAGAAACGCTGAAGAGATTTCCAATCTTTTGCCGAATAAATGTGGTCCATTCGACTCCATTTATTTCCGAGTCCGCGGGAGATGTCATCACGAAGAACGTGGTATTCCCGTGTCATCGGGTGAATGGATTGAGCTGGCTTCGTTTCTTTTTGTTGGATTCAGCCATGGATTTGTGCGTTCGTTTCGTCTTCGAGGGTTTCGAGCTTTCCAACTTTTCGGACGGCCATTTTGTGTACGTCTGGTTTTGGCCACCAGGTGTCGCGTTCTTGATACGTTTGCTCGTGTTTGGTACGCACTGCCGAGTTTAAGCGGCAACGCCACCAGCTCTACCTGTAACACCCGAGCAGGTCAGTTGGTTCAGCTCGTTATACTTTCACCGAATACGTAGGCAGTGAACGACATATACCGACGCGATTCGATATACAGATAGGTTGGTACGTACACACACAGACACACGCACACATGTGTAACGCTTTATGGTTCGTAGGGCGCTCGGTCAGCAACGTCCTTACCGAACCAAGGGTGATTAATGTCAAGAATACAAACGAGCTCTCGTCATACATCTGGGAGTCCGCTCCATTCAGTCGCACCTTCTTCACCATTCTGCCTTCCTCCTCTTCGCTTTCGGTCTTTCAATTACTCATTTTCGTTCTTGCGGGTATCGATTTACTTCGCGATTAAGTGATAATCGTTTGTTTAGCTTTAGCTCAGCTCCGCGCTGTCGCAGCTCCGAACACCGATACAGAAACCTTGTTTTTCTTCTTTTATTACCTGTATTCGTCAATGAATATCTCACAGAATCGCAATTCGTACGATCGTTAAGGGCCTATGCCAGTGTGAACGCTGAAAATTTTGGTGATTTTCGGAAATTTATTAGAAGAAAAGTACTCAATTAAATGTTTCGGAAAATTAAGAATATATTTGGCTATATTTGACCTATATTACGTAATTTTTTCATAGAAAAATGTTGAGATCCAAGCGACTTATGCGCTGCCTTCGGAGACGCCAAAAAAAAAGTTCCTCCACTGCTGACATGATTCCGGCCGATTGAGTAGCTGAAACCGAAAAAGGAAAAAATGTCGTTAAACTGGAAGGTATTTCCTGTACAATGACGTAGGATTTTCGAAAAATATCAAAATCTAACAAAATGGCGTAGTTATGAAAAAAAGTCTGTTTTCTTGCCTATAAAATGGTCGTTTTTTTCAATGCCAAATCGTCAATTTTCATCCAATCGAAAATATCCTACGTCATTGTAGAGTAAATATATTCAAGAGTACTCAGTTCAAATTTCAAGTCAATCGGATAATCGCTCTTTGAGTTACAATGTCAGCAAATTTGAAAAATCTCATTTCGAGAAAAATGCGTTTAAAGATTTAACTATCGATTTTTGCAAGATAAAATGATTAGGATACGGGCTTGAAATTCTTACATGATATTCTTGAAAGTATAAACTATCGAAAAAGGCAAAAAAATCGATTTTTCGAAAGTGTCACACTGGTATAGCCCCTTAACGAATATGCGCGTTCTATTGGAATGTCGTACTGTAAAATGGATATACCTTGATTTTGGATGCTTTTTTTAGGTAATTTTTTTTAACATCCTAAATTCGATCTTTTTTGCTCCAATAGAACAAATGTGTGCTTTGGCTATCAAATGTATAAGGAAATCAAGCACCGCCAGCCCCCCCCCCCCACCCACAATTGTATATATATATTTTTGAAGTGTCAAAGTAACCTTTGGTTTGGGGTTTCTTTGACAAGGCATTGAAATGCAACTCGTGTCAAAGATTAAGGGGTTACGTTTAAAAATGTCAAAAAATCAAGGCAGGAACAAAAGGATGCCCTGGGCATCGCAGTTGCAGCAGGATCTTCGGTTTATGGAGCTAAAATCGACGAATCTATGTAAGAAAAAAAAATTCGTTTTATTTCTACTTAAAACTTTAATCGCATTTTTCCCAAACGCTATTTTTTAAGTCACTGGACACGATTTCTCAAAAACTAATGTACCGATCTTATTGAAATTTTGCACACTTCTTTAAAATAGCATTATCTAGGGATTGAACGAAGGTTTTTTTTCGATTACAACTAATTTTACAAGGCGTAAATTGTACCAAAAATTGAACTATTTTGCATACAACTCTTCCAAACATTCAAATTTTTTTTTAATTCTTCGTTCAATCACGAGCTATACTTATCTACTAAACGAAGAAATTTGGTTTTTCAATTTCCGATAAAGCTATCATGAGTTATCCTGACCACCACGAGGACACTTTTTTTAGGGGTGTCCGGAAACCGGGTCCCACAGGCTGAATTGCCCAAATTTTTAAAAATATTGGCGAAATGTTGCTCTTTTATGTGCTTAACATTTTGAATAAAATAATTTATATATTATATTAAAAAAAAAAATATGCTTTTTTGGGCTTCAAAACCCACGGAACCCCTTAAGAGTTACTTTGACATCATTTTTATAAAAAACGAATATTTTATGCATTATACATGGAATCAAATGAAAAAGGACGAATTTTTACAATCAAATTGTCATCTTTATTAAGGAAACATTTTACATAAAAATATCCAGTACCTAGGGTACTATTACAGGCACTTAACCAAGCGTATAATTATCATGAAGATCAAAATCAACTTGAGCAATATTATAATAAACTTGAACAACAAATTTGAGCAACAGCAGAATTTTTTAAAATGAATTAGTCTGTGATACATTTAAACCGTATTTTAGGGCTCTGTTAAAACAGCCCCAAAAACTGTCAAAGTAATCCTTAATGTCAATTTAACCTCGTTTTACAGTACTATTCGAACAATTTCGCAAATTTGTATGCTTCTTGGTATACGCAATTATACCGAATAGCTAATAAATCGCAAGGACACATTCGTCAAGCTCAATGACACATTTCAATGCAGTCCTAATTTCATTTTATCCGTTAATGCCATTAAATTCGCGACGCAATTATCCCATATATTGCCTCCTCGCATATTGTATCGCCCATTATTCGTGTAATAAGCAACCCATTGCTCTTTCAGTGCGCAATGCCGTTTTCTCCATTGTGCACGTTTACCGTGATAAATAATGCAGGTTCGTGCAGTGGAATAATCTCACCAACAATGCGAAATGTGAGATTTTATTCAATCGTGAATTTCATTCATCATGCTTATATATATCTTCGGGACGTTGGTACAGATACATATATAAGTGTGGATGTAGAGTTCTCCATTTAGTAAGATTCCATTTAGAAAAAATTGCTGATTATCATGATTTTTTAAGCAAAAATTTGTTAAGCATTTTTGAGACTTTGGGTACATTTTATTATTACTTTTGGCTGTTACATGGTATTTTTTATTAATCTTTAAAAATGGCGGAAGTCTGGCACGGTATTCTAACCGGGTTGCGGCAGACGTTGTCAGACGGCGTGACACGTGGCGTCGACGGGATTAATCTAAAAAAAACCAACGAAGATTTTTCTTCCATTATGATATGGTGCAGGCATCGCAGATGAAAGGTAAACCAAAATTTGAAGGATTTAAGTGCTCGTACAACTTTAAACGCGTTTTTTTGGAAAACCACTTTTACAAACTGGGGAGACGAATTGCTCGAACACCTTTGCATGGATCGATTTGAAATTTTGATAGTAGCTTCACAATTTCATTCTCTTGTGGAGTACGTAGCCGTTTTTTGATTAAATGTAAACTTTTTTTCATAAATAATTTACTGCTTATTTTTTGGGCAAAAAATGATTTATTTCAAATTCAAAATTGATTTAAAAAAATCCCTACGTAGTCCCATAGCTAATAATATATAGATTATATTTTTTTGGTTTTTGTTTGCGGTCTTATACTATACGAGAAAACCGTCATCCCGTGAAACGATTTGTAAAAAAAACACGTTTTTCAAGATGGGCTCTGTCGTCGCCATTTCGTATGAAAATTATGATAATTTTTTTTTATACTTTAATGTATGTTAAATAAATCCTCTCAAAAGAAATCGTATTCCTTTTTCCATACTTCCAAAATAAATTGTCAAAGGTAGGCCTTATTTTCTGCCGCTGGAGTGGTGTTATCCCTTAACCCTCCATACGCAGAATATGAACCTAGAAAAAGTGATAAATGTTGAAAATCGATGAAGTGGTACGCTTTGGAACAAAAAGACGAAATTTTCCAAAAAAAATGGCTACATTTCGCAATAAAAAAAAAACGTTTTTAAAATAATTTCCAACAATATTTAGGGTCGTATTTTAGACAATAAGGTTAGAAAGATGTATACCGATTTTATTTAGAATCGGTCTATTAATTTATTAGCTATACGTCACTCCAGTTTTGAAACTGAAATTTAAAAGACCGTGCCATACCTTCACCATTTTCAAAGGATAATTAAAAAAATACCATGTGACAGCGAAGAGTAGTAATAGAACATACCCTGAATCTCAAAAACGGTGAAGAAATCTTTCCGTTAAAAAAAAATCACAAAAATCAGCCAATTTTTTCCTCGCCTAAAGGTATCACCCGCCTCAATGACTCTTTTACAGTTATCTTTTTAAAGAAGTTGACTTGTACGACCGATGTGTCGTTCAAACGTATGACGGGTTTCAAGTGCAGGCGTTAATTACTCCAACTCACATGGTAGCTTGTAGTCGCGAAGTCTTGTTACCTTTGTAGTAATGTTGCGATAGACCGACAGATACACATTTTGCATTGAGTACACGATGAAATCGTATGGCTACATTGATATTCATATCTGTTGAACATGCGTCGTATGTATATGTTAGAGATTCCGAACAGAGCTGCAAAAATATCTCACCCCTTTTCGAACCAGCGTATCTTCCCTTGATAATACAATGGGCATCACGTGGGTCTCTCGTTTTGACGTGCTGTTTATTCTCTACTCTGGAGACGTGTAGGATAAGAGCAGGAGGAGGAAACTTGATCGGCCACTTCAGCCAGAGAGAGAGAGAGAGAGAGAGAGAGAGAGAGAGAGAGAGAGAGAGAGAGAGAGAGAGAGAGAGAGAGAGAGAGAGAGAGAGAGAGAGAGAGAGAGAGAGAGAGAGAGAGAGAGAGAGAGAGAGAGAGAGAGAGAGAGAGAGAGAGAGTAAAAAAGAGCGAGACGGGTGTTGCGTCACAGTATATGTGTCCAGAGTATCCTAATATCTCATACACTCTGTAGAAGAGACGGATCTTTCTTCTCCTTCTCCGGGATTGCTCGCAACTGCACTGGTCCGTTTTTACATATTTGTCAAAGATTCTGCTTTTATAAAAACTTCTTAGTTAAGGGGTTACCCCGACTTGCGATTTTGAAAAAATCGATTTTATTTATTGCATTTTTTTTAAGTATAAGTATCCGGGCCCATACTTCTGTATGGGCCCGGAATAGACGACTCTATGCAAGTTTACAAAAAAAATATTTTCTTCGTGTAAACTGAAATTGAAACTTTAAACGCGTTTTTCTCAAAATGGCATTTCTGAAGTCGGTGACCAAGATTACTCGAACACTAATGAACCGATCTTCTTGAAATTTTGCAGGCTTATTTAATACATAAAAATGTAGTCTTTAATCGTTCGATTTTTTTTCGAAAAACAATGGCCGTTTTATAGCCAAAAAAGGGCCGTTTTTTTCGTTAAAATCGAACCATTAACTTTGACTGTCCGCCATTTTGTGAAAAATGAATATTTTTTAAAATCCTTCGATTAAAGACTAGTTTATACTTATATTTGACTAAATCCATCCGCATTTTTTTTTCAGATGATCCACTTCGCCGCAATGTTGGTCACCGCAAACCGTGTATATAAAAACATTATTTCATTGACGGCCATTTGCCACTAAACAATGTAATATTTTTCAATAAAAAAATTACTGAAATTTCTTCAAGATGTGTTCTTTAAGATGGTATATTGATCGATTAAAAAAGTTTTGTAGTTTTCTTTAAAAAAATTCATGAAAAAGGCCTTTTTTGCGCTACAAGTGGGGGTAACGCCTTAAGGGGCCAGTCCACTTTGGAAATCTCAAAAAATCGAAAGCAACCAAAACTTGAAGAAATCGACGATGATGAGCAATCAGAAGGGATTTTGTACAGTGCAGGAATTGCCGATTGAGTTTAGGTAAGACTTTTTCATAGTATAAACTTCAAACGCGTTTTTCTCGAAACAACGTTTTCAAAATCTAGCTCCATCGTATCTCTAAAACTAATAAACCGATTCTCTTGAAATTTGAACCACATATTGTAAACATGATTCGCAACAAGATGACCCTCGATGGTTTTAAAATTTTGATTTTTACTCTTTTATTTGCGAAAAACTGCGGAAAAAACGCGTTTTTTTTTTACTTTTTTTTTCGTTTTTCATCTGCCATTTTTTTATTTTTTGATAAAACTTTATATCCGAGGGTCATTTTGTAGCTGGTGTCATACTGAATCTAATGGACTTTGATTTTTTTGTTTCAGACAAGCCGTTGCCGAGTTGTGATGGAGCTACCAAGCCCACCTATGTTTCAGGCGTTACGTTAAACTATAGTTTTTGTACTTGAAAATGCATAAAAATGAATTAAAACTTTAAAAAATGTATTTCAAGACTTTGTTTATCAAGCCCAACATCTTTTATATTCATATCGTTTATAAAATCTTTTTTTAAAAATCGCGAAAATAGCCTTTTTCCGTGGCTCCAACGTGGACTGGCTCCTTAAAACGGTTCTTCACCCAAACTAAATACTCACACACCTATATACCAAATTCGCCTCCATTACTACAGACAACATTAGGCTAATACAAAAAACTTGCGAGGAAATAGTTGGCAAACTTCAATCAGCATGTTTCCGACGTACCTGCCTAAATTTGTCCAACATCATTTCGTGCATAGTCTCGTCGGGGCCGGGTTGAAATTCCAAAAATTGAATGATCAGAACGCTTGAAACTCCGAAAATATACTACCCCGAAAGATCAGAACTCCGAAAGAATTTTACACGAAAGACCAAAACTCCGAAAATCTGAACACCCTCAAAATAATTCAGCTATGGAAGTTTATTAAGTTTCAAAATTTGCAATAAATCGACAAATTATTTCAAGAATTTTCTTTTATTAACAAGTGATTTTACGTCAATTTTGAAATTTGTCTAAACAATGTTATACGTTCTACATAATTTACAGTCAACTGTGTAGATTTTCGCTGACACAATCTCGACGAACCTTGAAATTTCGGATCAAAATTAGGAATTTTAAACCGTCAGCGCATTCAAAGTTCGGAACTTCAACCCGGCCCTCGTGTCAAGATCATGCTAGCGTAAGACTACACAGTTGACTGTAAATGATGTAGAACGTATAACATTGTCTAGACAAATTTCAAAATTGCCCCACACCACTTCTCAACAAAGAAAAAATCTTCTAAAAATAATTCGTCGCTTTATTGAAAATTTAAAACTTTTAAAACCTCCACAGCCGAATTATTTTGACGGTGTCAAGATTTCTGGAGTTTCGGTCTTTCGTGTAAAATTCTTTCCGACATTTGATCTTTGGAGGATATCGTTCGAAACGTTATTTCAACCGACGTACCATGAAAATTCCACATAGCACATGTGCAACATTACTATTTTATTCATGCGCTATGCTTAAAAAAATAAAAATAAAAAAGCCGGTCCAATTGCGGCATCCAATTGGCGTTGCCGAATCTCCAGCCATGCAGAGTTGGTCCTCGATCTTCCGCACGTTCTTCCTGGTACCAGTTTTCTACATATCTCAAATGTTTTTCGGAACTTTGAAGAAACGCGAAAAAAAAATCGATAACCAAGGCGCCGTAGCGGAACGAACGCGTTCAAAGATCTAAAGAAAAAACTCCGCATGGTCCATGCGATGAATGGAAACGGATGCTGGAGTTATAAGAAAACGCGAGAGCGTTATTGGCTTTCGGAAGAATCACTTATATATAAATACATACATACAAATATATTAGCATACACACACACACACACACCTGTGTGTGTGTGTGTGTGTGTGTGTGTGTGTGTGTGTGTGTGTGTGTATACATATATACATATATACATACATATATACATATACATATACATATATACATATATACATACATATATACATATATATATATATACATATATATATATATATATATATATATATATATATATATATATATATATATATATATATATATATATATATATATGTATGTATGTATGTATGTATGTGTATATGTATGTATGTATGTGTATATGTATGTATGCCTGCATATATGTGTGTGTGTGTATACACAGATATATGTCTAACCTCCAGGTATAATAATATACCAGAACCTATAGGGGCCTCTCAATTTCTCTTTCCCTTTCTCGTTCTTCATTTCTCCCAGTTGGAATAGCGCGGAACCCAGCAACAAGGGCTACTTGGTAAATCATCGACGAAGTCCATTGTTACATGCCCTATAGCTCATTCTGCGTAGCTAATCGGGCATGCTGGTCCTTCTCGTTGCGCGCGCCAACACTGCCGGGAACCCGATGAGAGAGGTACGAAACGGTGAAGCTACACCGCGAACCACCATCGCGAGATCCCGTGTAAGTGCCGCATTCGGATACGTGCAACACTCATGTATACAGGGCACACAATCTGTATGTGTGCCCGAACGGGCGAGGGTCCAGCCAGAACGCAAACCCAACACCGTCGGTGCCTACACGAACCGCCTCAAGGCATTCGTTATTACAGTACCCGTAGAATATTGTAGGAAAAATCCTACTTTCTTCGGGGCCATTGTATCGGCATGAATATATTACGCAATAGGATCGAGCGCACTGTGAGAAAATGTTCCCGGCATGATTATTCGTGAGGCTGCAACTCTCAGCGAGGAGTGATTGCAACGGTATTGAGAAAAACGACGGAGATAAATCGGATGCTCATCGTTCCTAATCGAAACGATATTTTTTTCATCGGTGCGCCACAATCCATGCATTTACGTCGGGGCGACAACGTGTTAATCACAGTGATTGATGACTGATAGGTCGACAGTGATGAACAAATTGCAAGGTCTGTAGGGTAGTTCGCGTAACGATAACAGTCTTCCATTCAACTTACTTTTCCTTGGTGTAACACACTCACACATGTATATATATTGGGACGTTGAATAAGTTCGCGCTGTTTTCCAACAGATGGCGCTAGAACTGCGTGCGTGTGATTCAAGATGGCATCGCAACTATAAAGAAGTAGGTACTATAAGCAGGCTTGAAATTCAGTGCATGTACATTCGCCGAAGTGTAAGCAACTTTTTTGTTTTGTTTTAAACATGTCAAATTTCGTGCCAAAAAAAAAGAGTATTCGCGGAGAATTTTACTGCACTACTTTTTTTTTATCTGCAGTTGAAGCACACAGAATTCTCGTTGAGACTTACGGCGACCATGCTCTGTCGGAAACAACATGCGGAGATTGTTTTAGACGCTTCAAAAATAATGATTTTGATGCGTTGAATTGGAGGTATTGCTTCATGAAGACTCATGTCAGACGCTAGCTAAACTTGTGGAATCATTAGGAGTTCGTCACACAACAGTTTCGAAACGTTTGAAAGCAGTAGGAATGATTTTTTTCAATAACGCATTATATTTCACGAAAAAACTGCGAGAACTTATTCATATATATATATATATATGTGTGTGTGTGTGTGTGTGTGTGTGTGTATGTATGTATGTATGTATGTGTACCTACATATAGTCTCAAAATGTCCTGACATTTGAATTTATTAATAAAACGTATATACTTATTTATTTTTATTTTAATATAAGGTACAAACATGGAGGTTATGTGTGGAACAATATCCAGTGAATGGCCGCCTCGTTGCCCTGATTGCAAACGTTCACTCGTTTGAAGAAATTTTCAATAACATTTTGGCATAATTGCGGACCAATTTTATTAATGGTGCGTCCAATTGCTTCCTTGAGCTCCGAAATGGTCTGTGGATCATGAGCATACACTTTTCCTTTCCCCACAAAACCCCAAACAAAAAGGTCCACTGGCTTCCACCACCAATACGCCACAACTTCCAATACCAATACTTCCTGATGCCAGTTGTCAAAGATTAGTACTCTATGTTCGCCACCAAAAAAATGGCGCGAAATTTAAAATGCCAGGTCATTTTAAGACACCTTATATATATATATATATGTCACGAGTTTTCAAGTGTCAATGAATATGCTAGTCATATATAAACACAACAGACAAAAGGAAATAAATCCAATTCGACACTGCAAAAACTAACAGAATGCCAATAAAAATTTCCAAGGAATCTCAGATTCTGAAAAACGATTCATGTGTTTTTCAACCTATATAGGAGTTTGCGGGAAAAGCGTGTTTAAGAATCTCGCCGGACAAGACATACTTCCGGTGACAAAGGATAGGGTAGAATAGGATCGGGCTAAGGCGGGCGGTATTACGACAAAAAAGTCACCGGCTCGACAATCTACGTCAAGAAACCTCCAGGGCCCCTCTGTTTGCCGAACAAATAATACGGTCACAAGAAGAAGAAAGAAGAAGAAACGTGACCGCGTGCGCGAGCTTGTAGACCTGTCGTAAATTTATCTCTTCCATGAAAAAGAAAGGAAAAGAGTAACCATACTAAACCACTATTTAGGGCCTCTAGGTGTGCCGTGTTTATTTTGGCCGTGTCAGTTCTAGCATCGATCCCATGCGTCTCCGTACTCATTATTATAATATCTCGTTCAACTGCGTCCCTCGAGAAATAGCGAGGCTACTTATTAGTCGTCGATTGAAATTCATTTATAAAGACATCGATTGAGAGACGATGTAGACTTGTTCGGGTATTATTTGATACAGAGATAAAGATAGCATTCAGTCGAAAAATAATGTAGCCTCCTCTAAACTTTGGTAAGGAGGTTGGAGCGATCCAGTTGAGTCAAATGACGATTTGTGAATTTTTTGTCAATTAACCTCAAAAAATGCATACGAGGTATAGATTTATTCTGTAGATGCAAATTTTTCATAACATATATGATCAAAGGGCAATATTATGCGTTTTATATTTTAATTACGTAAATAAGAAAAAATGTCGTGTTACTACCAACTTGAAGAAGTATAACATTATCGATGGTTGTTATGAAAAAATGGCGTCAGCGAATATTTTATACAACTCAGAATGGCATTTTGAGGCATTTATAATTATGCCTATTTATGTTTTTGTCATGAGGTTATTTATTATTACCATTAATTAATATTAAGGGGAGCTACACCTAGATGGTCGAGGTCGAGGATTTAGAAGCTATGAACATTCCGTCGACCGTAGAAGACCTACACTATGGGCCTGGTATCGATGGTTCCATGTAAGTTGACAAATTTCATGATTTGTTCATTCCCAAATTTTCAAACGCGTTTTTCTCAAAACCACGTTTTTCAAATCGGTACCCAAAATTTCTCGAAAACCAATGAACCGATTGCCTTGAGGTTTTTCGTGGTTATTCTAGACACCATTATCTGGTACTTGTCATAGGATTTTTTTCCGTTACCTAGTTTTTGTTTTATAGACAAAAAATAACTAATTTTTGGCCCAAAAATCACTATTTATGTTCAAACGTCCGCCATTTTGTCATAAATCGATATTTTCAAAATCGGCTATGACAAGTACTAGATTATAGTATCTAATTTAATAATCTTTTTGGTTTTTTTTTTCAGATGATTTTTGAAGAAACGCCAGTGGGTACCGTATACGCAGATTTTTTTACGACGCTCCAAGGATCATACAATATCCTTGTATATTTTTGATATTTTTAAATAAAGAAAATTAAACATGTTTTTGAATGTATATACTTTTAGATAATTAAAACCCCAATCCGAAATTTCAAATAATTTTCCTTGAAAAAATTCACAAAATTGACCTTTTTTCCGGCTCCTAGGTGTATATCTTCCCTTCGCGGACATTGAGGGTGGCAGCGATGCTCTCCATTCATGGCTTAACGGAGACTTTGTCCTTGGAGTGCCATATTTCAGGTGTTTACATTTTATTTTTTTTAAAGGAAACGAGTAAAACTTTTTGAGTGCGGTTTTTTTCTTGCTTTTATTCATGATATACAGAACGTTAAAAATTTTTTTTTTTTTTAAACCAAAATGGCGGCCGTTGCAGCTCCGCGAAAACAGGTCCTCAAATCGCGGGAGGTAAACGGCTGACATCACTGCCCCCTCTTTGTTGATGTGAAACACAAATTCAAAGCATATTATCAATCTGTGACCCTTTGGTCATGGAATGACGGATGGGTTTTTCGTTTAGTACAAATTTCGGAAAATGGCGGCAATTAAAAAAAATCGAATTTTCCCGTTTTTTTCGCATAAAAAGATAAATAATAAATGCAAAAATGTATCTATCGAAAAAACGATCCGTCATTCCGTGAAGACATATTTTCTGAGTATGCTCTCCAAATTTCAGGTCGATATGTTAATTACAGCGGTCAGGAGAATGTCAGCCATTTTTAAAAACGTGTTTTCGAGAAAAACGCGTTTAAAGTTTTGTAATGTGTTTACACAAATGTGTTTATAATTACCGCTAATCGGCAATGCCTGGTCCATAGAGGCATCCCTCCTCTTCTTCTAGCTGCTCATGTTGAGCTCAAATTGATTTTTTGAAAATTTCAAGGACAAAGTCTCCCTTAATATTGAAGATACATGGTTTACGATAGGTAAGATGAGTTTTTTTCTATATGTTTACAAAGGTTTAGTTTCGTTTGATCCGTTTTTAGAAATGGTTTACCTTGGTGCTAAGTAGCCAAGAAATTTACATCAGCCGTGGCGTGAACGTCTTGCCCATCTAAGCGCGCGTAAAATGACGTACATTACACTATTTTTTATCGCGGGTGTATTGTGGTAAAAAAATGTCAAAAAATTCGTACAGACTCAGTATAGTCTAGACAATAATATATATCTTTTTGAATCTTGGATTGTGGCCAACACGCCAACCTCCTTAAATGTATATCAAAATTGTGCTTTGGAGATTCTTGTGGTCCATCTATTCGTACAAATTACCTAGTGTTGGCCGCCAATTGGAAAGGTCGCGACATAAGCGACACCTTTACCACCGCCATCTAGGGGTCCAGCCACTAACGACATCATCAGAAATGCTTTCTCGCCCCTTTACCGATCTCTGAAACCGCGTATTGTTATACGAGTACGACGCACAATGGCCGCATACTGCCATGGGTGTGCAAGCCATCGACAAACATAAACGATGTTGAAAATTGCGAGACCTCCTGCTTAAGGGGTTAGGCCACAGTAACGGGTACAAAATCATGTGCGAATTTAACCATTTTTTTTTCGTATGAAAAAGTTATTCAGTCATAAAATTAATTACACATCTATTTATTATGAATATCAAGCTGTTAGAAAAAATATATTTTTTTTATGTACAAAATGGCCCTTGTAACAAAAATTCGTGTTTTTCGTGGCAGGAAGCGAAAGCGACCATTACCTTGCATGAACGCATCTGCAGCTCTTCCACAAGGAAACCGCGCGAGATGTTCTCCACCGATTTTGATGAAATTTGGCATATTTGTAAAGTGGGTCTGAATAGTCGATACGTATCTTTTTATCGGTGGAACTCCATTTTTAAGGCATTATTCCTAACGTTTTTTTTTTTCAAAAGTTATTTTAAAAAATTATGTCTTTTGCCTCGAAAAAAAGCAAATTTTCTTTTTTGCTGATTGAAAGACGATAGCACAACAAAGTTCACCAAGTCATAGCTAATATTATCTATTTTACGAAAAATCTCGTTTTTTTTAGATCAACCGGGTGGCTAAAATCAAATACGCCGTTGGGCCCCTCACGTTCCATGATCCTTCAAGAGATTGTTTCTACCTTCTTTGATTATTATTTTTAGAAATTTGGAACACAACTTTGTTAATGTATACACAAATAAATGTCGAAACGATTTTTCAATCATCTTACTTATTCCTTCAAAATAAGTTTTTTAACCGATTTTCCAGTCCTGCACAGCAGCCCCTTAAACTTAACCCCTTTAAAGGGGTCGAGAATTCTGCCTGGGTGGGCAGAGTTTTTCGAACGTACACGTTTTTTCATCGTTCTTCATTGTATTTATTCGCATCATCTGTATAATTATGTATTTTTTTTAACTTTTCATTTTCCTCCCTAAATAGGATTTGTATCTTTGGTTAAGGCGGGATAAACATTTACAACGATCAAAAAATCGATTTCTTTTTTTTTCTTTAAACGATATAACTATATGTGTAAACTATTTTCCCAAAGTTTCAAAGCGAAATTCGAGAACTTCAAACGGACGGGCGTGAACTTCAAACGCGTTTTTCTCAAAACTGCATTATTGAAATTCGCGTGCAGGATTACTCAAAAACTATTAAGCCGATTGAGTTGAAACTTGGTAGAAATATTGATAATATTGGTACCTTCTATTTGACGAAAATTGTTTTTGAAAAATTGGAAAAAAACGACTTTTTTAATCCAAATTTTTCAGAAATGTTGTGTGAAATGCTTATTTTTTTTGTAAATGCGTGCCATTTTCTCAAATTTGTATTTTCTTCATTTTAATTACCGTCACATAGAAACTCCCGCGGCGACCTTGCTGTAACACTCTGCCACAGCTCCGCCATTTTAATGATGAATTAATTAAAAAAACATGATTTTGTATACTTAAATATATTATTAAAGTATACCTAAAGTTTGATAACTGTAGAATAATTGTTTCTTAATTTTAAAAATCGCTCAATATTGCTTATTTTTTTCCTGTCTAAATGTATATCCCGCCTTAAGCCCTCGCAGAATTATACGTTTTCCTGCTCGTTCATTCGAAGAGTATCGTTGCAAGTGTACGTCCACTCATTTGAAACGATTTTTTTCGCGAAGAAAACTATAACGATCTGAAGGTGGCCTTTTCTACAAGATTGTATTTCTGAAAGCGATTTGCTTCAAGTCCCTCCACAAAATTTGTCAAGAACTTGTTTGAGGTCCACGTGCTTCTCTTCCGAGATATGAGATTCATCCCTATTCGAAACTTTGCTCTGTACATTTGTGACACCTGGCTGCAATTGCGGTACGACCGATGTACTTAGGCGCAAAAGTGAGGTCGATATATAATGAAGATTATAGAGGTATTAGGCATGACAATCAGGCCGAACTGCTCAAACTTTTCGGAGCCAACACTGATTGATGCTGCAAAAGAAGCTTAGTTGTCTCTTAAGGCCATGCGTCACACCAACCGAGCGACCATGAGTGCGAGAGAAATAGCTGAAGTGCAGATTCCCAGTGTTCTTCGAGACGGCTGATATTTCGGAAAAAAGAAAAGAAAAACCTTCCGCTCTGTTGAACGACGAACAACGCCTTTCTCTTAGTTTGCCTGAAATGTGATCCGTCTAGGAGAAAACTTGACCGTGGAACTTTTACCGACGGGACGTTTGAGATATGTCCTTAAAATCAGCCAAAAGGTAAGTAGAGGAAAACGTCAATTTACGAGGCCTGCTGTACGATGCAGGCCTTACAGAATACAGTGAAACCTCGTTTATACGTTTTGCACTTATACGTTTTTACCATTTATACGTCAAATTTCTCTAGCCCCGGCAGATTCCGTTCATAAAAATGGTAATTAGGTTCATTTCTACGTTTTTCACTTATACGTTATTAATTTTATTCCCCAGCGTCGGTTTCGAGGTTCGTTTTTTCTGTTATACGTTAATCACACGTGATATTCTCTCGCCGGAGAAAAATTTCATGAAACTGCGTTTTGATGTTTCGATGTTTTGATGGTTTAATGTTTCTGACCTCGACTATGTATGCATATACTGTGATTACATATCTCTTATCAATACGAACCTGTCTGTTATTTACTAGTCTAAAACGTCAAAGCTTAGTGTTACAAACTTGAATTAAGGCCTTAGGCCACTCTAGAAGCCGAAAAAAATAAGCTCCCGGGAAAAAAAGTTCATATCTGAATATATCTGAATGTATCTGAATCATATCTGTAGAATCAGATATGATCAGACAAGAAAAATGGCCAGGTCTGATCATGTAATGTCATGACAGATCACGTATGCTTATATCTGAGCACGTATGATCATATCAGAGCCATTTTTATAATTTCGAGAGCAGACCCGTCCATATTGCAGCAGGTCTGACCAGTTCCAATCCGTAGGCAAGATCTGATCTTGTTGGACCAGATCTGATCATGTCGGACAGATTTAATCTTATTAGACCAAATCTGATCTTGTCAGACAGATTTGATCCTACCGGACCAGATCTGAATATATAAGAATAAAATACCGTAGATCCCAGTAGACCTGGACATCAATGAACAATAGACCTGCCCATATGATGGAATCATACTTTATCTGAACTATCAGACCAGGTATGACTCCGACTATATCAGAGCAAATCTTACCCTGTTGAAACAGAGCAAACCTTATTAGAGCAGTCCTGAAGATATTAAAATGTTCACATATATAGAGCGGGTTTACACGTCATCACTCGACGTGTTAATAATTAACAATATTATAGTAACTCACATGATCCCATATAATACAGTCAGGTGAGATGCCGTATCTGATGGGATATCGTTTCATATATTTAGACGTTTTCATGTGTGAACAACTGAACTGCATATACGATAAGGTATGGGTGTATAAGACTTCGTATATTTTCCGGGTTTGGTATCGTATCTGATGGAATAGAATTTTATATGAACGTACCTGCTCATATATCACATCATATATGTTCAGATATGGTTTCGCGCTGCCAACTCGCCTTGGTACTTGACCAGATAAAAACATATATGAGATCTATATAGCAGAGTCTGGTACCGTATTTGATCGGATATGATCTTATATGAACAGATACGTTCAGATATCACATCATGTATGTTCAGATACGAATTTACGGTACCAACTCTCCTTGGTACTTAGTCAGATATAAACAGATATGAGTTCATATATGATCTTATATATGCATATATGATGTGGAATATGATCAGACCTAATCATATATGATACTGTAAAATGTCAGATATGAATATATCTGATACATATATGACAATATTTGAAACATATATGAACATATCCACTCAGACATGAAATTTTTTTCCCGGGCTTTTTGAGGATTTTTTTTCCAGAAAAACTCCAAAATAAATCGAGATTACAAAAAGGGTGTTTATCATACATATCAGTGACTGTATACAATATATTTTTTTAAGCGATTAATTTCAAAATGGCGGCTCTGCAGCGTTTATCTCAAAACTGCATTTTTTAAGTTGGCCGGAAACATAACTCGGACAATTTTCAACCGATTCACTTGAAATGTTGAATATATCTTGAAAAAAACATTGTCTATGGAAGTACGTAGGATTTTTTTTCCGTTGCATAGTTCATTTGTTAGTAAAAATTATCTGACGATTTTTTAGGCAAATTTTTCACTTTCCACTTTAGAAGTGCGCCATTTGGCCAAAAACCAATATATCGAAAAAATTCATTGGCTCATTATAATTCAAAAATTACAGGAGCTGTTTGTCCGGCCGTGGACCCTGGAAAAACGGAGACGTCATCGCAAAAACGCTGCACAGCCGCCACTTTGAAATTAATCGCTTCAAAAAAATTATTGTATACAGTCACTGATATGTATAATGAACACCCTTTTTTGTAATCTCGATTTATTTTGTAGTTTTGCTGGAAAAAAAATTCCCAAAAAGCCTTTTTTCGGCCTCTAGAGTGGCCTAACCCCTTAAAAAGTTCAAAACGGAAATTCGAAAACCTGAGTTTGCTCATTACTCAATTATTACCAATCAAATTTTCAATTGGAAAACTACACATTAACATATCAGAGGTACTGCTTTTGAAAAACATCGGGAATTATGCACCAATCGCCATTTTCAAATGTTAAAGATTTTCGTATTTCTGTATTTCTGTATACTGTTTTTCACTTCTACGTTATTCTTACTTATACGTCATATTTGACGTACCCCTTGAAAAACGTATAACTGAAGTTTCACTGTAGAAGGGAATAAAAATATTCTATCGAAAACATAACTCCCAAAGATCTTTATCTAATGACTTGAAATTTTTATCTGATTTACATTGATTTCTTGTTTCTAAAAACAACTTTTTTCAAACGTGCACCATTTTTACAAAAAAAAATTGTGTTTTTCTATGTTCATGCGTCCTTTAGCAGGTAATCGTATATAGAAATCAAACGTGTTTACTTTTTGTTACGGGAATCAAATTGAAAAGTAAGAAGATGCTTACGGTGATAGACTCTGGCGCTTAGACAGAAAAAAACTCAATTGTGGATACTTTTTGTGGTGGGTACTATACAGGCATTTTAACTTGTGTGTTGCATTCTAGTAAATAAAAAATTCCGTAGACGACATTGGCCGTTGTTAAAATGTTCAGAGTTAAAAAAAATCGGAGTTCGTTCTCAGGGAGTGTTGTTCATTATTCAAAGGTCAATGCTTAACGACCAAAGATCAATAGTTTTCAAAATCGAAACCAAACTTTGGGAAATGATAGGGGAAAACCGGTAGAAACGAAAATGTCAACGGTTCCGTTAACGGGCTACCTAGGTGGGTCAAAAAATTGCAGTTTCCAAAAATATTTTTATTCGATAGTATCACCTTTTACCTACATTCCCTGAAAATTTCATAAAAATATTGCTAAAATTCAATGAGCTACAGCTTGGACCGGTCGGCCGGGCGAGCAGTAGCAGCACCATACTTCAAACTTGAAAAGCAGTTTTTCGAAATACTGTTTTCAAAGTCGGTGGACATGATATCTCGAGAACCACTTGATGGATTGTTTCCAAATTTACAGGAGATACTATGAGAAACGTTTAAAAGTCGTTGACGATCTCCCTTTTTGAAAATCGGTCTTCGTTTTTTAATAGTTCCGTAAAAATGACGACTTTTTTCATAGGTTTCGTGTACTCGAGATTCAACTCGTCGCCACGTTGTTGAAAAAAATAATTTGAAAAATTGACGATCGTCAATGACTCCTAAGTGTTGTTCATTTGAATAAACCGTTTGGTTTTTAAATCTCCGATGGACCGTGTCAGCTGGAGTGAGTCCACCGCCGAAAATCGCAAAAAAATTTCATCACCTACCGGCGGCAATGTTTTTTTTGTGATTAAAAAAAGAACTTTCAATATATGTATCTTTGTGTTTGAAAAAATGAGTTTTTTACCAACCGTTTCCTAGAAGAAAAATCGGAATTTGGCCATTTTTTTCGGGCCTCTGGGCATATTTAGGTCCTTAAAGACCTTGTGTACACCCGGTTATTTTTTTTTAATCCATAACTGCTTCATAAGTTTAAAACAATATTTCACTAAATTGCGGAATTGAAATTTCGGGTCCCATTTCACGCTGTACGTCTTGCCCGGAGGGTACTATCGAGTTCCGAAACGGTATTCGATTAGCCTGTTTTTAAATCAATTCCGTAGATCAGGCTAGTGTGTACTCAAATATTGTACAGAAAAAAAATAACTCCAACCTGATTGGAACTAAACAGATTTCTAAAATCAAATTGACGTTACTATTAAAAAAAATCGTCCATAACGCGAGTCTATATAATAACGATTCTCGTTAAAAAATGTGCCTTGTGCAGGAACCGTGAAAAATAGGAATACTACGACCTAAAGAGATCAAATTGAGTCCAAACGAATCCACCAATCAAGAATCGATGTTTTTGGAGAAAAAAATCATCCGACAAACAAATCTGCATTAAGAAGTCGTGATTGCCATTTGTGGAACTATCTGCCCCAGATTGGGCCCGACCACAAAATGGAAAAACATATTCAGCTCGAAACATGTTCTAGAAATGAGCTTACAATTCGGGAAACTCTATTCTTGTAAAGAGAGCAGATAGCTAGACTTTAGGAGAGGAATCTATTTGCTGATTTTCATGATTTTTTCTTAAAATAAGATTTGTATACCATTTTTGAGATTTAGGGCATATTTTATTCCTACTTCTGGCTATTATTACGTGGTATTAAAAAAAAAATTAATCTCTGAAAATGGCGGAGGTATTGGACGGTCTTCTAAACTACATTTTCAAAACTGGCGTAACGTATAGCTTGAAAACTAATCGACAGATTCTGCTGAAATTTGGTATAAATCGTTCTATCCTTATTGCCTGAAACATGATCCTAAACGTTTTCGAAAATTTAAAAAAAAAAGTATTTTTTGCAATGCCTGCCCGAAAATGCGATTTTCGATTGGTGTTTAGCGTGCGGAAAGTGGCTTATTTCTCAACGATGTTTACTTTCCCGCACTAGTTCGGAAATGTAAGACTTTCCCGCAGTAGTGCAGAAAAATATCGATTTATAGCTCACCATACGGCATTGATTCACGAAAAAAACGATTTTTTCCACGGTTAAGTTTTTCGTTCTACGATTTTGGACCGATTGAACAAACTTGAATGTAGCGAAATTCATGTGATATGAAATGTCAACTTATCACAGTCGTATTTGAATATAATTGTTATTAGTTTTGTTGAATATCAAATCCGACTTCCGAGATAGTCATTGCAAAAAATAATGTATGGGACATTTGCGAAAAAGAAACGAATTACATCGCGCGCAAGTTGCCGAATTCGCCTCGACTTATGGTGCAATTCTCGATTGTACTCGTGTGAAATGCACCATAAGCCTTCGGCTCATGCGACAACTTCACGCGCGATGGAATTTGTTATTTCCCGCACTTGTAGCATAAATTACTATTTATATTGCAAAATGTAGCTGTTTTTTTTCGGAAAATTCAATCTTTTTGTTTGAAAGTGTAAAATTTGATGCATTTTCAATATTTCTCACTTTTTCTTGGTTGATATTCTACGAACGAGTATTGATAAAGGAAAAATCTTCCTTGGTTTTTTTTCCAGATTAATTGCGCCGATGCTACATGTCACGCCATCTGACAACATCCGCCGCAATCTGTTTAGAAGACCGTGCCATTCCTCCGCTATTTTTAAAGATTAATAAAAATAAAAATATCATGTAACAGCCAAAAGTAATAATGAAAATATACCCTAAGTCTCAAAAATAGTGAAGAAATTTTTCGTTTAAAAAAAATGATAATAATCAAAAAAAATTTCCTCGCCAAAGGTATCTTCCCCCTTAAAGAATAGAACTTCTCATTTATAAAATGGATTCTTGCCTCATCGGCCGCGAATCGCAACAAACCCGAGAAAAAACATTTTTCAAATCTATTAACTTTCATATTCAAAATATTTTTCTGAAGCTCGATCCTCTCACAAGGAAAGGTTTCGAGCTCGATCTCTCCGATTTCGATTAAATTTGCCATGCATGTAAAGTGGATAAAAATAGGCGACACGTATTTTTTTATATCCGCGGAACCCGATTTTTACGGGGTGAAACACACCCTCGAAAATAGAGGTGTTTTTCGTTTTTCGTCGATAACGTTATCGTTCTCATCTACAAAGTATAGTACACAAAAAAAAATAAACATTGTTGCATTTTGAATTTTTTTTCATATCTCGTACCGTTAAAGGGCTATACCAGTGTGAACGCTGAACATTTGAGTGGTTTACAGAATTTTTTTGGAAGAAAAGTACTTAATTGAATGTTTCGGAAAATTGATAATATATTTGGCTCTATTTGACCTACATTACATAATTTTTTCAAAGAAAGATATTGAGATCCAAGCGACGTATGCGCTGCATTCAGAGGTGCCAACAAAAAAAAGTTCCTCCAGTGCTGACATGATTCCGGCCGATTGAGTAGCTGAACCCGAAAAAGGGAAAAATGTCGTTAAACTGGAAGGTATTTTCTGTACAATGACGTAGGATTTTCGAAAAATATCAAAATCTAACAAAATGACGTAGTTACGAAAAAAGTCTGTTTTCTTGCCTATAAAATGATCGTTTTTTTTTTCCATGCCAAATCGTCAATTTTCATCCAATCAAAAATATCCTACGTCATTGTAGAGTAAATATATTCAAGAGTACTCAGTTCAAATTCCAAGTCAATCGGACAATTACTCTTTGAGTTACAATGTCAGCAAATTTGAAAAATCTCATTTAGAAAAAAACGCGTTTGAAGATTTAACTATCGATTTTTGCAAGATAAAATGATTAGAGATACGGCCTTGAAATTCTTACAGGATATTCTTGAAAGTAAAAACTATCGAAAAAGGCAAAAAAAATCGATTTTTTGAGTGTCACACTGGTATAGCCCCTTAAAACGTTATCGACGAAAAACACCCGAATTTTCGAGGGTGCTTTTCAACCCTTCAAAATGGGGTTCGACAGATATAAAAAAATACGTGTCGCCTATTTATTCTCATTCTACAAGCATGCCAAATTTCATCGAAATCGGAGAGATCGACCTCGCAACTTTTCCTTGCGAGATACTTCGGTATCTCGATGCTGTTCGTAGACCCCGTGGATGCGGATTTGGTGTTCCAACACGTTTTCTACCCCTTGGAGCCCGTGATGTACATTTTCCGCATGACCATTCTCATCTACCGTGCCACAATCTCCGCCACTAATAAAAGCCAACGGATAAATTTAAAAAACCCGTAATGCAACTCTATTTATACAAACAATACGTAACACGTTCGTCTTCATAATCAGTACTATATACACAGGTATGTATGCATTGTGCTTGCAGAGATGACACTTCGTTTTTCCGGCTCCACAATGCAGCGGTGGCTGGAGATCACGTGACTCAGTCACGGATCTCGTACTCAAAACTGAAAGGAAGTTTCTTTCGCGAAAGAGGAATCCCCGATAAGCCTAGTGCCAATCGTAAGGTCATATGGACATTGGTTCAAGTTGCTGTCGTTGCGTTGGATTGTGGTACAACCCTGCCATCGCGTCCTTGAGTGCTCGAAGGCAAGCGATATGAGCTTTGAATCCTCCGGCGCGTTCGCCTATGCTCTCGCCACGAACATGAGCGATGTAACCACGCGACTGTATCTCGTTCCAGGTAGGTGGCGTTGGTCCCTCGATTTCCTGCTCGATCGGAACGTACGTGTACGCCGGTCCTTCGTCTATCTTCGGTAATGGCATGTAATTCTGAGATCCTTTGCCAAATTTGATTCCCGTACTGAATTGCGTGGCTTTTGGTGCTGCGGGCGCTCTTGCCTTGTCCTTCGATGCCTGGATCGACGATGCAAAAGTCTCGACGATATTTTTCGCGTTACCCTCGGAAAACATGAGCTCGTCTATCAACGCCTCCTTCTCGCGTATCTTCTTCCTCTTGTTTTCGATCTCTTCTCGAACGAGCTCGACTCTTCGCTCCTCCTCGCGCTGTTTCTCGAGCTCCAAAAGCTCCTCGATCTCGTGCTCCTTTCTACCGAGTCGCGTCTTGTTCTTCAATATTTGATCCTTGTTGTCGCGCTTGTACTGATCGATCTTCTTGTTCGTCTCAATCACGTCGATGTTGTTGGCGAGGTTGTAAACTATCGTCTCTATGTCCTCGAGATAATCGTTGTAGGCCCGCAGGCTCTCGAAGTCTTCCTCCTTTTTGTTGAAGTCGCGGAGTATGCGCTTGCGTATGTCCACCTCCTTTTCCACCATCGAGTCCTCGAACATCTGAACACGAAAGTTTCCCCGGCGCAACGGAATCTGACATTCCGGACAAGCCCCGGAGCCTAAATGTTGAAAGCATACGATTAACGGGCTACCTGGAGTGTTTAGCTGACCCTTAAAATGTCATTGGAATATTCTTAAAATTGAATTATCTACATCTAAGATGGAGTCTCCACCGACAAACGTCGTTTTTGTTGGTTTTCTGTATTCTTTGGTGATTTTTTTTTTTAAGATTCTCAATATATATATATCTTTGTGTTTAAAAAAATGGCTTTCTTTTCCAACAACCATTACCCCGAAAAAACATTCGGAATTTGGCCATTTTTTTTGGGCCTCTAGGCAGATGTAGCCCCTTAACTATTCCCATAGCAAATCTGACAATCCTCAAGTGGTACCGAAATAAGAAGCACGGGCGCGAAAATATTTTTCACTTTGTTTCAACTTTCCAAAACCAGTTGATATGTGATTCTATACACACAATGCCAAGATAAGAAAACAACTGTGTATTCACAGAACGTGTGATATTTGATTTCAAACCTTTCAGAAACAAGAGGTCCACGCAACTTTCGCACAAACTGTGCCCGCACACGTTTACCATCAATTTCAACGACGGATTTCTGTATTTCGTTGTCTTGCAACGAGGACAAGTTTGTTCCTCCATCATGGACAGGTAGATTGAAATGTCGGCTGTATATTTCCTTGCGCAGATCTGCAATGTGAATAACGGTGGAAAAGAATTCGACAATGCTATTAGTAGAGCTTCTACAGTATTGATATGTCATAAATCGCCAAGCCATAAAGTGTACCAAAATGGTTGGAGGAACTAGAGAAATAATACATCTTAGTACTAAATGTTTTGCTGCAACTCGGAAAGGCGGATTGATATGAGATATCGATCCGATTCAAATTGGTGGGCTTGATCATTTTTAAGGCGGGATATACATTTAGACAGGAAAAAAATAAGCAATATTGAAGGATTTTTTAAACTAAGAAATAATTATTCTACAATTATTAAACTTTAGGTATACTTTAATAGTATATTCAAGTATACAAACAATTTTTAAAAATTAATTCATCATCAAAATGGCGGAGCTGTGGCAGAGTTTTACAGCAAGGTCACTGCGGGAGTTGCAAATCGGCGTGCAGTCTAGCTTCCCGTAGACTTTGATTTGTAAAAAAGTTAAAACATTTTTTCAGTTAGAACATGTATAGTTTCTATGTAACGGTAATTAAAATGAAGAAAATGCAAATTTCAGAAAATGGCACGCATTTACAAAAAAACAATATTTTACGCAACATTTCTGTAAAATGTGCTTAAAAAAAGTAGTTTTTTTTTCCAATTTTTCAAAAACAATTCTTATCAAGTAGAAGGTACCAATATTATGAACATTTCTACCAACTTTCAACTCAATCGGCTTAAGGAGAGATATACACCTAGACGGTCGGGGTAGAGGATTTAGAAACTATGAACATTCCGTCAACCGTAGAAGAGCTACACTATGGGCCTGGTATCGATGGTTCCATGTAAGTTGACAAATTTCATGATTTATTCATTCCCAAATTTTCAAACTCGTTTTTCTCAAAACCACTTTTTTCAAATCGGTACCCAAAATTTCTCGAAAACCAATGAACCGATTTCCTTGAGGTTTTTTGTGGTTATTCTATACACCATTATCTAGTACTTGTAATGGGATTTTTTTTTCCGTTACTCAGTTTTTGTTTTATAGGCAAAATAATAACTAATTTTTGGCCCAAAAATCACTATTTATGTTCAAACGTCCGCCATTTTGTCATAAATCGATATTTTCAAAATCAGCTGTGACGAGTACTAGATTATAGTATCTAATTTAATCATCTTTTTGGTTTTTTTTTTTCAGATGATTTTTGAATAAACACCAGTGGTGCCATATATGCAGATTTTTTACGACGCTCCAAGGATCATACAGTATCCTTGTAAATTTTAGATATTTTTAAATAAAGAAAATTAAACATATTTTTCAATGTGTATACTTTTAGATAATTAAAACCCCAATCCGAAATTTCAAAAAGTTTTCCTTGAAAAAATTCACAAAAATGACCTTTTTTCCAGCTCCTAGATGTATATCTCCTTAATAGTTTTTGAGTAATCCTGCACGCCAATTTCAATAATGAAGTTTTGAGAAAAAATGCGTTTGAAGTTCCCACCCGCTTCAAATCCGAGCGTTAAGGCACAGCATTGACGGGCTGTAACGTTTGAAGTTTTTCGAATTTTGCTTTGGGAAAATATTCTATGTTCGCTTTCGGAAAATATTCTACATATATAGTTCTATTGTTTAAAGAGAAAAAGAAGAAATCGATTTTGTGATAATCGTAAATGTATGTCCCGCCTTAAGGTAGTTTGCTCTACCTTAACAATGATTCAGCCCAACAAACTCTTATAATGCCCACAGACAACGAAGGAGACCAAGATTTGCTTGTGCATTCTCTTGAGCCCGAAAGACAAACTTTACCAATGCCTAATGTAAGAGGCTTTCAACGTCCTGTCAACAACTGCGAAATAGATTCAGGGTAACAGCACATTTCGGAATTAAGATAAAGCTGATTGCAGCATAGAGTTACACAGCGTACTTTTCAGCGATAAGAAAATGTTGATTTCGGATTTTTTATAATCATTCACGTACTGGCTTACCTTATGCCAATTCGGGAAGGACGGGGAATCGAAAGATTTGTTTCCTTTGACAGGTTAAACCGGCAATCTACCGAATGCAAAAGTGCATAGGCTGGAATATCTTGTGATCATTCGCGAATGTTGCTTCGTCAATTGGTTATCTCAATCATAGAGGATCAACAAATGCCTTTCCATAAATCTAATTATTATCCGAGAACAGCAATTAACATTAGTGCGGTAGGTTCGCAGAAGCGTGTAATAACATTAGTTCAAGTCGCCGGGTAACGAAATAACAGAGGTAACAGGATCGCAACGAACGACGCGTGTCGCGCATTGCGGCTTATGGCCTCTGCACACTGCGCGCGATTTCCGACAAGCGACGGGCGATATCCAATGGGAGCTTCACTTTTCTAGGGGGTTTCTCGAATACCTGAGCTCTCATTGGATATCGCTCGTCGCGAATCGCGCGCAGTGTGCAAAGGCAAAATTATGCATTTTTATATTTTAATCACGTAAATAAGAAAAAAAATTGTATTACTACCAACTCTTCCGCCAGTATTCGTAATCTTTTATCAAACCTCGATGGTTCAATATTGAATACATATGGTTTACAATGAGCAAGACTGGTTTCTATTATAAATGTTCGCGAAGGTTTAGTTTGCGTCAATCCGTTGTTAGAAATAGTTTATCTTTGTGCAAAATAGCCAGAAAAATTATATCACGTAAAATTACATACATTCAACTATTTTTCACAACTTACAAGCTTTTATTTAACTTGACTTTCTGTGAGATGCAAAACGGAAAATCAATATTCCACCCACTTGCCGACTTCTTAAAGCTCTGGAATTTTGTAAGCATGCATCTCAAAGGTGACAATGCATGATACAATCAAATAAAAAATATCCATAAATAAAAGGTAAAATCAATTAAAGATTAACAAGTAGAAAATAATTTATACGTTAAAAAAATATTTTTCAAAAACAAGCTTTTATTAAATATACTAAAAAGTAGAAAATAATTTTTGTTACCAAGTCACCTATATGTGACTATAAATAAAAGCTTAGGGCGCTCAAAATTTAGACATGTAATCTTTAATTTACATAAATCCGCTAACATATCAAATGTATTTCATTTACTGCAAAACAACTTTAGATTCCTTAAATAAAAATCCTGACAATGAGTATACACGTGTGATAATAGTTTTTCTAATTACTATTGTGCCAAGATAAAGACGGTTAATGAAACTGAATCGATGAAATTTATTAAACATTCGAACAGTTGAGCGCCCCAAGCATTTATTTATAGCTACATGTAGGTGACATTACTTTTAAGTAAAAGTAGAACCATTATTTTCTACTTTTTAGTACATTAAATAAAAGCTCGTTTTTTTAAATATTTTTTTGTCTCCGGTGTTTTGAGGTGAAATAATTTCAAAAAATGGTAAGGACCAGCCCCCTGACACTGGGTACTATTCCTATAGCAATAAATTACTCGCGTGTTGTCCGGGATGTTTGATTCCGCTACAGTCCACTTCGTGACGCTAGTAGTCATCTGCTCGGTTTCTTTTACGCATGCGCGTTCCGTGCTCGATGTAACAATAACATTTTCGGAGTATTTGGAGTATCACGCGTTTTACGGTTGTGTTGTGACTTGTAGCTTGTGAGTAAAATAAAATTTTCAGAACATTTTAAATGTTAAAAAATCAATCTGCGATCGGTGAAGTGTATTTTTGTTTACCATGACATACCTTCTGTATTGTGTGTAGGTTATAATTATCAAACGACGCTGAGCGGCAATTGATAATTTAAAAATTATTCAAGGGAAATACATATATTTTTCCTCATATTTATATGTATCGATTTAATTCTTCAAATTTTCATGCTTGTTAAGAAACGGATACCCACGCATACTCTTACTTCCCGGTCTCTAACTGCCAAAAAAACAAATACATCGCTAGTTACATAATTTTTAATGATTATAATAAACATTTTCTCCATTGCTTGGTGGGTTCGGCTGGTTCACAGGTTATAGGGCATATATATAGTTATCGAGCAGGTGACTACTAGCGCCACAGGTGGTAGCGATTGGAAATAAAAACGACGGACATTACGCGAGCCATGTATGACTGATGGTGACAAGGAGCTGGTAAGGACTGAGTATAGTATAATGAAATAATTTTGTGAAATAAATAATTTCAAAAATGAAATAATTTCAAAAAAATGGTAAGGACTGAGTATAGTCTTGACAATAACGTATACTTATGTATACATTATTACTTATGTGTGTGTTCCAAATTCGGTTTTAAGGAGGCACACACACACACATATCTATATGTATGTATGTATGTATGTATATATATATATATACATATTTTTAAATCTTAGATTGTGGCCAACGCTCCAACCTCCTTAAATCCGAATTTGGCCCGGTTTTACAACTGTCTGGTTGGTATTAAGATTCTAGCCTCAGCTCTTGACCAATGAAACGCCTGACAAATAAGCCGACTGCGTTCAGTGGCATTGAGTGTCATCCGACTGTTAGGTTAGACTTTGCGTCAACACAGTAAACAGCGCGTGAAGAATAATCTAAAATTATTCAGTGAGTGATAAACAATCGTCGCTATTGGGTTTCTTATCCATACACTTCACATAAACGACCAACGTACATTTCTAAGTAAGGCAATCTATTAAATCCTCCAGCGAATATCCAACTCGCGTGTATAATTCGTACGTTCGTAAAGATAATACTTTGATGTTTACTCAAGGATGACGAAACTAATGGAGTGGCTGTTTTTCGGTGGAACTTTTTTCGGCCTCTGGACGGCTATGATAACCGGCACAGTTATTCAATCCCATCTCATTGACGAATGGAGACACTTGATACTGCCGCTTCCTGTGATTTTGCTACTACTATTCGGCGTCTATGCTTTGGCGGTTGTTCTCTACAGAGTCTTCACGTTCAACGATTGCGAAGGGGCAGCAAAAGAACTTCAAAGGGTACATATTTTTTCCTAATATGTTACAGGGAACTCTTTGAATCGGAATGTGCCAAAATACGATTCGTTTTGTAAAATGTTGGATATTCCAAATTTTACGGCTGAAAGTAATGTTCCAGTTGAGTTCAATTACGGTTTGATTTTCTTTTCTCAACGAACTCCAAAAAATGCATACGAGGTATAGATTTATTATGTAGATGCTAATTTTTTAGAAAGTATATAATTAAAGAGCAAGATTATGCATTTTTGTATTTTTGTTACGTAATTAAGAAAAACTTTTGTGTTACTAACAACTTGGAAAAGTATAACATTATTAATAGTTATGAAAAAACTGCATTAGCGAGTGTTTTATAGAACTAGGAATGAAATTTTTAGTCATTTATAATTATGCCTATTTATATTTGTCACGAGATTATTTTGACGCTGCTTACGAAAAGTAGCACGATTAAAAGTTCTTACAAAAACTAGCATGATTATGCTTTTGCCATGGAAACTAGCTTGTTTGGTTTTCACTGTAAAAACTAGTGTAAAAGGAGTAAGTTTAAAATCTTAAGGATCTCATCGCTTGTACAATCTAACCAAAAAGAGTTTTGGTGAGAATTTAAAGTCGTTCGTGCTCAGGTAAAAATCTGGAAAAATAAACCGTTAGTATTTTTTTTTTAATACGACAATTTTTTGCATGACATTTTAATTTTATACTCGTTGCTTTTATCAACATTTTGATAATAATTATCAATTAAAATCGATAGCAGTAATTTTTATTAAAAAATAATATCGAAATTGTAAATATAATGAACTATTTATTGTGATTTTCTATTTAAAAAATAACGTTATTGAAAATATCATTGAACAAATTTACTGTATGATGGGAATTAAACCTCTGTAAAGCATGGCCTGTAAATCTTTTTTTTCTTGGTGCAAGAGGCAATTTTTTTATCTGACGTCTGTTTTAATTGGAACATTCGAACGTCATCCATGTTGTTGTTTTTTTTAAAGATTTTCATCTCTCGTCCTTGGTCAAAATCATATTTAACGTGGATTGTATCGACGTTAGGTTGAATGGATATTTCCCGAATACTTGCAATTTTAATTGAAGTCGAATTAAAATTTTTTGAGGTCTGAAAAATCGTAAATTTCCGATTGCGGTCAAAGGAATTGGAGTAAAAAAATAGAGGCAAGGCGTAAAAAAGCATGGAAGAAAAGTTGGAAACAATTCCAGTGTTACTGAAACGTGTTAATTTTCGCGGTGAATATCGAAATCTGCTTCTTTTCGTGGTGAAAGCCGAAACGTGCTAGTTTTTGCGTTAAATATCGAAAAGTGCCAGTTTTCGTGGCGAAAGCCGATACATGCTTGTTTTCGTAAGAATTCTGAAACATGCTACTTTTCCCAAGCAGCTTCGATTTATTACCAATAATTAATAATTGATGGTTCAATATTGAATATATATGGTTTACGATGGGCAAGATGGACTTGTTTTTTTCTAAATGTTTACAAAGGTTTAGTTTGCGCACGTAAAATGACATACTTCAAACTCTTTCTTGCCTCTGATGTTTTGTGGTAAAAACCAACAAAATTTCGTAGCCTCAGTACAGTCTAGACACATTTTTTTCAAATTTAATTTTCGATTGACTAACGCTCCAACCTCCTTGAAGTTAAGTAATTTGCGTTTTCCAGCAAATCGAAGAAGCCAGGGCCGAGCTGCGAATCAAGGGTGTACTGGGTTGATCACTTTCGCGCTCACGCGAGCGATGCATTCCAAAAATTGTTAATACGTGCTCTGTCCCAATGAAAGATTTATGCATAACGAAAGAATGTACATAATAAACAAAAAAATTGATTCGCCGTTGTTTCTCTTTATTGTAACACCAAAGCACTTAGGTTATTGAATGAACTAAAACGCGATCCCATTCAAACGTTTTAATTACCCGAGTTTCAGAGACAATTCGAGCTCATTCGTGCTTATCTGTTAATTGGTTCATTAGCGTAGCTCGATGCTAGGCCGCTGCGTCCTATTTCCGCTGGCTTACTCTCGTCTTGGTGCAGTCTTTGTTCAACCCCTTTCCACGTTCTCGCGTGAAGATAACTCGCCCCGGTTTTACCGATCATGACGGTACCGGGATCTTTACACGTTAGCGCATCCATTGTGTCGACAGAGTAAACCTCTTTCTCCGAGCTGCGCAAATCGCCGGTTATGAGGGACACGTCCGCTTCCGTTGACGCTTCAAACTCAACGTAATCAGCACCACCCGGCAATATTTGCCGGAAATCAACGCTATAGTGGTTCGACCAGGAACGAGCGTTGTTGAAGGCGAGCTCCACTTCGAATGGCGTCAACAGTGGCTTGTAGAATTCTTTGGAATCGAATATCTCATTTTCCGGACACGCGATCACTATAAAAACGTCCACCTAATGAGAGAAACGTACGTTTTTTGTTTCTAGTTACCGTTGAATCGACGAAACACGATGATAACATTGAAACATATCGTTTGTTACAAACCTCGGGGAAATTTGCGAGTTTGGCAGGATTGGGTTTTCCCACGCTGAATATATAGGACTTTTTGTTCTTCTCCTTGAGTATCCGTTTGATCGTATTCAGAGATTCCAAGTAATTCTTTATACCAAGAGTAGCGACGACTATTCCAACTGTACGCGCGTCTTTGAGTCTCTCCACGAGATACCTTCGTCTCTTGAGCCAAGGATTATTCACGGTCTCGAATTGCGAGATTTCCGTGCCGAGCGTGTGATGCCAAGATTTTGCCGGTACGCTTAGTGCCAACGAGGCAAGTGTCTTGTCATTCTCGCCTATGTACAAAGCGTCGTAATCTCCTATCTTGTAACCGTTCTCGAGCGTCCACGACCTCCCCGATATCAGGACATTCGGAGGACTTTTTGTCGTTGTGAAATCGACGTTTGACTCGCAACTGAGTGTTGTTAGTTTCAGCGCGGAATATTTGGACTGCAATAGCTCCTGGAGTCGTTCTGCGAATTAAACAGTTTCTCATCAAATATCAAACATGTGATTACGCTCAGAATGCAATCGTTTACAATAAAAAATTTAGTTTTAAGTAAAAAATAGAATGTAATTTTCAAAAGTGTATAAAAAAGTCAATTTTTGTAATTTAGAATTCACTCTAGTTCAATCGCTAGTCTTAAATATGAAGATTAAAATGCCGTTTGGTTTTTTGATTTCAGATAAGCAGAACAGCCGCAATCTTGGTCACCGTCAACCACCTCTTTTACTTGATGTCTTCCTGTCGACCACTATAACGTTTATTCTATTATATATTTTGACTTCAAAAAATTTGTAAAGCTTATTTAAATGTTAATAAAGATTATGCAAAAACAATGAGATTGATTATTTCGATGCTTTGCCCGTAAAAAATTATTGAAAAAGCCGTAAAAAAACAGCCGAGAAACTAGAGGGCCTTAGGCCACATGTGCGAATTTCACAATTTCTTTTTCGTATGAAAAGGTGATTCACTCATAAAATTAATTACACATCTATTTAGTATGAATATCAAGCTGTTAGAAAATATATATATTTTTTTTCGATGCACAAAATGGCCGACTACTCGAAACTTCTCAAAACAGCTTTTTTCCAATTGGCGTGACAAATAACTTCAACAATTTTCACTCGGTTTACTTCAAATTTAAAAATTATGTTCATAATTGCATTTCGCAGAGAAGTACGTACGGAATTTCTGATCAATCGAAATTTTTTATTTTATGAGCAGTTTATAAGCAGTTATAACGAAATTTTTCACTGAAAATTCATTTCTTAAGTTCAAATACCTACAATTTTTGAATAAAACAATATTTTTCAAATTCCGTACGTACTTCTCTAGGTATTCTAATGTAGATTGACGAGAATTTTTGTTTTTCGTTCTAGGTAAAAAATTGTGGATGCTAAATGTCACGCCGCGGAGTGCCTAAAAAAAAGATAACAAAAGAAAATATTAGTAGTAGCCATTTTGTACATCGAAAAAAAAGATATATTTTCTAACAGCTTGATATTTATACTAGATAGATATGTAATTAATTTTATGAGTGAATGACTTTTTCATACGAAAAAATTTTGTTACATTCGCACATGATTGTAAACCCGTTACTGTGGCCTAAGGCCTTATTATTCATTGGGCGCAATCTACCTAGGTGGGTGAAAAAACGGCATTTTCTTAAAATGTTTTTATCCACTAGTATCGACCTTTAGCTATATTCTCCGAAAATTCCATAGAAATATTCCCGAAATTGAATGGGCCGCCATACTTCAAAATTTAAACGCCATTTTCTCGAAACACTGTTTTCAAAGTCAGTGGCCGTGATATTTCGAGAACCACTTGATGGATTGTTTCCCAATTTACAGGAGATTCGATGAGAAGTATTTAAAGGTCGTTGACGATCTCACTTTTTAAAAATCGATCTTCATTATTCAATAGTTACGTAAAAATAACGACTTTTTTCATAGATTTTGTTTGCTCGAATTTCAATTTTCCAAAAATCATTTAAAAATTCGGCGATCGTCGGCGACTAGTATTTATTATTAACTTGATCAACCCGTTTAGTGTTTAGACTTCGGATGGACCGTTTAAGCTGGAGTGTCCACCACCAAACATGGCGAAAAAAATTTCATCTGCCAGCGGCCATGTTGTTATTTTTCTGTACTTTTTTTTCAAAGGCTCTCAATATATGTACCTTTGTGTTAAAAAAAGCGTTTTCTTTGCACCAACCGTTTGGGAGAAGAAAAGTTCGGAATTCGGCCATTTCTCTCGGCCCTTTGGATCGATGTAGCCCCTTAAAACTATATTTATTGAACACTAATGAAGATGTTTAATCGAAGTTATTGAACAAAGAAAACCAACTGTCGAAAAATGATTATTGAATATTATATTCTCGTGTTTTATGACCGAGTGGATTTATAATCGATGAATGGACATTAAAAGCAAAGAAATAAGGCAATATCGATCTTATCGTCAGATTGCTTTTCTGTTTCCCACGACTATCCACTGTGTTTCTCATGGCCGCGCGATTCTAAATATCAGCTTACCGATGACATGTGCGTACGCCACATCGTAAAACAGAAGTATTTTTTTTGTCGCGTCCTCGAAAAATGTGGCAACAGTTTGCGCCAATGAGTCGGCGATGATGGCTCTTTTCTCCAGAACATGGAAGACCGCCAGACGAGAAGTTGGATTGAGGCAAGCGTGTCCAAAGTGTACTATGCCATCGGCTTTTATGTGATCAGCTGCAATCTCATCGACGCAACAGCTACCGCAAGTAGTGTCACCGAGAATGTATACTTTCTTTTCCAGGCGTTCCTCAAGGTAGAGAGCAATTCTAGCGGCATCGTAGAGGAGGCTATCCGGAAATTGGAGGCACACCTAGGAAAATATGAATTCAATCGATGTATGTCAAAATCAGTCTACGAATACGGATATTCCTGCGTATGCGTACTCATCGTGAAACTCGAGTGGCGCAATTGTCCATTACCGACAAAAGGTCAATTCCTTTTGCACAATTTCTGTCCTATTGATTCTATTCCTCCATTCTACATTGATATCCTACAAATTCTACCCGTAGAATTCGTCTTTCTCAAGATCGTAAATATCATTCTTAAACCCTTGTTGTCACACATCTCAAAGCTTTCAGACTTGTCACACTGCGTCACATTAACCTGGCTATTTTTTGGAACGCGACAAAAACGTGAAATACATTCACAAGATGCAAAGTCATGTTAAAAATAAAATAAAACAAAATCGTAAAAAAGTGAATTTGCAAAAACAAAACGTTATACCAGTTGGGCGGTGGGCAGATTCGACTTTGTGTGATAACAAAGGTTCAGAAACGTCAATTGACAGTGGTTTTGTTCATTCTGGGGCTTACGTGATTAGCCGGTAAACAATAATGGCGGTATCCATACCTCGATCACGACAGCGTCGAGAAAAAGTGCAAGTCCGCTCCAAAGTTCAATGACAATGAATGCGTTTGAACGATAGGATGGTATCGACTTATTGATTACGCAAAATCGAGCTCAACTGTGTGAAATTTACCCTTTCGAGACCACGTGCGTTGATCCACTCGACGCACTTGTCCAGATCGTATTTCTTCGCGACTTTACATGTTACGGATTCATCGGACGACGAATCTGTTTCCAATTTTGTTCTTCCTTCTTCTTTCTCCGAAGCAACGTTCGTCATTGTTAATGACTTTTTGACTAGCGAAACAAATGTCCTTTATTTACAATTACAATATGTCATGACACGATCCTCACTTGTTGACATTACGAGTTGAAAAAAAAAGGAAACACTGTCGTGCGTCACGAACGATCTCACATGCAGGCAACGAAGTCAGGTGCGCGTAAAAGCCTTTTTTCTGCGTTTGAGTTTCATTGGGGTGACCGGGGTAGTATTTCATTACCCCAGTCGGTAGAGGCGCTGGCATCGCTACCACTGTACTCGCGACGTCGCACTGATAGGGCGCGAGTCGGTAAATTACCGGTCAAACAACCGCATTTAAGGGGTCTTCTCACTTTAAACGCAAAAAAAAAGTGTTTTCATGAATTTTTTGATACGTTTATATTATAGATATTGCTATAAAAGTTGTTACACTTAATAAATACATTTTCGAATTACATTTAAAAAAAAAATGTAATGTATTTATGTAAGCCCAACAAACTTAAAACGCGATTTTCTCGAAGGAACGTTTTTCGACCGCTTGTTGATAAAATCTTCGAAACTACTGAATCGATACTTATGAAATTTAAACCACATATTCTTTACAACTATACCTATAGCGCATATCAAGGACTTTTTTTATTTTGATATTTACTTTTTTTCAAAAACGGTGAAACAACCACGTTTTTTCGAAAAATCTCCGCCATTTCGTTATTTTTGCATATATCAAAAATCGTATGATAAGCGCTATAGCTATTATTATACTGAATATAAGACCGTTTGATTTTTTTTTCGGATGATCCATCTCCGAGATTTCATCAACAGCGCAGATTTACAATTTTTCTAGGACATTTTTTTAACTACCATTTTCGTCTAAAAATAGTGACTTAAGGTGTAAGGCCACAGTAGAATTTTCAAAAAATCGATTTTTTTCGCTAAAACGGAGCTTTAGCGTCATAAGAATGAGTTATTCGATTTATAGCAAGAACATTTTTTTTTCACCGAATTTGAGCGTATAACGTAAGCCCACCTCTGGCACGGCCATTGATTACCTAAAACTTCAAACGCGTTTTTCTCGAAACAGCTTTTTTCCAATTGACGTAACAAGTAACTTCAATAATTTTCACTCGATTTACTTCAAATTTCAAAGTTATGTTCCTAATTGCACTTCGCAGAGAAGTACGTACGGAATTTCTGATTAATCGAAAACTTTTCATTTTATGAGCAGTTTTATACGAAATTTTTCACTGAAAATTCATTCAAATACCTACAACTCAATTCAAATACCTACAACTTTCCAATAAAACGATATTTTTTTAATTCCGTACGTACTTCTCTAGGTGTTCTAATGTAGATTGACGAGAATTTTTGTTTTTTGTTCTAGGTGAAAAATTGTGGATGCTAAATGTCACGCAGCGGAGCGCCTAAAAAAAAGATGAAAAAGAAAATATTAGTAGTCGGCCATTTTGTACATCGAAAAAAAAATATATATTTTCTAACAGCTTGATATTCATACTAAATAGATATGTAATTAATTTTATAAGTGAATCACTTTTTCATACGAAAAAAATTGTTAAATTCGCACATGATTTTATACCCGTTACTGTGGCCTAACCCCTTAAATAATTAAAAAATGTAATGTAATTAAACAAAAAAAATCATGAAAATAGCCTTGTTTAGCGTCTAATGTGAGAAGACCCCTCAAATATTCGGGTTCTTTTTGGGGTCAGCGAATGTTTAAAGAAGATAGTAATAATAAAACTTTAAAAATATGACTGAGCAGAAGAATTTGCACAGCCACGACTTTTCGAAGAAAATGTAAAAATGTGTAAATCACTAAATATGCGCGAAGTTTTAAATTCCCGTGTATCGTTGGGTATAATGATTGATCGTGACTTATTTTTATCAAGCGCCACTGTAATTTAACGACCGATTCGGAAGGGCCCTCCTCATGCCCCCACAAAATACGGCCCTTCACGAAAGGAATAACTTAATTCGCTGCACCGAGAGTTGTGGAAACGGACCTAAAAAGTCGAGAACTCGACTAAAAATACGACTCCCTCGATAATGCGCCTGTTTTATTTACTATTGGTGCTGTCAAATTTCTAATTGCCGACATGAAGCCTAGATCGGTAAAACAGTGTCCCGCTGTTGCCTCTAAGGCCCACTGCCGCCTAGTCCCATATGTCCCGTACGCCTGCTCAGAAAAACGTCTCCCATATGACTCGTTCGCACACTCTGTCTCTCAATCTCCCTCTCTCTCCGGGGTTCGCCTCCTTCGGCGAACCTCCTTCGGCGTTTACAGTGTAGCAGGTGCGCTTACCCATGTCCCGAGTGATTCTTGCCTGCGCCCCATGTTACCGCGCGCATTCCGAGTGCAGAGTCAGTAGGGAGCGGAGCGTCGACGGGCAGTGTAACGCCGATGTAACACGCGATTCTCGTCCCTCGTAATACAACAATTCGCCTTCGACCTTCATTCTTTTTATTTATTTCTTCCCACAAAATCGGCTACTAACGCGGACATGCGTCGATACAATTCGAATGACACAATTGCGACACTTGCCGGAAG
Organism: Ophion slaviceki; assembly: GCA_944452715.1. Taxonomy (NCBI): domain Eukaryota; kingdom Metazoa; phylum Arthropoda; class Insecta; order Hymenoptera; family Ichneumonidae; genus Ophion; species Ophion slaviceki. The sequence goes on from OX101785.1 coordinate 10,167,208, forward strand.
CGATGAATCTCGTGCACTCTTGATCGAGCGTGAGCGATCGGCGCGGAACTCGAAGTGATAAATATCGTTCGGAAAGCTTTTACTTCTTATCGGCACAGTTTACATTGACCGCGCATACGAAGTAGTCTCCATCGGATGTAACAATCGAATAGCCGCAACGTGTGTTTCGGTTTCGTTTGCCACGCAGGATATTCGCAGTCAGAAAGCGGGAATTCGCGAGAATTCGTACCTCGAAGGATACGCTATTATGCTAATGACGCTGCCGCTACGACCGCTGCGACCAGGATGCGCGAGGAAGAGCTCGAGATATCACTCAAGGTATCGTCTACGTGCTTTTTCCTTCCTTTTCCTATCTCCGATAAACCGATTACGGCCTAATTTCGCATGACAAAAGTCTTTCGGAACACACTGCTTTTTCGTTATTTTCCGTCACGCTCGTGTGTTCGAAAGTTGCTCGATATTCGCGCGCGCGCATCCCATCGAGGCATGTGAACGCGTTGAAATGATTCGACTCACGCTTCTGCTTAGCGTCGAGGTGATGCGAAGCAAGTGCGAAAGAGAGATAGCGACAGTGGCGCTGCGAGCAGAACAAGAGCGACGAACGGAGAATGGGTTTCGCATCACCTTAAGTTCCACAATTACGTAGCAGTGCGCCCTCTTCGAGCGGCAACTTTTTTTTTCTCGTCCAAACGCGAAAGCGACACACTATGAGTTTACTACGTGTCAGCTTGCTGTTGAACGTTATTTTATTTTCTTTTTCTTCAAATTGGTCGAGGCATACCGGTTTTTTGTTCCTGGTCTTCGCACAACACACGGTCGCGTCGCACAATGATCATCGTCCTATGGTCGTCCACGCGTACTTGTCGGCCGGATACGGAACGCCTCCCTTCGGCCACCTCTGTACACACTCGTCGCTGTACTGTTAACCGACTTAAAGCACGGATCGAGTCCTTGTGTTTATTCGATATATAGGTTACGTGCCACATTCCATACCAATTGGCCGAGCCAATTCAACATGAATCCTATGCGTGTAGCAATTACCGGAAATGTCAAAAATGTCGAGTATACATTTTCTTGAAAATGAGGGAATAAGCCGACAGGACGTAGGCTATGCTGTTGAAATAGGAAAATTTGCTCGTGACAAAGATTTTACCGCCGCAATTCAGAGTTCGCTGGGTATTGAAGAACTTTTTATGAGGTAGCGGAATTTTGCAATGGCGTTGAAGTTTGCATAGTTGGAATGCAACGAAAATTCATGATTTTAAACTGCTCAAATATATTTTGCCAATTTTGGCTGTGAAAATCGCTTGAGGCTTTTTCTACGTAGCCTTATTCGAGTATTTGTACCTCAATTTGTAAAAAGGCATTATTTGGGTTAAAATTCACCTTTCAAATTATTAAATCTAAATTAAATTTAAAAAATTGGTAAATATTCGGAAGTGGACCTTCTGCTAGAATCATGTTTATTTTGTTTGGATTTGTTTGGGTTTATATATGAGGTATTCCACGTGAATCCGGTGGACTTTTTCCCTGATCCCCGCCAATTCGATTAATTTTCTTTATCTGATTCCATTGACTCTAAAAGACACCCTGAATTTTATTTCATTTTTCGAATCAACCCTTAGTAAATTTTTACGTATAATCACGCATTCCACCAAGTATGATTTTTGCAATGCTTTTTTTTTACAAAGGAATTTTTACAATTCCACCAAGTATCATTTTTGCAATCACGTATTCCACCAAGTATGATTTTTTCTGTGCTTTCTGAGCGATTAACGTTAAAAAAATCCGAAAAATTCATTGTGGGTATCAAAATATTTAAGTATTCGTCCGAAGTAAGCGGTTCTTGAATTTTTCGGATTTTTTTTAACGTTAATCGCTCAGAAAGCACAGAAAAAATCATACTTCCACTGCGAGTGATAGCTCGAAAATGTTTACATATAATCACGCATTTTTGGGATTTTCTTCAGATTTTTAAATCGGGGCGTTTTTTTTCGGAGAATTTTTTTTGACCAAGGTTTGTTTCGAAGAATGTTTAAAAAATCAAGGTGTCTTTTAGAGTCAATGGAATCAGATTAAAAAAAAATTGGCGGGGTTCAGGGAAAAAGTCCACCGGATTCACGTGGAATACCTCATTTATATATATAAAACCATTCAAACAAAAATAGGCCTGATTCTATCAGGACCCCACTTCCGAACATTTACCGAAAATTTAATTTAAATTAAAAAAATAGTTATTGTCGATTCATATCATTTGTAGAAATGGCATGCGAAAAACCAAAAGCAGATTTTTTTTCAAAAAATTACACAAAGCCCAAAATCCCGAAAACTGTGGGACGTTTGCTAAGCTGAAATTCCAGCATATATAATGGGTAAAAAAAGTATTTCTACATCTCACACGAAACTGTTGTTAATTTGGCTTTATTTGTTTGTTCGTGTTTTCCCAAGATTTTTGTAAACGGACACCATGTATATTTAGGATAAGCTATCGAACACGGAAAGTTAGAGCACTTAATTTTTTTCGTAGACTAATTTGAAAAAGACGACGTGTACAAATACTTTTTTTTACCCACTGTAGTAGGACATGATCTGAGCTATCGACAGTTGCAGGATTATCCATTCATATCAGGACACCCGGTATATTCAATATTGAACCATCAAGATTTTATGAAAGATTACGAATCTTAGCTGGCGAATGAAGAGAATTGGTGCCAACCTCAATGTTTGCGAAGTTGCCGTATTTCGGCGACACTTAATATTAATTAATGGTTATAATAAATTATCGCGTGACCTTAATATAAATAGGCATAATTGAAAATGATTCAAAGTTTCATTTAGAGATGTATAAAACATTCGCTGACGCAGTTTTTTCGTAATAATTATCGATAATGTTATACTTTTTCAAGTTGGTAGTAACACAAAAGTTTTTCTTATTTACGCAATAAAAATATAATAATGCATAATTTCGCCCTTTGAGGGGTCTTCTCACTTTAGACGCTAAACAAGGCTATTTTCGTGATTTTTTTTATAGGTTTATATTATAGATAGTGGTATAAAAGTTGTTACACTTAATAAATACACTTTCGAAATGCATATAAAAATTGTATTTATTTATTTAAGTCACTATTTATAGGCAAAAATGGTAGTTAAAAAAATGTCCTAAAAAAATTGTAGGTCTGCGCTGTTGATGAATTCTTGGAGATGGATCATCCGAAACAAAAAAGTCAAACGGTTTTAGATTCAGTATGTCAATGGCTATAGCGCATATCATACGATTTTTCATATATGCGAAAATAACAAAATGGCCGACATTTTTAGAAAAAAAAAAAACAAAAAAAAACAAAAAGACGTTTTTTTCACAGTTTTTGGCAACAAAAATAGTAAATATAAAAATTAAAAAAAAATCCTTGATACGCGCTATAGCTAAACAAGGCGTCGAAAAACGTTGTTTCGAGAAAAACGCGGTTAAAGTTTGTTTGTATTACATAAATACATAAACATTTTTTTTAAACGCATTTCGAAAGTGTATTCATTAAGTGTAACAACTGTTATATCAATATCTATAACATAAAACCCATCAAAAAAATTCATGAAAATAACCGTATTAGCGTCTAAAATGAGAAGACCCCTTAAGACCTTTTTTCAAGATTATTCTTGTCGGAAGTACACCGAACCAAAATAATTTCAATATTCAATTGTTCTTTATTTGCTAGGTCGATGAAATAAATCATTTTCGAAATAACCCAATATTACATTTTTTCCAAACAACATTCGTTGACATCCCCAAATGACAAATTTAGTCAGACGCGTAATTTTTTCCGCGTATAATGACAACGTCTCTGACATTTTTGCACGGAATTTCGTTTGGCTCTTGAGATGAGAAAGAAACGACTTACCCAGTTTATGTCGTTGAAGTTTACATGATTGGAACGCAACGAAAATCAATTCGTCCTAATTGTTCGAAGTTTTTTTTTCGCTGCGAAATTCGCTCAAACGTTTTTACGTATTCTTATTAGACATCTACGAGCTCAATTTGCGAAAAAGAGGCTTTGGATAAGCATAAAAATAGAGAAATAAAAAAACGAACAAAAAAATCGTTGCATTCTAACGAAGCAAACTTCAACGTCATCCTACATTTCTCTAATAATGAACACTTCTTGAGGGCTGGAAAGCAACAACCATTAGAAAACATGCTCGAATTCATTTATTCTTTCATGTTTCGTCGCACATTAGTTTTTTTCTACAGATAAGACGTATCATAGAAAAATATATTCAATTGCATTTGCAACATTTTCAATGAGTTCTGTACGGTTTTGATGAAACGAAATTTAGTTTATTCGAATTTCTAAATTCAGTTTCACTGACGAAACAAACTGTGCGGCTGCATTGGTGCCGAACGCCTCGTATATAAATGTATATATATACAGGGTGTCCTGTTATGAACGGATAATCCTGCAGTCGATAGTTCAGATCGTGACCCCTTATATCCTGGAATTTCAGTTTAGTAAAAGTCCCACGGTTTTCGAGATAAAAATCATCTGCTTCTGGTTTTTCGCGTGCCATTTCTACTAATGATAACTTTTTTTACCCGGTTGAAAAAAATACTCTTGGTTATTAGTTTTATCCAGAAAAGTCTTCTTAACCTCAAATGTTAAGGAAACTTTATGAAAAAAGAACTTGTGCGGAATTTTCATACAAACCAATTCGAAGATCAACTTCACTTTTTCAAATGGAATGGTGAATTTTTTTTAACCATCTTGTGGAGCACCTCAAGCCGCATAAAAAACATTTAGGGGTCAAAGGCGTTCAAGGTCATTCAAGGTCAGTATCGATGATACAAATCTGAATATGTGACCTTGAATGACCTTGAACGACTTGGACCTCCTAATGTTTTTTATGCGGCTTGAGGTGCTCCACAAGATGGTTGAAAAAAAATGTACCATTGCACTTAAAAAAGTGGAGGTGACCTTCACTGTGCGTCAGCGCCTCTACCGAAATTTAAAAAAAATGGTCGCATTTGATGGCCCCCTTCACACCGTACAACTTTTGTCAGGAACATTTTTTTCGCGACGTCGATAATTACCGAGTTATTTCGGGTGGCAGAGATAAGAGGGACACCCTGTATATATAAAATGTGCGTAAATGCAGCACCGTTATCCGACGTTCGACAGGAGATAATTCGAGATGCGCCTCTGGCCCTCCGTTGGCCCGGAAACCTCCCATTTTTTGCGATACATATATGTTACAGAGAGATTTCACGATTTGCCGTTTAATCGTCGAAGCAATGGGCTACTACATCGTCTGTCGAGACGGCCCTCTCTCTTTTTCTCCTCTCTCAGAGAAAGAGAAAGAGAGAGAGAGAGAGAGAGAGAGAGAGAGAGAGAGAGAGAGAGAGAAACGTGGGCACAAGAGCCATCATCACCGTTAACTTTCTCGCCATATGTAGCTAGTATATACATGCTATACTTTCTTACACAAAATTCGATCTGATAGCTCTAACTCACTTGTGTATAAATACGCGTTGCCATGTTATTGATAAAATCCATTGTCAGTCACACAAAATGCTATTATTGTTTCGGACTGTCCTATGTTGTCTTTCCGCAAATTCAATGAAAATTGATGACAGAAGTTTGCATAGTTGAAATGCAGCAATTTTTTTTATTTCTTTAATTTTTTGTTTCTACATTTATTTTATTTAATCCAAATTTCTTTTTCGAATTGAGGTCTTGTGTCTCTGACGAGGACACGTAAAAATGTGCGTGTAATTTACATACCCTGAATTGGCAAAAAAAAAAATGTATCGATTGAAAATAATTAATTTTCGCTGTGTTACGACGATGCAAACTTCACTGTCATGGAAATTGGGTATTTCTTTGAGCAAAGTTAAAATGGGGTCGATAAACATAATCGAATAGTTTTTTCTTCCTGCATTCTAGCAGAAGAGTTAAATGGATAGCGGTTAATATCGCTCTGAGTTGGCCTGTTTTCGAAAAATAAACTGCGAATATAAATAAGCTGCTATTAATATCTTATCAAGACTTAAAGTGAGAAAAGGAGAGAAATGTTAGATAGTGAGAGGGGAAAGCGTATGCAAAGTGGAAAACAAGTTGAGGCAGATGTAAGAGAAAAAAAGCATTTTGTAAAAAAAACTTGTTAAAAAAAGTTGTGCGAATAAAAATCGATTTGATTGATACCTAATCAAGAGAATAGACTTCGAATATATTCGAAGTCTAATAATTATACCAGGTGTGTAAGTATGAAACCGGAATTTTTGTACAGAAAAAACACGTTTATTGTAATGATATGATACAAATAACTGGAGATGGCTTCTCGGGTCACCTTTAACTGATCCGCCAGTTGTTGTTGTGTTTGAGCGTCGTCTTCGTCCAACAAGGCTTGCAGGTCAGCGTTTTCAAACTTTTTCGGTGGTCTTCCACGTTCTTCGTTCCTCACGTCAAAATCGCCACTTTTGAACCGTTTGAACCACTCGAAACACTGTTTTACCGAGAGCATGCTCACCAAACGCCTCCACAAGCATTCGATGCGATTCGGCTGCGGTTTTCTTCGGATGAAAACAGAAAAGTAGTGCTGTCCGCAAATCGTAATTTGTTGGCACAAAACTCGACATGTTTATCTCTAATAAACTAATGCTACTGAATGAAACTCGTGTTATTGTGAGTTGGAAATCTTTGTCGGATATCAATACAATAACAAGACACCGCTGACGTGATGTGTCGGTAACTGCATCGACATCTAGCGCCACCTATGGGCAAATTCCGGTTTCATACTTACACACCTGGTATTGAAGCTACTGCCGAGCGCGCTACTTTGTAAGAATAGATATCAAAGTATCACTATACACAAGTGTTCTGTGGATTTGTATAAATGGAAAAAGGAAGGGGAGAAAATAGCGGTATCCCCTTGGGGACAAATTTCGATTTTTTCTTTCAATTTATTTTGTTTCTATTCAAAAGAATTTTTTTCGGTTTAAGGGGGGAAGATCCTTTCGGGCGAAGAGAAAATTGCTGATTTTCATGATTTACTTTCAAAGTAAAGATTCCTTCACCGTTTTCGAGACTTAGGGTACGTTTTATTACGACTTTTGGCTGTTACATGGTATTCTATTTTTTTATTAATTCTTAACAATGGCGGAGATAGGTCTTTTCTAAACAGGTTGCGGCGCATGAGTTAGACGACGTGACACGTAGCGTCGGCAGGATTTATCTGAAGAAAAAAAACTAACGAAGATTTTCCTTCCATTAAGGGATTGGGTTTCGAAGCCAAAAAAGCATATTTTCTCTATTTGAAAAAAATATAATAAATAAAGTAGTATATTCAGAATGTTAAGCACATAAATGAGCAACATTTCAACATCATTTAAAAAAAATTCCATCCAAAAATTTGGAAAATTCACACCACGTATAGCCTTGTAAAATTAGTTACAATCGAAAAAAAAACCTTCCTTCAATCACTAGTCAATGCTATTTGGAAAAGGTGTGCAAAATTTCAATAATATCGATACTTGAGAAATCGGGTCCACCAACTTCAAAAATAGTGTTTTGAGAAAAATGCGATTACTTGCGTCGCTCCCGGCCGGTCTTTCCCAACGCGGGGAATTCCCAAAGGCTCTCTCTCCTGGACTTTTACTCCGATTGACTTAAAACTTTGGGAGAATATTCTAGACATATTGTACTATTAGATAATGAAATATAAAAAAATTGATTTTTTCAAATTTTCCAACCCACGCAACCCCTTAACACTCATACGCAAAATATGAACCAAGAAAAAGGAAGAAATGTCGAAAATCGACGAAATGGTACGCTTCGAAACCAAAAAGATTGAATTTTCCGAAAAATGGCTACATTTTGCAATCAAAAATACTTATTTAAAAAAAATATTAAGGTTCATGTTTGAGACAATATGGTTAAGGCAAAAGGCCCCCACTCGTAGCGCAAAAAAAGGCCTTTTTCATGATTTTTTTTAAAGAAAACTACAAAACTTTTTTAATCGATCAATATACCATCTTAAAGAACACATCTTGAAGAACTTTCAGTAATTTTTTTATTGAAAAATATTACATTGTTTAGTGGCAAATGTCCGTCAATGAAATAATGTTTTTATATACACGGTTTGCGGTGACCAACATTGGGGCGAAGTGGATCATCTGAAAAAAAATGCGGATGGATTTAGTCAAATATAAGTATAAACTAGTCTTTAATCGAAGGATTTTAAAAAATATTCATTTTTCACAAAATGGCGGACAGTCAAAGTTAATGGTTCGATTTTAACGAAAAAACGGCCGTTTTTTGGCTATAAAACGGCCATTTTTTCGAAAAAAAATCGAACGATTAAAGACTACATTTTTATGTATTAAATAAGCCTGCAAAATTTCAAGAAGATCGGTTCATTAGTGTTCGAGTAATCTTGGTCACAGACTTCAGAAATGCCATTTTGAGAAAAACGCGTTTAAAGTTTCAATTTCACAACGGATTCTTCTCTTTCAACGCTCATATCTCAGTCAATTTTGTTCGGATCGACTTGAAATTTTCAGGACATATTCTCAGATACTTATACTTCAAAAAAATGCAATAAAAAAATCGATTTTTTCAAAATCGCAAGTGGGGCAACCCCTTAAAAAGATTTATACCGAATTTCATCAGAATCGGTAGATTAGTTTTTTGGCTATACGTCACGCCAGTTTTGAGAATGCAGTTTAAAAGACCGTACCAAACCTCCGTCATTTTTAACGATAAAAAATACCATTTAACAGCCAAAAAAAGTAATAAAACACACCCTAAGTCTAAAAAATGGCAAAGAAATCTTTCATTGAAAAAAAAGTCACGACAATCTTCAATTTTTTTCCTCGTCCAAAAGTACTCTCCCCCCTTAAACTATTTACCGCGTATGTAAATGCCTTCTAGTCCTACGACCAAATAACAAAAGCACCACACGTACAGAAGTTGAATGAAAAGCAATATCCGAATACGGTACATTTTGATTCCTTTGTAAAGTAATAACTTCCATCTGCATGCTCTACTCTCTGTATCTCTCGATTATAATAATGTCGTAATTGATCTATACTCGTCTCTGATTGATTACAGGTGGTGATCGTCGGCAACGGAGCCGTCGGTAAATCCTCGATGATCCAAAGATTCTGCAAGGGCACATACACGAGAGAATATAAAAAGACTATAGGAGTAGATTTTTTAGAACGGGAGATCGAGTAAGCACAAACACACACACACACACACATAACCCGATTGCTTTTCGTTGTTCGCGACATTATTTTGTTTCAAACTTATATGAGTGGATGGAAGCGTTGTAATTCAGTAAAAGCGACGAAAACCCAGCACTTTTAGCGTCGAATTAGCATTTTTGACTGAAGCTAGATGGCTGCATACTGAAAGTAACCCCAATGAAATTTTGCCCCTCAACTCGCCCCAACCCTAAGAAATAGGGGTTGAAAACTTAAAAAACCGCCATATCTCAATAACTAAGGCCTTATATACGCCATTTCGCCGATTTTCGAAGGTACTTTTCTAGACGCGTTAAAAAAAATAACGCATATATTGATAAACATTTTTTTTACAGATCATTTATGCACATGGTTAAGTATATGTAAAAAAATATCAGAAATATTAACAAACGGCGGAGATATAATAAAGCAATGTATTTTTTTTGCGCGCGCGTTGAACGTGAAAGTTCTCGGCATCGATGTGGGTGTCTGAAAAAATGAACATATTTATAATTGCATAATGAATGTATCTTCAGTGTGAACCAACAATATTATTAAAAAAAATATAATAAAAATTCGAATCATACAATTTTTTTACTCAATTTTCTGTCGGTATTTTATTTTTTATATTTGTTGGCGTCATTGAAATGTTTGTTTCTGTGGTTCACACGATAGGTGATGATACTAAGAATATGTTGTTAAAATTTCAAAGCGATCTGAACGTTCGTTCAAGAGTTAGAACTTTCACAAGGTTCAAAAAAGTGAATCGTGAAAAAACGGCTTTGAAGTTGGCAATTTTACTCTATTTAATAGGCTTTTTAGAATTTTTCAATTATGTAAAGCTTAAAATATTCCTAACCGTTCAGGCTAATGGAATCAAAAATTTTAAAAAATGAAAAGTTTTGAAATTTTTCACGTATATGGGGCCTTAATAGCCCGATCAAAAAATGTTTCAAACGAAAGTTGTTTGGAATAATAAAATACGTATGAAGTTATGTGACGTCCAATCCCCTATTTTTGAAAATAGCGGCACCATTTCCTATTTTTGAAAAGGCGAGAGCACCACGAATTTTCGAATCGTTTTTGTGCCGCTATTTTCAAAGATAGGGGGTTGGACGTCCGATAACTTTATACGTATTTTGTTATTCCAAATAACTTTTGTTTGAAACATTTTTTCATCGGGATCCTAATTGTCGAAATACGGCGATTTTTACCACGTTTTCATTAACTCGCTTTGCTCGTTGTCTGTTTGTCTGTTCAGTAGAAATTTTGCCATCGATTTTAAACTAACTTCCGGATGAGCTAGAGACTTGAGACTTTAAACATAGCTCAGAACTGGATGACAATGCAATATTAACTCGCTTTCTTGTCTGTCTGTTTGTTTGTCTGTTCAATACAAATTTTGCAATCGATGTTTTTTTGTTTTTAAACATCGACAGCTGATGAACATATCTCTCGCCTTGGTAGTGACGCACTTCGTCATGCTCGAACGAGATGCGATGGAGACTACCGTTTGCTTGTCTGTTTGGTACAAATTTTAAAAATCGATTTTAAACTAACTTCCGGATGAGCTGGAGACTTGAAACTTTGAACATAGCTCCCATTTGGTCGACAGACAAATTAACAGACAGTTAAGTCTGTCACAGAGAGAGAAAAACAGAAAACAATTCGGAAAAAAAAATAAATAAAAGATATAGTTTAGTGAAAGAGAAATTATTTTAAAAATACTAATAGTATTAATAGTGAATAGTGCATTAGTGGAGATTTCGACTATGGTCCTCAGACAGCCCCTCAACGCAAGCGATGCCTAGAGAAGGAGGAGCGAAATTCCACACATACAAGACTAAAAAGCAGAAAATAAAATTATTTAAATTAAAAAAATATTTTTTAAACCACGTTTTTAAAACAGATTCAAAAATATAAAATAATTTCTCCCAGCCCCATACAGATTGATAACCCAATCAAGTTTCCTAACCGCATACAGATTGTCCTGAATATTTGTGATTGTGAATTTTTAAGGCACCGCACCACGGTGAAATTATTTTTTTTCATTTTCTGAAAGATACATTTGTTAAGAATGCTCTCACCAATTTTTAAAAAGAAATTTGTAAAATTGGCGGAGATGCAGCATTCAATGTGAAACCGTTCGAAGCGCACGACCGCAGAGAGCGGCAGATGTGCGGCTTTGAACGCGTTTGTCTCGAAACTACCTTTTTCAACCTGGTTGACAACATACTAAAAAAACTGTTCATCCGATTTGCATGTGCCGAAAATCCAGTCTCTATGGCACCACGTAGGGATTTTTTTTTAAGAGCCCTCTTCTATTTTTTTTTATAAACGATGAAAATTTTTCGCGATTTTCTTTTTAGATATCGAAATTCCCCTACGTAATGCTGTAAACCTATATGTCTAGTTTCTAAGTATATTTTTATTTTATTTTTCAAATGAACCGTGTGGCTCAATCGCTGTCAACCGCCGAGCAGCAATTTCGTCAGAGTGTCCTCTTGGAAGCGGCGTACACCGCAAACTATACTTTAGATTCGAATACAAAAATTTGTTTACAGTTTACATTTGTTTACATTTATTTGTATATATTGACTATGAGTATTAATAAAAAAAATTCCGTTCATCGTTTGCTTAAAAATAATTACGAAAAATACACCCTCGTACCGCGCACGAACCGTGGTGTGGTGCCTTAATAGCTATGAAAATACTTGTGACATTTAAAACAAAAGACGTGGGGTGCATGCATAGATAATAGTAAGGAGGGTAGGGAGTAGCTATCGTTGAGAAAACTCACATAACAGTTCATATCATTTGCAATCTAAAAAAATTGTTAGTGACTTAGGTGAACTATTCATGCATCAGTTATCTATTACATGCGCTCCACGTTTTTCGTTTTAAATCTTACAAGTATTTTCATAGTATTTTCATAGTGTCCATAATATTTTCATAGTATACATAGTATTTTCATAGTATACATAGTAGTTTCATAGTATAGATAGTAGTTTCATAATATACATAGTATTTCCATAGTATACATATTAGTTTCATAGTATACATAGAATTTTCATAGTATACGTAGTATTTTCATAGTATACACAGTGTTTTCATAGTATACGTAGTATTTTCATAGTATACGTAGTATTTTCATAGTATACATAGTAGTTTCATAGTATAGATAGTAGTTTCATAGTATACATAGTAGTTTCATAGTATAGATAGTAGTTTCATAGTATAGATAGTAGTTTCATAGTATATATAGTAGTTTCATAGTATACATAGTATTTTCATAGTATACGTAGTATTTTCATAGTATACATAGTAGTTTCATAGTATAGATAGTAGTTTCATAGTATAGATAGTAGTTTCATAGTATAGATAGTAGTTTCATAGTATACATAGTATTTTCATAGTATACATAGTATTTTCATAGTATACGTAGTATTTACATAGTATACACAGTGTTTTCATAGTATACATAGAATTTTCATAGTATACATAGTATTTTCATAGTATACGTAGTATTTTCATAGTATACACAGTAGTTTCATAGTATACACAGTAGTTTCATAGTATACATAGTATTTTCATAGTATACATAGTATTTTCATAGTATACGTAGTATTTACATAGTATACACAGTGTTTTCATAGTATACATAGTATTTTTATAGTATACATAGTATTTTCATAGTATACATAGTATTTTCATAGTATACATAGTATTTTCATAGTATACACAGTAGTTTCATAGTATACATAGTATTTTCATAGTATACGTAGTATTTTCATAGTATACACAGTGTTTTCATGGTATACATAGTATTTTCATAGTATACACAGTGTTTTCATAGTATACATAGTATTTTCATAGTATACAAAGTATTTTCATAGTATGCATAGTATTTTCATAGTATACATAGTGTTTTCATAGTATACATAGTATTTTCATAGTATTTTAATAATATACCTAGTGTTTTCATAACTATTCAAAATTCACAATCACAATTTTCCAGGACAATCTGTATGCGGTCAGGAATCTTCATTGGGTTATAAATCTGTATGAGGCTAGGAGAAATTATTTTACACCTTTTAGTCCGTTTTAAAAACGTGGTTAAATTTGTTTAATTTAAATAATTAATTTTGAAGCCCAATATTGCTTGGGATTGGGCCGAGTTGACTGGCAAAATTTCACTGGGGTTACTTTCAGTATGCAACCGTCTAGCTTCAGTAAAAAAATCGAATTCTACGCTAAAAGTGCTGGATTTTCATCCCTTTTCCTGGACTATTGAAGGATTGGAGAGTAATATAGTCGTGGCAAAATGTGCGCCGCGCAGTGAGTTTCTTTGAGGGAAAAAAAGAGAGAAGATATGCACACGTACCTGATAGCAGGCTACGTGTATAGACTCGCTCGGTTGACTACCTGCGCGATTCTCATTACGAGAGAGAAAAGCACCACGCGCTCTCGCGATTATATTCGGGCTCGGAGAGACGCACAGGGTCGTGGGATTTCACGTACATATATAAAATAGTAAGGCGTATGCATATATATCCACGTACAAGCGCGACCTCACACTCTCTCTTCTCTTTCTTTATCTCTTTTTTTTCTGTTCTGCCTTCGCATAGTCGGCCTCCCATTGTTTCGTGCGGAGACTGTAGTCTCAAGTTGCGTTCAATTTTTCATTGATACAGAGTCGACGGCGAGGATGTGAGACTGATGCTATGGGACACCGCGGGCCAGGAGGAATTCGACGCTATTACAGCCGCCTATTATCGGGGAGCTCATGCCTGCGTACTCGCCTACTCGGCAACCGACCGAGATTCCTTCGACGCTATACCCTCGTGGAAGCTTAAGGTGTGATACAGACGCTGCCTTTTTTCTCCCAGGTCTTCGCGCGCTATGGGAAAAACAAGAACGGCACCGTTTTCGGTCTCGCAATTATTGTAAATTGTAATGTGGATATCTCGAAAACGAGCCCAAGGATTTTGGTGGGGATAGGAAATTCGAACGATCAATATTCGGGACCGAAATTTCGAATTCAAGGACGAACGTTCCCAATGTACATAGATCAGTCTTACGATAGTCTGTAAAATAGTTAACCGAAATTGTGAATACAAAAATCGCGAAGTCGATTTATAGCGAAAACAAATATCAGATTTAACGGAGACTTTGTCCTTGGAGTGCCATATTTCAGGTGTTTACATTTTTTTTTTTTAAAGGAAACGAGTAAAGCATTTTGAGTGCGGTTTTTTTCTTGCTTTTATTCATGATATACAGAACGTTAAAAAAAAAAATTTGAAAAAAAAACCAAAATGGCGGCCGTTGCAGCTCCGCGAAAACAGGTCCTCAAATCGCGGGAGGTAAACGGCTGACATCACTGCCCCCTCTTTGTTGATCTGAAACACAAACTCAAAGCATATTATCAATCTGTGATCCTTTGGTCATGGAATGACGGATGGGTTTTTCGTTTAGTACAAATTTCGGAAAATGGCGGCAATTTAAAAAAAAATCGAATTTTCGCGTTTTTTTTCGCATAAAAAGATAAATAATAAATGCAAAAATGTATCTATCGAAAAAACGATCCGTCATTCCGTGAAGACATATTTTCTGAGTATGCTCTCCAAATTTCAGGTCGATATGTTAATTACAGCGGTCAGGAGAATGTCAGCCATTTTTAAAAACGTGTTTTCGAGAAAAACGCATTTAAAGTTTTGTAATGTGTTTACACAAATGTGTTTATAATTACCGCTAATCGGCAATGCCTGGTCCACAGAGGCATCCCTCCTCTTCTTCTAGCTGCTCATGTTGAGCTCAAATTGATTTTTTGAAAATTTCAAGGACAAAGTCTCCCTTAACAAAATAATGAGAAATATAATATCGATTCGCCTGTATATATACACCAAACAATTCGAGACTGTATATATACACCAAACAATCATCGCCTGTATATATACACCAAACAATCGTCGAATTGTAAACATTACCACAGTTTACAATTTCGAATTTATCAAGGGGCCAGTCCACTTTGGAGCGACGAAAAAAGGCTATTTTCGCGATTTTTTTTAAGGATTCTATAAAATATATGAATATAAAAGTTGTTGGGCTTGATAAATAGTCTTGAAATACATTTTTTTAAAATTTAATTCATTTTTATTCATTTTTAAGTACAAAAACTATAGTTTAACGTAACGCCTTAAAAATAGGGGGGCTAGGTAGCTCCATCACAACTCGACAACGGCTTGTCTGAAACAAAAAAATCAAAGTCCATTAGATTCAGTATGACACCAGCTACAAAGTGACCCTCGGATATAAAGTTTTATCATAAAATAAAAAAATGGCAGATGGAAAACGAAAAAAGTAAAAAAAACGCGTTTTTCGCAAAAAAAGAGTAAAAATCAAAATTTTGAAACCATCGAGGGTCATCTTGTTGCGAATCATGTTTACAATATGTGGTTAAAATTTCAAGAGGATCGGTTTATTAGTTTTAGAGATACGATGGAGCTAGATTTTGAAAACGTTGTTTCGAGAAAAAACGCGTTTGAAGTTTATACTATGAAAAACTCTTACCTAAACTCAATCGGCAATTCCTGCACCGTACAAAATCCCTACTGATTGCTCATCATCGTCGATTTCTTCAAGACTTGCTTGCTTTCGATTTTTTCAAATTTTCAAAGTTGACTGGCCCCTTAAAGCGATGGGCCAAAAAGTCGATCAGTCAAAATAGCGATGGGCCAAAATGGCGAACGGTCCGGATAGCAAAAACTTGGGATCGAGCAATACTACTTGCGCTTCAGAATGAAGATGGCAGATGGCGTTAGTGGTCAGTCGGGTCAGGCAGCCATGCCATGTTCACCATTTAGGTATTCGCCATTTCGGACCATCGATCATTTGCGTTTCTAAGATCTACACATTCGAAGTTTTTAGTCTCGATGTATGGCTTTTTGCTATAGACGGTATTACGAATATTAGATACTCACTTTTTTCTATTTCGGAGATATGAATGTTGTAGATTGTTCGAATCTCTATTTCCGTGACTCAAACTACAGACTATCCGAATATATGTGCTCGAATAAATGAGCTTTCGAATAAATAATCCCCTTGGGTGTAATAGTCATTCGATTTCGTCATCGGTCAAGGGATAAAATTTCGAATAATTTAACCTTCGTTATTTTGAGAGTTCATAATTCTGTCGTTTCGAAATCTTGTTCTCTATTTGGTCATTCGACATTTTGACCCTCACTCAGGTCGGTTCTGATTTTGGGAAAATTCAGCTAGGGGCTTGAGGGATCATCACAGTGGAGCGGATCGAAAAATAACTGATTTTGCCGATTTTTTTTAATGGTCAAAATACGCTAATTAGTCTGATTTTTTATGCCAAATGAAAGCACTAAAAATTCAGAAAAACAGAAAATACATTTTTACACGTTTATTTTTACTTTTTTTTGTATTTTTCTAACGGTTGAAAATGTATTCGAAAAAAGGAGAGCTCACGGTGTACACGGTTGTGGCCGTAAATATTATCTGAAACAAAATTTGTAAAAACATTATTAATCAGTATGAAAGCCTATGGAGGTTTTTTTAAATCAAAATTGCCAAAATGATTTCGTCAAAAAAATATGAAGATTTGAAAAGAAATGCTTCCATAGCAAGATAAAGAATGGCGTGAAGAATGTTGTGTCAAAATTTGAGACATATAGCTGGAAAACTCTTCCTTTGAAAGTGTATACAGTTATGAAAAACGACATTTCGAAAGAAACGCGCTACCGTACGCGCAAGGTCTCACGCAGCTGGTCGAATCCCTTTTTCTAAGCAAGGCTGTAACAACCAGAATAATTCGAATTTAACCCCAAAAATTGAACAACAGGTTTATAATTGTCTATACTATCGGATAATGCAAAAAAAAAACTATTTTTTTTTAATTTTACACTGTGATGATCCCTCGATTTTCGTGAATTACTAAACGAATAGTAATGCAACACGTTTCTTACAAGGAACATCACTCTGGTGTCCTTCGATTTTGTTGAAACTTTTTTTATGTGGAAGAGTATCAAAAACTGCGAGACACGTATTTTTTTATCGGCTGAAAAACGGTTTTAAGGGGTGAAACGCACCCTCGAAAATAGGGGTGTTTTTCGTTTTTCGTCGATAACGTTATCGTGCTCATCTCGGATGTACAGTACGCAAAATAAATAAACATTGTTGCAGTTTGAATTTTTTAAATATCTCGTACCGTTAAAACGTTATCGACGAAAAACGAAAAACATGCCCATTTTTAGGGGTGCGTTTCACCCCTTTTCGAAAAAGGCAATCGATTTTTTGAAATTGTCACACTGGTATACCCCCTTAAGGAACTCTTCCGAATTTCGCACGTGGATACTGACTACTGAAAAAATTCTACTAGGATGACGACTAACTGCTGGTGTTGTAGCGCGACCTTTTCAAACTGCTAGAGTGCCGCCATTTTTTGGTAGGAAAATCTTGAGCATTTTTTTTTGTCTATATTTCGAGAAAAGAACAAAGAAGGTTGATCATTTGTTTCAATCAGCTTCAAATTTATACCAGTGATCAGCCTAACATGGTCGTTACCCTTCAATATTGACGACTCAATAAACAATGTGAAATTTGGTATGCAAACATCGCAAAGTACCAAATTTGGTATGCTCCCAGCGTCGATTTGTCGAGGATCGCTTTGCCTTCTGCTAATATATAAAATTTCAGCAGTGCCAATGTTGCATTATTTGTCCAAGCGTGAACGGTTTTATGCCCTTTGCGGTGAAACATTCTGTGAAAAAGCTGCTGTTCTGCGTTTGCACATTATTTAACTCGTTTTGCTGCGACATATACTTTAGTTACGCTCTTCTCCTCTCTCTCTCTTTTTCTCTCTCCCCGAAACTACCTACGAATATATTTATAACCTCATTTCCATGTTCAAGGTTGAGAACGAGTGTGGCGAGATCCCAACGGTTCTCGTTCAAAACAAGATTGACTTGGTCGAGGAGTGCGTCATCGACCTGTAAGTATGACGTCCGGTGGCGTTTCGAGAAGACATGAGTGGAATTTGTCTCGACGAGAATTTCGACATCGATCGTGACGCCTATTTTGTTGTTGAATTCGACAGAGACGAAGCCGAGAGACTCGGGAGAGCCCTCGGTTGCAAATTGCTGCGTACATCGGTGAAGGAAGACGTTGGCGTTGTCGGTGTTTTCAGGCACTTAGCATCCCGATGTCTCATAGAGATGCGACGATGCGAGGACGATTTTCAAGATGATTTGAGGCTTTATTCGTCAGGGCCCAGATCACCGTCCGTCATCAGTCAGTATATTTCAGTCTTGTTCGTACTCCCTTTCTCTCGCCACACGTCTTCCACGAAACTCTACTCGTACACGGCATTATTAGCGCGCTGTTTGCGTGCAGCCGGTGAACGACAGACGGTGAGAGAGCGAGAGAGTGAGAAGCTCGAGTATCCGGTCTGCCGCGCGTTTCATTAATAATACATGGTACACGAGGAGCGATAAATTGAGAAAAGAAAAAGAATGAGCAATATCTAAGAACAAATCTCGCATCAATCACCGCGGTCAGCCTCGGAATACTGACCATCAACAGAATGGAAATTCTCTCGCTCCTGACTGGTTTGAGGAGGTTGGAGCGTTAGCCACAATTCAAGATAAAAAAATGTTATTTTCTGGACTATACTGGGTCTTTGCGAATTTTTTGGAATTTTTTCAGTACCCAACACCAGAGATAAAAAATATTTTAATGTATGTAATTTTACGTGCAGTGAGATGGGCAAGATTATATGCTGGAATTTCAGTACAGTCAAAGTTTTCGAGATTTTGGGCTTTATGTTATATTTTGAAAAAAATCTAAATGTGATAAAAAAAATCTAACTGATAAAAAGCAACTTTTTAAAGTAATTGGCACGTTATGCGTAGTACTTTTCTTACACTGCTGGCTATCAAAGTCAGATGTTCGAATTAGTTTGTATGAAAATTCTGCACAAGATCTTTTTTTCATAAGATATTTTTTCATAAGAAATTTCATCTAGATAAAACAAATAACCAAGAATATTTTTAAAAAAGGATTTAAAAAAGTTATCATTTGTAGGATTGACATGCGAAAAATCAAAAGCAGATATTTTTTTCAAATATAACAAAGCCCAAAATCTCGAAAATCGTGGGGCCCTTGCTGAATTGAAATTCCAGCATATAGTAGGACATGATCAGGATGCAGGATTATCCATTAATTACAGGGCACCCTGTATATTGAATATTGAACCATCAAGGTTTGATGAAAGATAACGAATCTTGGCTGGCGGATGAAGAGCATTGCTGCCTACCTCAATGTCCGTGAAATTGCCGTATGACGGCAACACTTAATATTAATTAATCGTAATAATAAATAATCTCGTGACATAAATATAAATAGTCATAATTATAAATGACTCAAAATTTCATTCTGAGTTGTATAAAACATTCGCTGATGCAGTTTTTTTCATAATAATCATCGATAATGTTATCAAGTTGATAAAGTCGATAAAGTTATCATGTTTCAAGTTGATAGTTGTTCTTATTTACGTAATTTTGACACAATAGTTTTTCTTATTCACGCAATAAAAACATAAAAATGCATAATTTTGCCCTTTAACCCTAGAGGGGTACACTTATTTCTTTGCCTTCTAAAGGCACACTGGGGCACAAATGTACCCCACGCCTTGGACCCGATTATCGGGGTTATAAGCAGTGAATAAAATTTTTGGAAGCACATGATTTTCTTCGTCTTTTAAGGGGCTATACCAGTGTGAACGCTGAAAATTTGGGTGATTTTCGGGATTTTTTTGGAAGAAAAGTACTCAATTAAATATTTCGGAAAATTAAGAATATATTTGGCTATATTTGACCTATATTACATAATTTTTTCATAGAAAAATATTGAAATCCAACCGACTTATGCGCTGCCTTCGGAGGCGCCAAAAAAATAGTTCCTCCACTGCTGACATGATTCCGGCCGATTGAGTAGCTGAAACCGAAAAAGTAAAAAATGTCGTTAAACTGGAAGGTATTTCCTGTACAATGACGTAGGATTTTCGAAAAATATCAAAATCTAACAAAATGGCGTATTTATGAAAAAAAGTCTGTTTTCGTGCCTATAAAATGGTCGTTTTTTTCAATGCCAAATCGTCAATTTTCATCCAATCAAAAATATCCTACGTCATTGTAGAGTAAATATATTCAAGAGTACTCAGTTCAAATTTCAAGTCAATCGGATAATTGCTCTTTGAGCTACAATGTCAGCAAATTTGAAAAATCTAATTTCGAGAAAAACGCGTTTAAAGATTTAACTATCGATTTTTGCAAGATAAAATACTGATATAAATGATAATATTCTTGAAAGTATAAACTGTCGAAAAGGGCAAAAAAAATCGATTTTTTTAAAGTGTCACACTTGTATAGCCCCTTAACAAGGAAGACGATGGTACTATTAAAAAATTTCAGAAAATTCGACAAGTGTGTCAAAGTTTCACCCAAAGGGAAAAGAAAATTTTAAATTGGTAAAATTGAGTACATTTACAAAATTCGTGGGGCACAAATGGACCCCAGTGTGCCATTCTAGGCTTAATTATATATTTTACAAAAAATTAGTATCTACAGAATACCTCGTATGTATTTTTTCATGTTCATTGAAGAAAAAAATATACAAACCGCCATTCGACTCAACGTGATCGCTCCAACCTCCTTAAGAATTCTGACGATATCCGCGTATTGATTACGCGGAGTAAAAATTCACGACAATTCGGTCAACGTGTGACCAGTCTGTGTTGCATGCAAATTATCGCCATTTATTATTCATCGAGCAAACGAGAGGTGTAGCCTATCCCTCTCATATTGTAACCGTGTAGGAAGCAGCGCGTGATCCACACCTTCGAACTTTCACCAACGCAAAATATTCCGCGCTCTCGAGTCTATAAAAAAAAAATAAAAGACGAAAAAAAATCTCTGCCTCTCGAGTATCAGGTCAAATAGTAATTTTACGTTACAGGCGCTTTCAGTCCGAACGAGTCGATGTGCAGACGAAACGCTGCCAATGGAACTATAGTCTTACGACCCGGCGGGAAGCCCCGCCACCACAAGAAGAAAAACTTTGTCAAGAGCGCCTGCAGGCTGTTGTAGCGGAATATGTCTTGACACGAGTCACGACGGACGATGAGGGAAGTTGACGAAAGTTGACGGAAGTTAAAGTAAGAACCAAAAAAACGTGGTTACCTGCGATGGAGGATGATCCGGCAAAAATATCGGTGTGAGAGTAATTTGTGTATGCGTGTGTGTGTTTTGTGTACAAGTATGTAATTGTTCCGAAAGCGATGCGACCAATTCGCACGACTCCGTCCATGTATCGCCGCAATAATAGTTTTAGCACCTCATTCGCAGCCCAGTGCTGAATGGGTTTGTACATATGTTTATTTTTCTTCCATACACTCGTTTGCGAGGCATTATTACACGTATTTATCATTCCGATTACTGTGTTTTAGCAGCCAAATGCTCATGAATAATTGAATCGCAAATAAATCGCGGTTTTACCTCCAACGGCGGGCGCAGTTTTATTCACAATTTGGTTCAGAGTTACGTTCTTTTTTCCCACGTGGATATCCTTTTGTGGCTTTTTTTTCGAGTGCACAAGGTTGCAGGAAATCTACGGAAGTCTAGGCTCAATGCAGATGATCTTTTTGTCCGCGCTTACTTTTTAATTAGTGTCTACCTACTTTTTAATGAGCCTTCCTGTAGGGTTTTAGGCATACGAACGTTAGTACCGCCCATCTCGGCTTTTTTTTCAAGGTATCGCGGTCGTTGTGTCGACCGACGCGAGAAAGCAGGCCTTGTATCATGCAAATCTAGCGAAACATTTGTAACTACAGATTACAGGAAAAATAATCCCACGTGGGTCAGCTTTCAGGGAGATGCACTTTCGTCAAGTTGATTCGAAGAATTCATCACATTCGTAGACATGGTTGTTATGCATTGACTCAGGAATTTTATGACTTTACAGGTTTTCCATACAGGTTTTGGAATATTCCAAGGAGATTAGGGTAAAATACAGAACATCATTTTTTTAACATCAAATATATGGAAATGTTAAGGATTCAAATTTAAAAAATTTTAAACTGAAATTCGAAAAATAATTGAAATACTGTAACTTAAAAATTGTAATTCTTTAGATAAGTGACTTTTGCGAAAAATGAGGCTGAAATTTGTTTTGTTATTTTCTCATTTATTACTCAAACAAACTCTTGTATGAAAACAACCCCCTCACGCTGGAGGGGGTTGGATTTGTTTTGTATTTAGGAAAACTTCTTTTATAAAGCTCCCCACCCTCCACCCCCAATATAGGCGTCGAAATGTTCAAAAATGCCCTCTTTTATTACGTGTTTCGGCGAACTTCAAAATCCCATAACTTTGTATGGGGGGGGAGGGGGTGAATTTCAGTTTCCCCCAACTGAATATCATCATTTATAACCCAATAAATGCGAAAATAGCAACAACAAAAATGTTAGGCTCATTTTTCGGAAAAGTCACTTATCTAAAGAATTGCCGTAAAAATTTATATGTAATTTTTTTTTTAAACAATCTTTTAATTTTATGTACTGAAGAGTAGAAAATAATATTTTTTTTCAAGTCACCTATATGTAACTGTAAATGAAAGCTTGGGGCGCTCAACTTGTTAAACGTTAAATCAATTTGATCAATTCAGTTTCATTAAATGTATTTAATTTGGCACGATAGTAATTAGAGAAATTATTATCACACTTTTATGCTCAGTTTCGGAATTTTTATTTAAGAAATCTGAAGTTCTTTTACAGTAAATTAAATACAGTTAATATGTTCACGGATTTATGTAAATTAGAGATTATATGTCTAAATTTTGAGCGCCTCAAGCTTTTATTTATAGTCACATATAGGTGACCTGGTAAGGCAAATTATTTTCTACTTTTTAGTACATTAAATAAAAGCCTAATGTTAAAAAATATTTTCTTTCACATATAAATAATTTTCTACTTTTTAGTCTTTAATCGATTTTACTAGTTAGTTGTTATTAGTAGTTTAATACTTTACGACGTTGTACGTTAGGAACATGGAATGGTTGTAAAAAATAACAAAGACTGTGATTGGGTTTGAACTTACGACTGATTGCTGCATATAAGCTTTTCACATACAAGCACAACAGTCGGCTACGAATTTGTTTTGTATGTGTTAGTGAGATTTTATATGAATGATTAGATATCGCTAAATTTACATGAAAAGCTGAAAATTCTATAGATTTTTTTAAGTTAAATCATGCATTGTCACCTTTTCATGCATGTTTGCAAATTTTCGGAGCTCTGAGTAGTCGGAAAGTGGATGAAATATCGATTCTCCGCTTTGTATCTCACAGAAAGTCAAGTTAAATAAAAGCTTGTAAAAAAATACATTCGAAGCATATACAGAATCTGTTTAAAAAAATTATAAACAGACATTTTTGTCGGTGCCAATAAAGAAAAAATTAATATAAACACTAAAAAATGTATAGGGCTTTAGAGTAAATTAGTTTTTGAAATTTTCAATGTTTGGCACTGACATATCTTTTTGTATATAATGAAGAATAATATAAATGTTAAACATATACGAAAATATTTATTTTTATACTATTCCGTTTTTTTTTCAAGTCGGTTTCATTTTTCGTAATTCTTGCAAAAAGTCAATACTGAAAAATTCCAGAGAATTTTCAAAATTTCCTGATTATTCCGGGAGGAAAGAAATTTCCTGAGTTTTCCCGGATTTGAATATTCGTAACAATCATAGTTCGGAAGTCCATCGATGAAAGTTCTTTCTGATCGTGGCAAATGGTCCATCAATTCACTGTCCAGATGTTTGATTTTTGAGCTCTGAAAATTGTAGGCACGCGTTAGTCTAATCTTTATAAACTGACGACAATGTTAGAATACGTCCTTTAAAAAAAGAAGGCAACGAATGGATAGAAAACGTTCCCATAAAAATAATCTTCCCTGTCGACCTAATATATCGAATTTTGTTCTTTGCACAAAACCCGAATGAGAATGCAATCTGTCGGAAGGGTGCTACCAGTAAATTTATTTTTCGCATTTATTCAATCAGGAATTCTTTCACGAACCTCTTTTCAAAAAAGAATACTGCCTTAATTTGTAAGGAGGGATATCTCGCGAGTAAGGGTAACTCGAGTTATTAATAGTTATTGAAAGAATATCCTAGAGAATTTGTCTACACTGAAAACAAACTTGGGCTGCCTAAATCCCCCATTGGGCGAGACCGACGGATTAATAATTGAAAAAACGCATTATTCGGTAATTTCAAGAGTTCTTTATTTCATGGAACTAACGAATGTTTAAAATACTGAAATATTTTAATGTTTCATGTAAATACTCAATTGACAGCCTGTGAATTAACAAATTTCGTTTATCCAAGTGATTTTTCCTCTGTGTAGTGCACACAGTCGTGATCGTATCGTCCAAAGCAATTCAGATTAGGTTACGAAAAAAGGCCTTCATCATTAATCGCAAGCTCACGAAGCGACTATACATTTTGAATGCTAGCGGAAAAAGGGAGGCCATTAATATTTATGATATTAAAGTTTGCATCGTTAGAATGCGACGAAATATATTTCTTTTAGTTTTCCTTATTTAGGCTACTAAAATTACTGGAATATTTTTGAAGATCTTTATTAGGTTCTCATGAGCTAAACTTGCAAAAAAGGGTTTAGATAATAATAAAAATAAAGGGAAAAATAAAAAACGAATTTTCGTTGCATTTCCACGATGCAAACTTCAGCACCATTAATATTAGCTAGTTCCCTGAGTCGTCAGTAATTCTTTCGTCGAAAGTTACCCGCGTCTGTTCATCCGTTAAGGCGGGCTATACATTTAGAACGATAAAAAATCGTCTTTTTTCTTCTTCTCTAAACGATACAACTAAATATGTAGCATATTTTCCCAGTTTCAAAGCGAAATTCGAAAAACTTCAAACGTCACAGCCCGTCAACGCTGTGCCTTGCCGCTCGAAAACTACTCAAAAACTATTAATTCGATTGAGTTGAAACTTGGTCGGAATATTGATAATATTGCTACCTTCTACTCGACGAGAATTGTTTTTCGTAAAAATCAGAAAAAAAACGACTACTATTCAAATTTTATTTCAGCCATTTTGATGATAAATGAATTTAAAAAAATCGTTTTGTATACCTAAATATACTATCAAAGTATACCTACAGTTTGATAAATATAGAACAATTATTTCTCAGTTAAAAAAATCCCTCAAAATCGCTTAAATTTTTCCTCGTTTAAATGTATATCCCGCCTCAACGTACCACGCTGCTCCAATTGCGTGTTCATATGCGTGTAAACCTAAAAAGAAAACACACTTCACGTTATCTCTCAAGTACAGCGTAAAATTGGGGGGATTCGATGACAGCTGGACGTTGGAGTTTCACACAAATGTGTCCAAATTTAGCCTATCCGCGTTAACGCCAAGTAGCCTCGTGGCGATCCGCGTAATACATAAGTGGAGCGAAGTATGACCTCGGCCAAGAGTATAACAGGATGACCGAGTTTGGCGGTGTGGAACGAAAAAGAAAAAAAAGAAGCAACCTCAGCTTCCGTGGTCGAAGGCAAGGAGAGACGGGACTGGTGACATTCAGACGCGGCATGGGTATCGCCGGGCTCGACTGTTGGTGGAACACGGCCTTCACCTTTCACAAGGCCTCGAGGCAAGAGTCAACGGCCGGATGTTCGTCGGGCGCTTCTGTGTTCAGGTTATCGTCCCACCATTGCTGCTCCCTACCACCGCCATTATACTCCGCGCAATACCACCACTATATGCTCCCCTCTTTCTTCCCATCTTTTTTAATGTGTACGTATATAACCCACTGTACTGCCCACCGCTATTAACATTTTTATTACGTCACGCGATCTTAGACACGCACCATTTTTAGGAGATAAACATGGCGATTATAAAAAGAATTGTGCGTGTGGGGGGGGGGGGGTCTTAAGGGGTTAGGCCACAGTAACGGGTATAAAATCATGTGCCAATTTAATCATTTTTTCGTATGAAAAAGTGATTCACTCATAAAATTAATTACACATCTATTTAGTGTGAATATCAAGCTGTTAGGAAATATATACAGTGGCGTGCAAAAGTTTCGGGCCAACCTTTTTTTCTCAGTTATTCGATAAAATATTTAATGCCTGAACCTCTCCATTATTTCAAATATTTGAGGGAGCTATGATATGCATAACAGCGTGGTATATTATTTTGTTTGTATAGTGTATGGTTTGTGTACAGCGTCGAACGCGTTCGGTCAGTGTGCAAAAATATTGGGCCGCTGTCTCACCTTCTCCAGCCACACGGTTTGTTTACGTTTTCTTCCGCGCTTTCTTTCGCGTTAGTTCGAAACATAAAGAACCATGAAAAAATCAGTTATATTTCTGCCGCAATGGCGAAACACACAAAAATTGAGGTCCGCGAAGTTGTGGTAAAACTGTTTGAAAAAGGAAAGAGTTCTCGTGATATTGCAAATACTCTATCTATTGGGAAAAGCACAGTAAACCGTATTATTGCGAAATATAAATCAACAAATTCGTTGTGTGATAAAAGTCGAAGCGGTAGACCACGAAAAAATTCAAAACGCGTGGACAAAATCATTAAAAGAAAGTGCGTCATAGATCCGCGAAAAACTGCAGCAATAATTTCGCGAGAATTACGCAGTGAAAATCTTGCTGATATCAGTCGGAGTACGGTATCCCTACGTCTGAAGGTTGTGGGATTGATTGGGCGCGTCGGTGTGAAGAAACCACTCATTAGCACAAAGAATAAGAAGGCTTGATTGAATTTTGCCAAAAATATCAACATTTTACAGTATCGAACTGGCGGAAAGATCTTTTTTCCGACGAATCCAAATTTCAATTGTTCGGAAGTGATGGTCGCAAGTACGTAAGACGTCCAGCAGGTACCAGATACGATGTACGATATCAAATTCCAACTGTAAAACACGGTGGCGGAAATGTTAAAGTTTGGGGAGTATTTTCTGATAACGGTATTGGTCCGCTCATAGAAATCCAAGACAACATGGACGCTATAATGTATCGAAATATATTGCAAGACCATATGCTCCCATTTACAAAGAAAAATATGCCGAATGGGTGGATATTTCAACACGACAATGATCCCAAACATGCTTCGCGTCTTGTGGAGAATTTCCTTGAAAGCCGAAAAGTGCGCCTTCTCGACTGGCCCTCGCAGTCACCGGATTTAAATCCGATTGAACTTTTGTGGCAAGAGCTCAAGGTTCGCGTTGGAACGAAGAATCACTCCAACAAGACGGAATTATGGAATCATTTGCAATAAGAGTGGGAAAAGATGCCACAAGATCGCATCTCGCAATTAATTGCATCTATACCCCGACGATGTGCTGCTGTAATCGCTGCTAAGGGCATGTCAACGAAGTATTGACTCTAGAGAGAAAACTAAACCATGTTCTGTTATCTCTATAATGTTTTGTTTTTTGTTTTCATACGCAATAGTATATGGCCCAATACTTTTGCATAGTCGTTAAATGAAAACTGTTGAATAATTAATTGTTGAAGAGTGATATTACTGTTTATACCACATTTTTTTAAATCAAGCATCTCCTCGCCAATTATAAGTGTCATCACTCGTTTGTATTTCCCGTACCATCGTATTTCTATGCAATATTCACGAAAAATAGGGTGACCCGAAACTTTTGCACGCTACTGTATATATATATATATATTTTTTCGATGTACAAAATGGCCAACTACTAATATTTTCTTTTGTTATCTTTTTTTTCAGGCGTGACATTTAGCATCCACAATTATTTACCTAGAACAAAAAACAAAAATTCTCGTCAATCTACATTAGAATACCTAGAGAAGTACGTACGAAATTTAAAAAATATTGTTTTATTCAAAAGTTTTAGGTATTTGAATTGAGTTGTAGGTATTTGAATGAATTTTCAGTGAAAAATTTCGTATAAAACTGCTCGTAAAATGAAAAGTTTTCGATTAATCAGAAATTCCGTACGTACTTCGCTGCGAAATGCAATCAGGAACATAACTTTTAAATGTGAAGTAAATCGAGTGAAAATTGTTGAAGTTATTTGTCACGCCAATTGGAAAAACGCTGTTTCGAGAAAAACGCGTTTAAAGTTTTAGGTACTCTATGGCGGTGCCAGAGGTGGGTTTACGTTATACGCTCAAAGTCGGTGAAAAAAATGCTCTTGCTAAATCGAATAGTAACTTATTCTTACGATGATATAGCACCGTTTTAGCGAAAAAAAATCGATTTTTCGAAAATTATACCGTGACCTTACCCCTTGAGAAAAAAGGAACGATATTGAGTTTCGTATCAACGCATATGCAAAACTAGGATGACTTTTTCCATCTTTCCGATAAAACTTTATTATCACAGAGATGATAAAAATGGTATACATGTGGCAGGGAGCTTTTTCCACTGGAATTCTGATTTCGTTCTCATTGCAAAGAGAAGTACAAGCTACACGGACGGTGAAGTTCTATAGATGAGCCTCTAACGGCATCACACACCTATGTGTACTTTACAAACGATCACAATTATCTCGTTATTGTACAGGAATTGTGGCGAGTATCAATGGAAAAATAGAAGGTAACGTGAGAATCGATTGGTCACACGTACCACGGTGGGAGAGTTTGGGCAGCAAGAAAGTAATTGGAAAAGGTATCGTGAAAGATAGAAGCAATCAGCCCGGCGACTCAAGGCTCAACGATAATAATAAAGTTGGCGGCCATTCCCTCGTAATCTCCTGTTAACGTATACAACTAGAATCTTTCGGAGATAAACGCGCGATGGCCCGCGCGATGGTTTACACTCGAATAGTATCGCACACTGGAGCACGCATGCGTATTTACCCGCAAGCCTGAAGATCTAAACAACACATCTCCCTTGAAATATCGATACCGTTCAATGCTGAATTCTTTTTTTCGCTCCTAGAGCAAAGGCGATTAACGTAATACAGACGGTGCACACGATGTAATGAGAACTCAAAATGATTCATCAATCATCCTTCTCTTGTCTTCGCAACGGATTATGCAGCATATTATGCTGAGATTCGGATTATCAACGAAAAAGACAAACGTCAAATCGATCGTGATTCGCGACTTTTGGAAAATACAGCAGTCAATAGCACATTGTCCATTGTGGACTTTGTTTTCTCTGCAACAATCAACTTACGATCGAATTTCATGTTCGCCTTTTTTGCCGACTGTTCAATCTCGCACAAATTCAGCCGTTGGATATTAAGAATGCGTGGTAAGGAGCGAACGCTTTTTGCCTGCTTCGAATGTACGTTCATTGTAGCTCTATTGTGTGCATTTTGTCGATGTAATCGAGGAGCCCCTGAAGCCTCTTCTTCACGCGCTTCTGATCGTCCAGAGTGCAGCCGAGTATCGCCGTCTCGAAATTCTTGTCGGAATGTCCCATACCGTGGGAGGAGCAGGCGTTCATGAAAGCGGCGCAACGTTGTCGAGTGCCAAACGGGTCGTTTCTTAGCCCAACTACCAGGGTGTCGATGAGACCGTTTACCTGGATATGACAACAAACAAACACAATATCGGAATGAGCGTTTGGTCAGCTGAATCAAGATTTTGTAACAGCGCAAATTTGTTGATCCATGTACACAAATTGGGCTCTATTTTTTCCCCATTTCCCACCATATAATTATGTCCTGCAATGACAAAAAAAATTGTCGCGAAAGCTGCGGGCGGTCAAAAAATATTTAAAGGTCGCTCAAGCCTCCCAAAAGATCAAATTTTCATTCAAAAAATCGATTTTTATCGACCACTTCTCATCTATGAATTTTACGCTTTATGATTTTTAAATTAACGTCGCTAAAGCTCTAGCCGGCTAATGAATATTTAGTGGTCGCTCAAGAGCTTCGAAACTTGGAATTTTCGCCACAGTCAATAAATATCGCGATATTCATGATCCCGTCAATAATTATTGATGCCTAAACCCGTCAGCAACTATTTTGACGCTTGTATTGAGACGAATATCGCGATATTTATTGACTGTGTAACACTTGCCAATGAACGGCTTGACTTGCAATTTGGTACACTTATTCAACGTAATTGCAGTTTAGTCTTGACTGACGTTTTTCTCTTTTACCATTTTTTTTCTTTCATTAGTTATTACCAATAATGACATTTTTCATAGAAAAATCGAGAAAAATTGTTTTCTCATTATTGAATCGAGAAAAAATTGTTTTCTGATTATTGAAACACGATACCAAAAAAGCTCGATCAAGTCTTATTCAATATTATCAATTTTCAAGAAGTTGGAGCGTTAGCCACAATCCAAGATTTAAAAAAATATATATGTTACTATCTAGACTGTACCGTTGGATGGGCAAGACGTTCACGCTACAGGTTATGCATTTTTTTGGCTATTTAGGACCGAGATAAACCATTTCTAACGACGGATCCATCTTGCCCCTCGTAAACGATATATAATGAATATTGAACCATCGTAATTTGATAAATGATTGCCATCATTCGGCAACACTTAACATTAATTAATGATAATAATAAATAATCTCGTGACAAATATAAATAGGAATAATTATAAATTACTTAAAATTCATTACTCAAAATTTGAATTGTATGAAACATTCACTGACGCAGTTTTTTCATAATAATCATCGATAATGTTATACTTTTTCAAGTTAGTATTAAAACAAAAGTTTTTCGTATTCACGTAATAAAAATATTAAAATGCATAACTTCGCTCTTTAATTCTATATTTTATGAAAAATTAGCATCCGCAGAATAAACCTATAGAATGCATTTTTTGAGGTTTATTGAAAAAAAATTCATAAACCGTCATTTTACTAAACTAGACCGCCCCAACCTCCTTAAGAAAAAAAAATCTCGTTTTTATTTTATTTCTGATCAACCGGGCCGCCAAAATCAAGTACACCGTTGAGCCCCTCACGTTCAAAAGTTTTTCACGAGATTGTTTATATTTTCTTGAATTTTTAATATGTTTTGTGAAATTTGGTACACAACTTTGTAATGGTGCATACAAATGAATGTCCAAACGATTTTCCAATAATCTTACTTATTCTTTCAAAATCAATTTTTTTAAACAACTCTGATTTGCGGGTCGTCACAGAAGCCCAACCCCTTAATAATGATTTTTTTCACCATTGTATGTTTCAAAATAACTTTCTTTTCCGAAATAAGTCCAAACAAATCTGAATAGAATCGAATAAAGTGATTACGAGTCAAAAATCATCAAATATGTCGTTTTGCTATTTAGCAGTAATCAATCTCTGAAAAAAATCTTTCCGTCCTACAACTAAACTTTAAATTCGATTAAATCGATAAAAACGATAAAATCGATTAAAACAATACGACATACGATTTATCGATAAAAATCTTTCATCGAAGGTTTCTTGAAGGCGATTCGCATTGCAGGGAAACGAGTAGAAACTCGACCTTCAACTTTATCCGAAATAGTTCATTCTTCTTCCGAAATATCAGGTGAAACGGAAAAAAAATTAGGTTACAAACAGCAATCTTTCTTATAGCGAGTCAGTCGGCTTGTCGTTACATCTCAAGTTGTCAAAATCAATAGGAGATAGAAATGACTTTTCCTGTAACGAATAATATTCGAATACCCTCATTAAAGTCTTAACCGGAGAACTCCAAAAGGAGTTATTCATCTGGAAGTAAAAATTGGTTGTCGGCGATAACGTTGGAACGCATGGATCGATTTTATTGAATTTTAAAAATATTATTGCCATGATTATCCTCGTAGATGAGATTCAGGTGCTGCGTGAGTGCGTATTTTTATGTTTTCATAACTGCGAGAACCATTGTAGGAGTTGGTGGAGGGGGGGGGGGGGGGGTAGTGCAATGATTGAGAAGGGTACATGGTTGTTACGCATTTTTGACCCAGTTTTCCTCACAGGTTTTGTAAATATTCCAGGGAAATTGGGCTCAAATGATGAACACCATTTTGCTTGAGATCAAATCTATGAAAATGTTAAACATTAGAATAAAATTAAAAACTGTAACTCGAACAATAATTCAGACTGTAAAGTAAAAAAAATACCTTTAAAGCAAATACAGAACCTGTTTTTTTATTATAAAGAGAAATTTCTATGTCGGTGTCAATAAATAAAAAATAAATACAAATACTTATCTACAATAATAATTGTGTGGTTGTGTATCGACAAATCAAATTCAAATCAATAGAGCTGTACAGTAAATTAGTTTTCAGTTTCTAAAATTTTCTATGTTTGGCATAACTTTTTTTTGTGTATAATGAAGAATAATATGAATATAAAAAATATTAAAAATATTTATGTTTATACTTCAGTTTTTTTTCAAGTCGGTTTCATTTTTCGTAATTCTTGCAAAAAATCAATTCTGGAAAATTCCAGAGAATTTTCAAAATTCCCCGACTTTTCCCTGATTCATTTATTTAGAGGTAAAAACGAACACGAGCTCCGCGCGTGACGAGGCGCAAAGGTTTTTCTAAAAAAACTCGATAATGGAAAATAAATTATTCATGATTCGTCATAAGTGATAAGAAATGATTAAATAATCGTCATTAATCAACAGTCCAAAGTTAACGGTGAGTTTAATAAACTAACAAACGTAGAAATATATAGCGAAAGTGGTATGAAATGCACCAATTAAATATTTCAACTAATATTTCGTGACCAACGTTGAACAAACGTTGAACTAATTAAATTAATAATAGGCGAAAAAAATATACTCGTTGATCATATTGAAAATGGTCCTATATGTAAAACGATTCACCAGATTAGTTCATTTAAAAATATGAATTATTCAATAATAATTAAAGACGTAGAATTAAAAAAAATATCAGTCAATCGAATATATTTTTCCTGGTAAATTCAGGTGTTTATCAGAGTGACGTAATGAATGGTCCGATCAATATCACGACACATACCGTGTGGAAAAAAAAACATTCCTCATTTCACGTCGGGAGACCTGAAGCTTATTTTTTTCATAATCTTCACAAATTTTGAGAGCAAAGACGTCGACCTTTTAAGACAGGTCGTTAGGTACAACCGACCGCAGGGAGGATAAACTTCGATCCCTTGTCTCTCTTAAAAAATTAATTTGTACAATAACTTGAACATTCATTCAAATATAAGGTAAATATTTACAAGTGGAGCTCCAGCCCGAAAAGGGGTTTAGAAATGTACCGAGTCGATGTATTTCAGGGCACTTTGTTTATAATATTTAAGTCGGAGGAAGACAATTTCAACCGCCAAACGCTTTTTTTTACTTTTTCTAAAGGTATGGAGGAAACGGGTTTGGTGACATCAAGTGGGTCAAATGACATGGGTTTGACCCAAACAAACCCAAAAAAATTAGAGTAAGCATACAGAAAACGTATTTAAAAAATCGAATATTTTCCGGAAATATATTTTTTTTCTTAATAAAATACCTCTCCCTCATCACAAAAAAACATATTTTCATACTGCAGAATAGCCCAGAACACGTGAACAAAATTTTGGAGCCAATTAGGGCTGGAGCCCTACTTATAAATATCTACCAACTATAATCTTTAGTTTAGTTTTTTTAAGGGAGGTTTCTACTTTGTTGAGCCAAACAAAAAAATTGATTTTGCTGTATCGGCAAAAAGAGGAAGGTGTAGTCTATAGTCCTCGCATAGCAGATTAAGTGTAAGTATGAAACTTTTCATTCTATTCGTAAACTTCAGTTTAACTTTAAACACGTTCTTCTCGAAACCACGTTTTCCAAGTTTGCGGAAGTGCTTCTACACGCCCTTGATGAGCAATCGTTATGAAATTTGGCAGGCACGTGTACACCATACGTCTTTATTAGTTGAACTAGAATCGTCAAAAAATATTCGAACGTTTTTATTTTATGAACAAAAAACTGCAAAAATGTTTGGTAAAAAACTAAACTTCCCCTTCGTCCGCTCATAATTTTTTTATGTTTTAATGTCTCTTGTTGATTCTAGTTTGACTTATACACAATATTGTATAAAGTAAAAACATGTTTGATTTTTTGCCTCAGATCACCTGTTCAGGACTTAGGACTTCCGGAAGCGAAGAAAACCATCGCCGGCGCACCGAGATACGTGGTTCCTCCCACTCCCAGTACCATGTTTTGTCAAACTTTCAAAAATACTATCATGCTCAATAAAGATCGCTTAGTAAACACACCAAATTTCAACTTTCTATATTTACTATTTTCGCATAAAAAATTGGCGAAAAATCGAACGTTTTTTGGCTCTGGAAAGTAGAAACTTCCCTTGCGGTGGAAACTTGCACCTTTCATGTCGGTAATTACAGAGAAGTTTTTTTTTAATAGCGCCGACGTTTCCTACTGAAAGCAAATCATGATGAGGTTACACAATTTGATTTGGACTTCTTGTTGCAAATAACTGCACATCATTGGACTAGTATGTTGATGCACCTTCGGATTGCTGCTGTTGGAATACTCGGTCAAATTTGAAGAGCTTGTTCTTCT
This sequence comes from Ophion slaviceki, assembly GCA_944452715.1. NCBI lineage: Eukaryota > Metazoa > Arthropoda > Insecta > Hymenoptera > Ichneumonidae > Ophion > Ophion slaviceki. Next base: position 10,202,037 of record OX101785.1, read on the forward strand.
ACCTTTCTCAAATTGCACACGTTAGGATAATTCCGTCAGAATTGACACCCCACAATAGGCCAAAAATGGTCGATTTGATTCAAGTCGAGGCTTCTTGCTGGATGGTTGAAACAGCAATACGACGGTCACCATGTGAGCTATGATACCTTACATGGCGAAAATCGACGGCACAGTACTGCCCAAAGAAAATGCAAAAGAGTCATAGAGAAGGCAAATTGTCCCAACACTTTGCGAAGCACTTTGGGTAATGGATAATGCCGGTAGTAGTTTTTAAAATATTTTTTGCCAAGAACCATATAACAGATTTACCTTTTCCTCACATTTAAGGCCTTAGGCCACAGTAACGGGTATAAAATCATGTGCGAATTTAACAATTTTTTTTTGTATGAAAAAGTGATTCACTCATAAAATTAATTACACATCTATTTAGTATGAATATCAAGCTATTAGAATTTTTTTTTCTTTCGATGTACAAAATGGCCGACTACTCGAAACTCATCGAAACAGCTTTTTTCCAATCGGCGTGACAAATAACGAACAATTTTCACTCGATTTACTTCAAATTTAAGTTATGTTCCTAATTACATATTGCAGAGAAGTACGTACGGAATTTCTGATTAATCGAAAACTTTTCATTTTATGAGCACTTATAACGAAATTTTTCACTGAAAATTCATTTCTTAAGTTTAAATACCTACAACTTTTAAATAAAACAATGTTTTTTAAATTCCGTACGTACTTCTCTAGGTATTCTAATGTAGATTGACGAGAATTTTTGTTTTTTGTTCTAGGTCAAAAATTGTGGATGCTAAATGTCACACCGTGGAGCGCCTAAAAAACAGATAAAAGAGAATATTAATAGTCGACCATTTTGTACATCGAAAAAAATATATATATATATTTTCTAACAGCTTGATATTCATACTAAATAGAGCTTAATAAGAATCAATACTATTTAGTATTTATTCTAAATAACTCTATTTAGAATAAATACTAAGTAGAGCTTAATAAATAGTGGTTAATAAGAATAACTCACAATCAATTATCATACCCAACGATCAATGGGAATAAAAAAATTCGCGCAAATTTAGTAGATTTAGACATTTTTACATTTTCTCTGAAAAGTCACGGCTGCCAAAGTTCCTCTGCTCTGTTTTTATTGTCGTTAGGGAATCTTTGGAATTATTTACACGTGTGAGCAGTTTATATCAGGCATCTAGAGTTATTTAGTGTACAAATTATTAGATAAAAAAGTGGCTCGAGTGTCATCTGCATAAAGCGCTGTATAAATGAGATGATTTTTAGTCGTAATTTTTCGGTAAAAGTTGTATGTGTGTTTACTTGATTATAGACGAATATCAGTTAATAGTTAAATATTCGGGCTCGCAAAAGGAATACCTCAACAAACGATCGCTTTCAAACCAGCCTGACTCCAAAGCTTACTGAACTTGCTCAACAGTACTTTTTGATTTACCAGTCAGTCCATCTTCATTCGAAAACAGCAAAGAAGTACACTGGCAAAACTGTGTGTCACCATAATCGGATGCACGAATCGTTTAATAGGCCTGTATACACAATCTCGTCTTTCTGTTTCTCGTACCTGCATTTTATCACCCAAAATAAAATAAAAAAGCAGTCTTGAAACGAATGATCAATTTTATTCCAATAAAACTAATAATTCGTTTCAAGACTACTTTTTTATTCTATTTTTGGTAATAAAGCGCAGACTCTGTTGCCAACCTAATACTTCGCTAACACTTTTGCCTACAACACACTGTGCAGCAACAATACTCTGTTGCCTGACACCGCCCCGATCAGAATGAATCAGACAGCTTGCCGCACTGTCACATGACCAGATGCAGTTGCTCTTCCAAGGACGTCAATAAAGACACTTACCGTCCGACAACCTAACCCCAGAAAATTCTGTCGTAGCGCGAGTACCAGAAGTATAGCAAATCACTTAGAAATTTCGTGAATATTATGAGATCTCAGGATTGAGCAGATGTATCGAAAAATGACCCAGACAAAATCCATAGATAAAAATCGCATCATGTCGATCCAAAGTTAAAAAATGTCCGCAAAAAGCCCATGTTACTGTACAAAGAGTCACTGCGTGTTTGTCAGAACGTCAGAGGCATCGAGTCCAATGGCATCGATCAGTGGGGTCGAATTTTTATTTTTTATTACTTGGCTTCAAGACGCTACCGTATACCTTAAACCACAAGACGATGCCGTTGCGACACAAGAGTGGCGCTAGCCTCGAATAAAGCGGAGGCATCGAGCGTATAAGAATAGTACGGAACAGAAATAATAATTGAGAAGAAACAAGACTGCCGAGGCAAAAAAAGGTTCGTACCTGATAGAGCGCTTCCGTCTGAACATGATCCCGCGTTATCTTGACCAAGACGTCAACGGTGAGACATCGCATGGAAAGTCTGTCGGCATAACGGAGGACATCGTCCCGGTCGGCTGCTTAAAATGAATACGTTGAGCGTTAGCAATGACGAAAAAAAAAAAACAACTGTTTTGTTTTTCCTTCGCAACTAAAGGATGAGGGGGGAGTGTACAAACCTTCCTCGAGTGCGATAAGCATCTCGTTGTTGCGCAGAGTATCGAGGGTCGTCAGCATAGCGTCCTTTTCGTCTTCGAGTCTCGCGGCATCCTTGCGCAGTTGTTCGACTCGCATCTCAACCTGGTCGAGAAGGCTCAATAACCTGTCCTTTGGCTTATTGGAATACTCACTGTCGCTACCCTCCATTATGTGAGGTAACGGACTCTCCATACTTCGGCCGTAGAACTATGCGGAACGTGCGAACTATCGCTTCTTCTCGTACACCGGGAAGAATGGCGAACGTTTTGTCCTTTCTAGTGCGTGATCAATCGTGACAGACCAAATTACGATAGAGATAGCGTAAAGGAACGAAACTTCCGGCGGTGAGAAAACAGCGACGACATACGGCGAACCTTACCCGACAATACCGTCAACTTCGAGTACCAGCGGAACACTGACACCGGCTGTGATCGGCAGTGCGATATTTTGTTCACCGCCGAACTTACCAAACTGTTCCCGAAATTTCTCGAAGCATGGCGCCACCGATTGGTCGCTACGAGTGGCGCCGCAGTGAGCTTCGCGCGTACCATCGGCTACCTTGCGTATATCCGTTTTCGTTGTTTTCAATGTCAACGCGCATGCTCCCGTATACTTTCTGTATTTTGTACGGCATTCTTGTGCTTCGTGTAAGATTGGTACTGGTAATGTAACTTCGCAAATGTGTAATTGGTAATGTACTTTTTCCGGGGTTTCAAGAAGTTGGTAGGAATTCACGAAGGTCTTATCTTGCGTTGACCTTTGCGGAAAATTATTCTCTACCGCTTACTACGATAATGCGAGATCTCTAGGTCTCGCTTGCATTAACCTAGTAATGTTTAAGGCCTTAGGCCAAAGTAACGGGTATAAAATCGTGCGAATTTAACAATTTTTTCGTATGAAAAGTGGTACACTCATAAAATTAATTACACATCTATTTAGTATGAATATCAAGCTGTTAGAAATTTTTTTTTTCGATTTACAAAATGGCCGACTACTCGAAACTTCTCGAAACGGCTTCTTTTGTTACGTCCGGGTAACATAAATAAAATTTGCCCTGTTTTTGACCTTAGCTACGGCTAATTAGTCAGGGATTCGGGCACAGTAATTTGGTAAATTGACTCAGAGCGACGACGTTAAGGAAATGGCCAAATTCGCGGTAGGCCGCGCTATTTGACCAAGGATTGGAATATCCAGAGCATGAGGTGGTCTGCGCTGCTCTATGAGAGATGAGAGGAAAAGATTCAGAGTACGAGGTGGTCCGCGCTACTTTGATTGAAGGTGGAGAGTCAAGAAGTATCTTACTCTTTCGTTAATTTTGAATTTGGAGTCTTGTATTTTCGTGTTAGAAATCTTCCTCCGTACTGATCATTTGTTACAAAACCGAGCTTGTTATACCCGAAAAATTTGGGGGTGGGTGAGGGAAAGTTCTCCTTATTGGTGGAACTTCCCGTCTCCTACCCTTGATATTTTCTTCTTACAACCTTGGATGGGGAGAAACTTCTTATGCTAGGGGGTCACATATCCCCTCCGGTCTAGGCTCTTATCTTTGCTTATCCCTTGGTGCTAGAACTTCTCTAGGTATTCTAATGTTGATTGACGAGAATTTTTGTTTTTTGTTCTAGGTAAAAAATTGTGGATGCTAAATGTCACGCCGCGAAGCGCCTAAAAACGATAAAAAAAAGAAAATATTAGTAATCGGCCATTTTGTACATCGAAAAAAAATATATAATTTTTCTATCAGCTTGATATTCATACTAAATGGATGTGGAATTAATTTTATGAGTAAATCACTTTTTCATACGAAAAAATTGTTAAATTCGCACATGATTTCATACCAGTTACTGTGGCCTTAAGGTATCCCTTTCACGAGCCCGAATATATAACAATTAACTGATTTTCGTCTATAAACACGTAAAAATACATCCCAGAATACTGGTCAAATTTCGAGCCAAAATACCGAACTTTTAACGAAAAACGACGTCTTTTAAAATCGTCTCATTTATACGGAGCTTTATGGAGATGACACACTGGCCGCATTTCTATCTGATCGTTTATACACTAAATAAGTCTAGATGCCTGATACAAACTGCTCAACGCGTGTAAAAATTGTAAAGATTCATCTTCTAAGCTAATTAATAATAAAAATCTTCGAAATTCGCGCAAAATATTTTATTCCAGTTCGTCGGCGGGTGAAAAAAAAATTGTGATTTATTTTTATTAAGCGCCACTGTAATTTACTAATGATTCGGGAGGGCCCTCCTCGTGCCCCCACAAAATACGGCCCTCCGCGAATTGTGAAATGTTTTTCACACTTTGATAAGAATTATTCGCCCTGAAATTTACTTGAGGATACGATTTGGAACGGCCGTGTGCGGATTTTCTTCCGTGATGCGCGGCGTTTCATACGAGTTCATAGGGTGCAAAATTTCCGTGCGGAGGCGCACCGCAACAAATCTGTAGCAAACCACAGCATTCAAAACCGTATACGACTTTTTCTCGCAGTGTGCGCGCATCCACTGTGACTCATACTTTACAGATTTTGCGAAAAAATATCGCACGGAAATTTATCGCAGTGCGCGGTAGGCCTTAAAGGAACAGACAAAATTTCAAACGCCCGTTTTTTCGCATTTTTTTACTATTCTTCAATTTTAATCAACGGTTTTTAACTTTTGACTTTGGCCACTTTTGGGCCATGTAGTAGACATTTGAAGTAACCCTGATTTTTACAGATTTTTTAAAAGCCTAGAAAACTGAAAACCCGAATGTTCCCTGAAAGGCCGAGTTTACACACCCTGTCTCGACATATATAGTGTACACGCGGAGGGTTAATCCCGATGGCATCTTGTATAAAACGCCATTGGTATCATGTGGCAAAACTTTATACTTACGCGCGACCAAGTGGTACCAGACTCTGAAACATTATCGTGATCCTATTGTGCCGAGGGCACAATAGTTACACATTCGTTAACTTTTCCTTGAGGAGATGCGTCACACGTCTTGTCGGTAAAAATTCTATGGCCAAGTTTCCTCCTAGGGGGGCGTACACAAATTACGTAACGCAAAATTCCCCAGTTTTTTACCCCCCCCCCCCCCCCCCACGTAACGGGACCGTAACGCTTGGCCAGAACCCCCAATTCCGTTACGTAACGGGTGCTTTGTCGTCAATAATTGCGATTTTTTTCATAGACATAACTAATTATGAAAGGATCGTGTTTATACTCATTTTATGAAGTATATATTCATCTAGATTTATACCAATTTTTATGACAAAATCTTGAAAATTAACCGAGATATATGCCTTGATTTGACAAAGAAAAAAAATTCTCTTCATTGTCCCATCGATGTCTTTATGAAAGGTTATCTGTAAATTAAAAGACAACAATTTTTCGATATCTATACAAATGTAGCTATCGTTATGCATAGCCGTTTTTTATTTTGGTTTTTTTTTTACAAAATGATGATAGTTTGGACATTGCTTTCTATTTTCAAGGCCCTTTTTCTGTATTCAAGCAGTCTTTAAAAATAGTAACTATCAAATGTTAAAACCGCGGATACGTGCAACCTTAGTCACTGCGATTACAAAAATGTTTTTTAAAAAATCGAAAATCGGTTGATAAGTTTTTAAGTATTCGCTCGGACACGGTCAAAAAAACTAGTTTCGAGAAAAACGCGTTCAAAGTTTTCGTTCCGTGTTCCTTGATATAAAGTTATGTTTTTTCTAGAATATTGATACTTACATTGAAGTATCGCGGGCGATATGTCGGTTCTTCATCTTCATGATAGTAAACAAAATAATAAGAGCCTGTACTTTATCTGTTGTAAATGATGCCACATCTGTAGGGACTGAGGGCACTAACCGGTCGCGCTACCTGTTCTCACCAAAGTGCCTATAACTCCGTCAATTTTCGGACTTGTGAATAAAAATGTTCCCAACATATTTTTCAATACATGTACTTTCAAGAATCATAGAAAAAAACTCCTTCAAATTTTGCTTGGGGGATGTGGGAAAGCTACTGTGCAAGTTCTTGCACAGTGACTGTCCCCTTTAACTGACATTGTGCATAGAAAGCTGTGAGCTGTCCACGGTAAAATTGCACGCGAGTTTAAATTAAAAAGTTGAACATGCAGAAATTTTGCTATTTCTGGCAGTTTCAAAATCGTGACGTAACGCAAACCTTGACTCCCCCGTACGTAGACCGTAACGCCTGCCCCCCCCACCACCAATTGCGTTACGTAATTTGCGTACGGCCCCTAGACGGACTACCCTTCGGACAAACGGGGCTATAGACGTTCGTTTTTTAACAAAGCTGAAGGGGTTTAGTTTCTTTTTTCCTAAATTTCATCTGTGTCGGAGAACACTGGAAATCTGCACACTAGCTCTCTCTCTCTCTCTCTCTCTCTCTCTCTCTCTCTCTCTCTCTCTCATAGCCGCTTAGTCGTTGTAACACTTCGCTTCAGAACGGAACTGAGGATTTTTATGACACGCGGCGAATCTCAGCTTTTGGGTAATACGAAGCTATTTGCCCAGGTCTCAAATGGAAAAACTCCTTCAGGGGGCTTTACACTTGAGGCCTTTTTCGCTCGAATAGTAAGTGATGAGCGAGAGTCACCTCTCGACTACAGAGGGTTAATAATCTGATATCTATGAACTCATAATCTACTAAGAAAATCAATATCTGACTCGTAGTACACTATTAAGCTTGATGAGCGTTTGAATCTTCGGAAATAACAGGAGAATCCAATTTTGTCTTCATGCTGTCAGCTATTGATGTATAAATAGCGTAACAAATTCAAACGTAACATTGTGAAATTGTCAATAAAATTATTTAGGAAAAACTCCATTGCTGTAAATGCTTGATACGCAGATACGGTCGAGAGCTTTTTTGTACCTTAAGAACTGATCCTTTGGTTGCTAGGTATACAGGATGCGCTGATTTGACTGGTGTCAATGTCTTGCCAATTTTGTCTACCTTGAACATTAACTTTTTCCCAGGAGTACTGTAAGTTCTACCGAAGTATACCATCACAGTCTAGATTTTGCAAAAAAAACATTTGATATTCCTCAATACTGATTGAACCTTTCAAGAAACCATCACAAGAAGACTGCAGAAAAATCGTGCATTATTTTCAGAAATACTCCAACTTTTGCTCTTAGCTTTACCCAAGATCAACAACGTGGACGTGGCGAAAATGTGATCCCTTTGGGGTGCTTGATTTTCGTGAGTCTCCTTACCTAAATATTATGTGCCCCCTGGCTGGTCGATATATCGACCACTCCCGTCGTTAAAAGGTTAACGTGACCACCCCAAATATCTCCGTTGCCTTTAGAGTGGCGAAAATAAACCCAAAATATTTTGGTGAAAAATCATTTCAAGCCATGATATCATAAGTCATTGGATTCGTCTAAATATCAGCTACATCTTTATAAAAAAAAACATCTTTCCATTTTAAAAACGATCGATGACCTTGAGGACGCAAAAACTGTGACCTTGACAAAAATGAATTTATCACAACTGTATCAGCCCTTCGAAATCAATCAAATTACCACGTGACATTTTTTTAGTCACTCTAAAAGCAACGGAGATATTTGGGGGTTGTCACGTTAAACGGTCCACCCTGTATATTACCTTGAATTGAGGATATTTTTGACACTCAATATAAAAAAGTTCTAATAAAAGTAGGAGGTACTTAACAGTGTAGAGTTATTTCTACAAAGATCTACGGGTCTCATATATAGGGTGTCTTAAGAGGACCTTACATTTTAATTTATTTATAAAACGTATTATTTATTTGAAGGGTATGAATATTTTTATTTTAAGGGGTTAGGCCACAGTAACGGGTATGAAATCGTGTGCGAATTTAACAATTTTTTTCGTATGAAAAAGTGATTCACTCATGAAATTAATTACACATCTATTTAGTATATCAAGCTGTAAGAAAATATATATCTATTTTTTTCGATGTACAAAATGGCCGACTACTAATATTTTCTTTTATCTTTTTTAGGCGCTCCGCGGCGTGACATTTAGCATCCACAATTTTTTACCTAGAACAAAAAACAAAAATTCTCGTCAATCTACATTAGAATACCTAGAGAAGTATGTACGGAATTAAAAAAATATTGTTTTATTCAAGATTTGTAGGTATTTGAACTCGAGAAATGAATTTTCAGTGAAAAATTTCGTTATAACTGCTCATAAAATGAAAAGTTTTCGATTAATTATAAATTCCGTACGTACTTCTCTGCGAAATGCAATTAGGAACTTAACTTTTAAATTTGACGTAAATCGAGTGAAAATTGTTGGTTATTTGTCACGCCAATTGGAAAAAAGCTGTTTCGAGAAGTTTCGCGTAGTCGGCCATTTTGTACATCGAAAAAAAAAATATATATATGTTTTCTAACAGCTTAATATTCATACTAGATGTGTAATTAATTTTATAAGTGAATAACTGTTTCATACGAAAAAAGATTGTTAAATTCGCACGATTTTATACCCGTTTCCCCTTAATATAAGGTACAAACATGGAGGTTATGTGTGGAACACAATATCCGATAAATGGCCGCCTTGTTCCTGTTTGCAAACGTTCACTCTTTTGACGAAAGTTTCAATAACATTTCGGCATAATTGCGGACTAATTTCATTAATGGTGCGTCAAATTGCTTCCTTGAGCTCCGGAATGGTCTGTGGATCATTGGCCTACATTTTTCCGTTCAGAAACCCCCAAAGAATGGCGTCCAATGGCGTCAAATCGTACGATTTTGGTGGCCATGAAACTACGTCTGCAATAACAATGCAGCAAATAACAATTTCTATGCGTTGCTCGATCGTGTAATTCCCCATGACTAAACCTCAATACTTCCTGATGCCAGTTGTCAAAGATTAGTACTCTATGTTCGCCACAAAAAAACGGTGCGCCCTTTAAAATGTCAGGTTATTTTGAGACGCCCTTTATTACCTTCCTCACCGTACTCATGTCCCGTACGTATACTTACCTCTTCCAGCCTCCGAAATTTCTTCTCGCTAAATGAAAAATACTATTCGAATAATATTTCGCAACTTGTCTTTTTTTTTCGTTGTAGACATTCTCCAGAGAATTGAATGCTGGGTGATTTCAACAATACATATATTACAGCTGTACACTATCTGGGCTGAATTTTATTCGCCGCAACGTTCCATCGTACAACCTCAGCTCTCGATATACCGAAGGTAAGTGCGTGGTTGCGGGAACAAGGTAATGACGTTAATTTTAGTGGTATTTCTTGGACTTGTGATGCTCTGAAAGAAACAAAGGCAGATAAGAACGCGAGTACTTGGGTGGGACTAGTTCTCCATACTGTTAGGTATGCGATACTTACTGATTCTGTCGTAGTTCAACCAGTAGAATATTGCCATGCCGGCAAAAGTAAGCTGGAGAAACGGAGCAATTCCGTTACGCTTGGGGAACACATAAGCGTGTTGCCAACGCCACCAGGCTGCAAATATATAATTGATAGTCGTACAAAGGTTATTTTCGGAATTTAGATTGAGAATTTCAATCATGGTCAATACCCATTGGGGAAAAAAAAATCCGGTGATGAGATTTTCTTACAAACGTATTGTACTTTAAGCAAACAAAGAGACACTATGTTCGTCTTTCTACAGGATTTAGCGTGTTTCTTTCATCTTTCCATGGTTACTTATTCACAAGAACTCTTGGATTCGACAATACGGCTATCTCTCTCACACTTATGGCATTTTTGTATATTATTCCAAATACTCTCTATGGTGTTCCTTTCACGAAACCGAATATTTAGCAACTAACTGATTTTCGTCTATAATTAAGTAAAAATACATCCCAGTTTACTGGTAAAATTTCAAGCCGAGTTACGAAACTTTTAACGAAAAATTACGACTGAAAATGTAAGATATAATAATTTATACACTAACTCTGGATGCCTGATATTAAGAGGGGGTCACCGTATGTTTAAAGAAAATATTAATGATGGATCTTAGAAAAATGTAATAGCAGAAGAATTTTCATAATCGCGACTTTTCGGAGAAAATGTAAGTGTCTAAGTTTACTAAATTTGCGCGAATTTTTTTATTCTAATTATTGGGTATTGTGAGTTATTTTTATTAAGCACCTCTGTAATTAAATTATTTAGAAGGACCCCTCTCATGTCCCCACAAAATATGGCCCTCCGCGAAAGGAATACCTTAAAAAAGTTTAACAAAACATGTTCAAAATTATGTTTCACCCACAAAATGTACCAGTCTATTTCCAAAATGTTGAATGATTGAACATTGAAACACGCTACCGAGTTATATCCGAACGACTTACGGCCTTAGGCCACAGTAACGGGGGTAAAATCATGTGCGAATTTTACAATTTTTTTTCTCATACGAAAAAAAATTGTTAAATTCGTAAAAACAAATGAATAAATTAAATAAAAAGTGATTCACTCATAAAATCAATTACAGCTATTAAGTATGAATATCAACCTGTTAGAAACTATATATTTTTTTTTCGATGTGCAAAATGGCAGACTACTCGAAACTTCTCGAAACAGCTTTTTCCCAATTGGCGTGACAAATAACTTCAACAATTTTCAATCGATTTACTTCAAATCTAAAAGTTATGTTCCTAATTGCATTTCGCAGAGAAGTACGTACCGAATTTCTGATTAATCGAAAACTTTTCATTTTATGAGCAGTTTATGAGCAGTTATAATGAAATATTTCACTGAAAATTCATTTCTCAAGTTCAAATACCTATAACTTTTGAATAAAACAATATTTTTTATTTTCGTACGTACTTCTCTAGGTATTCTAATGTAGATTGACGAGAATTTGTTTTTTGTTCTAGATTAAAAATTGTGGATGCTAAATGTCATGCCGCAGAACGCCTAAAAAAAGATAAAAGAAAATATTAGTAATCGGCCATTTTGTGGATCGAAAAAATATATATATATTTTCTAACAGCTTGATATTCATATTAAATAGATGTGTACTTAATTTTATGAGTGAATGACTTTTTCATATGAAAAAAATTTGTTAAACTCACACATGATTTTATACCCGTTACTGTGGCCTAAGGCCTTAACTTTCCTTCATCAGATCGTAGATTTATCAATTTGTTTTGCAAATTTATTAAAAAATGATAAACCTCAGATAACATTTTTTCGAATATTTTGATTTTTCGCCCTAGATACTTTCGATTAGAAAATTCCTCGTATATGCACGCACACGTGCCGGCGCCTGCGCGAGCATAAAAAAAAACATATTTTCCCGATATATGGAATCTTATTGACAGATTGACGCTTAAAATGGATTTTTTTTCTTCATATAAACAGAGCCTCGTTTATACTTTAACAAATGTGTCAATTTCGAATTGGGAAGAATTCTTTTTGTTCAATGATGGGAGGTTATGCAACACTTTTTGGGAAAATGGCTGCTAGGGAGAATAACGACTTGGGCTGAAAGCAAGAAAGTGTACCTCGTGAGATGGCACCAACGAAGGCGGAAGGAGTTTTTTGACGCCGTGCGAGCCAAGGTCCAAGTTCGCCGAGTTTCACCTCGCCGAAGGGAGTGTCGGCTGCTCGGGAAAAGAAAAGTGCCTATTTTAATGAAGCTCAAACACGTAACCGGATCCTTTTTTTCGCTGCTTATTTTCACGCCTCTTTGCGAACTCACGTTTGCCGTAGTAGCGAGCCGGATCGTACGGCCCGTGCAACGATTTATTGTACTCCGGGGGATACTGCCCGAAATTGAATTTGAACGACTCAGCCATGACGGCTGGACGATATTTATTCTCGGAGAAATTAAGCTACTGCGGCTGTTGACGGACGACTGCCGCTCAAGAGCGCTCGCGTATCGTCTCAAAAACCACAGTGGCGAGAGCACGGTCTTACATACAGGTCTTGCAACGAAGCTAAATTTTCGTGGTGGGGGTGGGCACGCTTATCGGCTTCACTTTTCGATTCACTAGGCGCCGCTAGGCGTCGCTACTAGCAGGGGAAGTAGTTTCCCCCTTACCTTTTGCCGGCGAATGGTCCAAAGGTGTTTACGTATGTTTTTGTGGCGCGATTGTCGAAATAATCTTTATTGACCATATACCAGAAGGTTCTACACGATTTACCGTGATACATTTTTTATCGTGTTTTTACGCATAAGTGTGAATTTTTTTGGTAGTGTTTGCGAAAAAATGCGAAATGGCTAAGGGTTGCGCGGTGCGCAATTGTAAAACGGGGTACAAAAATTGTAAGCAGAAATGCTCCGTGTTTCGCGTGTCCGGAAACGTCGAGCGATACAAAAAATGGCTCGATGCTATTCCGGGACTGAAAAAGTCTCAGTACGTGTGCGAAAAACATTTCGAAGAAAGATGTATTGTGAGACATTGGAGAAAAAGGATGTAAATGGTCGTAATATGTGCTGGTATGAATTAATGTATTCAAAAAGTTTTCAGTTTTTTTTTAGATGAGAGTAGTCATCTTTTTTTTAATCAACACATTTTTTTATTGGTTTCGTGTATTATGCAGTTTATACGACAGTACGGTAAATTAAGTTAGGGCAAACGGCGCATGCGTTGCGTTCAGGAGGGAAAAGGACAGAAGAGCTATTTCTCTCTTCGTCGCACCAGCTTCCCCTTGCCGTCACGCACCAAGCGGCAGAAATCGGAATTAAAAAACAACCGCTAAGGGTGCCTACCCCCACTACCGCCGTTGTCAGACCTGTATGTAAGACCGTGGTCGCGGAGAAAAAAGAGCTGAGCGCATTCAACGCGCCAATTCGGCGGTCGGCCGCGAGATGGCGCTACGGTATCCGTCAAGTGGCGCCATCTTTGACGCGGCTAGATTGAAACTCGGCTCCCTCCGCTATTCGTATAAATTACAATATTTAGATAAGCGCGAGCATGTGTTTGGACGAACTTTATTTCAATGATTGCTGAAATTCGGGATAAACGGAAAATATCATATCAGGATAGATGTCGCAAGCCATAAGATTGATTATTTTCTTTTTTACGAAATATTCATTATTTTGACGATAATTCCATGGTCATTTCTGGTACTTTCTGCGCTCTGCGTATCACTCTAAAGATAAATGAAGTACCTAAATATTGTACTTTCGGAATTGGCTCCGTGTGCAATTCTAGCGCCGGGTAGCGTTTGTATTTTTGTCGGGTCTGGCGAAGGCTCTGAAATTATGGTTATAACATTGTGATGAATAATAACAATTAAAAACGCGCCACATTTATATTGAAGGGATAACGCCACTCTAGAATTTTGGAAAAATCGTTTTTTTTTTGCTCAAAAAATACTTTGGCCTCATTAAAACAATATGCAATTGGTGCTGTAGCGAATTTTTCTTTAAATTTAATTATCGATTTTACCGACGCGCCTCGGACATTTTTCAGGCGCCTCGTAGAACTTTGAACACGTTTTTCTCGAAACAACTTTTTTCAAACTGGGAGGACGGATTACTCGAACACCTTTGCATGGATCGATTGGAAATTTTGATAGTAGCTTCACAATTACATTCTCTATGAGAGTACGTAGCCGTTTTTTGATTAAATCTAAACTTTTTTAAAACAATTTACTGCTTATTTTTTGGGCAAGAAATCGATTTATTTCTTTCGGAGGCGCCATTTTTTCAAAATTTGATTTAAAAAAACATCTACGTAGTCCCATAGCTAATAATATACAGATTATAATTTTCTTTGGTTTTTGCTCCCGGTCTTATACTTTACGAGAAAACCGTCCTCCCGTGAAGGTATTTGTAAAAAACACGTTTTTCAAGATGGGCTCTGTTGCCGCCATTTTGTATGAAGATTATAATACATTTTTAAAAAACACTTTAATATGTGTTGAATAAACCCTCTCAAAAGAAATCTTATTCCTTTTTTTAAACTTCCAAAATAAAATGCCAAAGTTAGGTCTTATTTTCTGCCGCTAGAGTGGTATCCCTTAATTTGTTTGCATTAAATCAATGGCCTGGCCAAAGACGGCAAGAAGCGTTTCCTTCAAGTAAAGTGAAAAAAAGTGACGAGAGTTTTCTTAAAATGTATATTTGTGTTTACTTGTAATTTTATAAGACGACAAAAATGAATCTATATAATTGCTTTTATTAAAATTAACCAAAAATATATTGTTGCTGCACCACTTTCTAATATAATGAAAAAAAGTTTCTTTTTAGACCAAAGTGAGCATAACCTTGAAGACCGCGTTCGAGAGTCACAATATTAATTTCCAAACTCAAACTCGATCTAAGGAAAAACTGTTGTTGGTATCTGCTGAACACGTCAGGGACGTACAAGAGTTAAGACGGAATGACACCTCATCGCGGTCGGTATGGTAGAACAATTATAGATTCCCAAAAATCTCTGAAACGGCTCTTCAGATCCCGTCGAAACTTTGCCAAACGACGTCAAATAGATAGACGAATAGCTTCTAGCCCCTCAAATTTTCGGAATTTGAGGGGCTAGAAGCTATTCGTCTATCTATTTGACGTCGTTTGGCAAAGTTTCGACGGGATCTGAAGAGCCGTTTCAGAGATTTTTGGGAATCTATAATTGTTCTACCATACCGACCGCGATGAGGTGTCATTCCGTCTTAAGAATAAAACATGACCCAAGTTTATACCAGGTGTAGAAGTATGAAGCCGGAATTTCCCTATAGATGGTGCTAGCCATCAGTTTAGGGACCGTAAGACCGTTTCTGCAGCGCCATCATCTCCCCCTAACAGCTTACGAAGATTTTCAACACACAACAACCCAAGTTCCCTACACCGGTATATTTTTCTATAACCTTAAACATGTCGAGTTTTGTGCCTACGAACTACGATTTGCGAACAGCATTGGTTTTCTCTTATCATTTGAAGAAAACTGCTGCAGACTCGTATCGAATGCTTGTCGAAGCTTACGGTGAACATGCTCTTGGTAAAACACAGTGTTTCGAGTGGTTCAAAAAAT
The DNA here is from genome assembly GCA_944452715.1 of Ophion slaviceki. NCBI lineage: Eukaryota > Metazoa > Arthropoda > Insecta > Hymenoptera > Ichneumonidae > Ophion > Ophion slaviceki. The sequence goes on from OX101785.1 coordinate 10,217,575, forward strand.
TCAAAAGTGGTGATTTTGACGTGAGAAACGAAGAGCGTGGGAAACCACCGAAAAAGTTCGCAGACAACGAATTGCAAGCCTTATTGGATGAAGATGATACTCAAAGTCAACAAGAACTCGCGGATCAATTGAATGTGACGCAGAAAGCCGTCTCCATTCGTTTGAAAGCCATGGGAAAGATTCAGAAAGTGGGACAATGGGTTTCGCGTGAACTGAATGAAAGACATAAAGAAAATCGAAAAACCACTTGTGAAATGCTGCTCGACAGATACAAAAGAAAGTCATTTCTCCATCGAATGGTGACAGGTGATGAAAAATGGATATATTTTGAGAATCCTAAGCGTCGGAAATCGTCGGTGAATCCAGGCGAACCGTCGACATCCACTGCAAGACCAAATCGCTATGGAACGAGGACAATGCTCTGTGTTTGGTGGGATCAGAAGGGTGTAATCTATTATGAGCTGCTAAAACCTGGTGAAACCGTTAACACTGATCGCTACCAACAGCGAATGATCGATTTAAATCGAGCATTGCGTGAAAAACGACCGGAATATGGAAAAAGGCAACACAAAGTCATTTTGCTCCACGATAATGCTCCATCACACACAGCAAAACAGGTCAGGGAAACGATCGAGGCGTTCAGTTGGGAAATATTAGCGTATGTGGCTTGTTCCCCAGACTTGGCTCTGTCCGTTTATCATCTATTCGCATCAATGGGACACACTCTCGATAAACAACGCTTCGATTCGTATGAAAATGTATGAAAATGGCTCGACAATTGGTTTGCTTCAAAAGAAGAACTGTTTTTTTGGCGTGGCATTCATAAACTGCCGGAGAGGTGGGAAAAATCTATAAATAGCAATGGAGATTATTTTGAATAAAATATTTTTCATCATTTCCAAACAACAGACGTGTAATTTTTACAAAAATGTTCCGGTTTCATACTTCTACGCCTAGTACTTGTGTTCAAACTTGGGTCATGTTTTGTGAATGATTAGAGTTGTTGTGAAAAATTAATTAATCAGAGGACTTGTGAATTATTAATAATTCAAGTGTCATAAGGCAAACCTCTATTTCTTTGACGCCTTGCAAAACTTTTTCAAAGGTAAAACTGCAGCTATCCATTTGTTCCGTTGTTCTAACCTCCAATCAGCCGCAGGAAATCGATAAAATTTGCATTTAATATTCCTTCCGGTATTTTTGGAATTTATTACACAGTAACTGTCGTGGCCCATTTTAAATAAAACAATATTTTCACTTTTATTGTAAAATCTCGTACTACGCTCATACAGATTTGACAGACGAATAGCCGAGTTTGTTGCAATTTTTGTCCACTGCAAGCGCTGCGTTCGATTTCATTACCCCCACACTATACTTTGCACGGAGCCAATAGAAAACGCCTTCGATAAATGGACCATTGGAATTATCGGAACAGTGGTCGTATGTACAGCTAATTAAGGTGGGAAACCAGTTTAGGAGTACGTTTTTCAGTGATTTTCATGATTTTTTTTTACAAGTAATGAATGAATAGAATTTATTCAAACTTTGGGGACATTTTATACATATTTTCAAACAAGTATTTTTATTTTTTCGAAACATTTCCTCTGAAAATATGAAACGTATAACCTGCCGCCCATCGAAGGTTGCCGTGTCATGAATCAGACTTTGCTGTTTGTGTACACGCTGGAGGCCACAGTTCAAATCGGGAATCAATACGGCTTAAAGATTACTCTAAGAACCTGTTTTTCTTCTATATAAACTTAACTTTGACCAAAAAATTGAAAATTACATTTTTTAGAAGTGTTTAAACAAAAGGGTATAATGCTGTCCTTATTTTATGACTTTTTTGCTATAAAAAATATACTTTAAACAATTATATTACCCCAAATTTAGGTTTATATAGAGCATCATTGTATAAATAAATTAACTATCACATTGTACAATTATAGGTTGGAAACTTTTTGAGCTACAGTGTACACAACTTGAAAAAAGTCGTTTCGAGAAAAACGCGTTTGAAAAAAAAATACCGAAAGCAAAAAATTCCGATGATAATGAATTATTCATCCTACTTTGGGAACATATTCTTGAATAGTTTGACTAACAATTTATGAAATTTAACAAAAATTGTTTTTTTTTAGCAATCTAAACTGGTTACCCGCCTTAAAGGGATTCTTTATAAAGTATTCTTTGGTATCGCGTGTTGTAACGTACCTACAAACATTGTAGTCCTAAAAAGTAAACGCATGTCTCTGAACGACGTAAGAAAGAGTTCTAATAGCCCTCGACGTTATTCACAGAAGCTAAAGTTTGTGCTCTGTGGCGTTGTCATCTTGTTTCTTTCTTGTGTCAACTATGCATTCTCGCAATGGATCGGATTTAACAAGACATTCCGCTTTGCTGCACAATGCAACTCCGTGTGGAAGCAAATAATTATTCTGTTAAGGCAAATTGTCAAAACTCGCAGGTACTCTAGCAAGTATCGTGACGAGTGTCGTTTGTACGAGTTTATATTCCGCCGGTATTCTACGCATAATGAGAAGCTGGGTTTTACGCGGAAGCACTCGTCTCTTGTTCCATCTCACTGAGCGTGTTGTAGAGTCGCACTTTGGCCGCCTCGGGAACGGCGGCCCTGGGCAGAAGATTCGATTCACCGGCAGGATTTGCGCACTGTCGAAGTAGCACAGCGAGGCTACTCGAGGTATGCTCGGACATCAACAGGCCGGGAATAATTATCGTTCCCGACAGGGTCCAACCAAGGAAGATCTTTTCACACACAATCTGAAAAAAAGACGGTGCTTAATTGAGGTTTTACATTGATTGGTGTCTTTAAGCTAGATTGATTCGTGGTGTTTTTTTCGTATGAATACGATACGCCTTCGCATTAATCTTTTTCCATATATGGAGAGGGTGAAGCTCACGTGAAGCGCGGAAAATTAGTCTCAGATCTGTATTGAAAAATAGTCATGAATTCCTAAGGCATAAAGCAGGGCCCTTCTGAATCATTGTAAGTTCAGTGACGCTTAAGGGGTTAGGCCACAGTAACGGGTATAAAATCATGTGTGAATTTAACAATTTTTTTTCGTATGAAAAAGTGATTCACTCATAAAATTAATTACATATTTATTTAGTATGAATATGAAGCTGTTAGAAAATATATATTCTATTTCCGATGTACAAAATGGTCGACTACTAATATTTTCTTTTATCTTTTTTTTTTAGGCTCTCCGCGGCGTGACATTTAGCATCCGCAATTTTTTACCTAGAACAAAAAACAAAATTTCTCGTCAATCTACATTAGAATACCTAGAGAAGGACGCACGGAATTTAAAAAATATTGTTTTAATTGAAAGTTGTAGGTATTTGAATTTAAGAAATGAATTTTCAGTGAAAACATTTCTCTTTAACTGCTCATAAAATGAAAAGTTTTCCATTAATCAGAAATTCCGTACGTACTTCTCTACGAAATGCAATTAGGAACATAACTTTTAAATTTGAAGTCAATCGAGTGAAAATTGTTGAAGTTATTTGTCACGCCATTTGGAAAAATGCTGTTTCGAGAAGTTTCGAGTAGTCGGCCATTTTGTACATCGAAAGAAAAAAATATATTTTCTAACAGCTGGATATTCATACTGAATAGATGTGCAATTAATTTTATGAGTAAATCACTTTTTCATACGAAAAAAAATTGTTAAATTCGCACATGATTTAATACCCGTTACTGTGGCCTAATCCCTTAATAAAAAAAATATCACAATCAATTATCATACCCAATGATTAGAAGAAAAAAAAATTCGCGCAAATTTAGTAGATTCAGACACTTTTACATTTCCTCTAAAAAGTCCCGGCTATGAAAATTCTTCTGCTAGTCACATTTTTATAAGTTTTATCATTAATGTTTTATTTAAACATTCGGTGACCCTCTGTTTTTATCGTCATTGCGGAATGTATAGATTTTTTTACACGCGTTGAGCAGTTTTTCCTCATTGGTGACGGAAATCAGTTAGTTGTTAAATATTCAGGTTCGTGAAAGGATTACCTTAAGAAGGCAGTACAAATTCGCGGGTGTAGAAAGAATATGATGCTTTTAGAGAAAACAACGTTGCGCGTGAATGAACATCCTATTGAGATGTTGAATAAATATTCGCTATTTTTTTCGCTTTATTTTAAAAAATCATTCCTAATGCTTCCAAACATTTCGGAACTATTGTGCGATCAACTCGTAATGATTCTGTAAGTTGAGCTGGCGTCTAACATGTCAAAATAATTATTTTTGAAGCGTCTAAACCAACGTCTGCATGTTGTTTCCAACAGAGCATGATCGCCGTAAGTCTCAACAAGAATTCTGTGTGCCTCAGCTGCACTTAAAAAAAAATTAAGTAGTGCAGTCAAATACCCCGCAAATATTTTTTTTGGCACGAAATTTGACATGTTTAACACTATGAAAAAAATTGTTTACACTTCGGCGAAATGACATATACTAAATGTCAAGCTTGCTTATAGTACTTCTTTATAGATGCGTTACCATCTTAAGGTATTACTGGATGGACCGTCGGGCAAAAAGCTAGTTAAAAATGGGCGAATCGTAGATTTCCAAGTCTACATCATGTCGTACATATTAGCCTCACAAATAGCTAATTTAATAATAAATTAACAGTTAGAATCGTTAATTTTCCACTTTTAATAATAATTGAAGTTAAATTCAATGCATTCTAATGTTGCAACTGTCCAACAAAAAATTTTCTGAGTATTTAAATTGAACTAATACCTGCAGATCATCTTGTTATCATCATTAATTACCCAAAAACTCAATATATGTTGAGTTTTCCAATGATTGCTGATTAATTCATCGTTGAAATCAATCTTTTACTATTTTATAAATTGACTGTTAACCCTTCGAGTGCACACTGGGTCGTTTTGGCCGTACGTATTTCGTATTTTTTTAAGTATGCGCCACTTGGAACGAAGGTTTTGGCCTTTAATTTTCGTTTTCGTCAAAAAATAAATTTAGGGCCATAAAATATGGACAATTTACTACAAACAACGTACCTACAAAAAAAAACAAAAAATGCATATTTACCGGAATACAACGATTTGAAAAACGCCTTGGGTTAGATTGACCCAAGATGCACTTATAGGTTGGCGGCGGAGGTGTGCACTCGAAGGGTTAAACGCGATAACGCAGCAGTTTGAATTTTTTTCACCAGTGGCAGCACTGCTCGACCTGTTTACGCATGCGCTGTGCTGTCCGCATTGACGCTGCTTTGTGAGTAGCAGTAAGTCTAACCTCAAAAAGCGTGGGCAAGCGTGACTTCGGTGCGTGTCTACAGTTTTTGAGAAAACATTAACTTTAATTAATCAGCAATCTTATTTATTAAAAATAATAAGGGAAGGTACGGAAAAAAACTATGATTTAAGCTTATGCCCGGTTTCGTCAACCACAGATAAGTTATGGATAAAGTTATCCGGCAGTTAAACAGTGTTAAAAGTACAGCGCAACTTCAGTTATACGTTTTTCAAGGGGTACATAAAATATGACGTATAAATGAGAATAACGTAGAAGTGAATGTACTATCTTTATGAACGGAATCTGCCGGAGCTAGAGAAATTTGACGTATAAGTGAGAAACGTATAAACGAGGTTTCACTGTATAGGGTATATTGCGGATAATTTTATCCGGACGTGACGGAACCGGTCATTAGCATGGATTTACACCACCGTAAAGCGTTTCTACTATACCGACAGAATAATCATCATACTACTCTATGACGTTGCCACGTCTACACATCGCCATTCATAAAAAGGCGATACTCATTTCTTTAATTAATTTTTCGACAAATAATCAGTCGATTTATATTTGAAGCTTAGCATAATCAATGGCTTGATCCTAAATCTTGATGATATCATATTTTCAGAATTCACGGCGATTTAGTTCCATTCGTTTTGCCAACTATTAACGTCTGCTGAAGCTGTTTTCCCATAAGCGACCGTGTTAAATTCATATGTTAATAACTGCCAAATTATTTAGTGGAGAATTCTAAAATAATTCATGTATTATTATTCTATCAGGAACTATCATTTCTCAAATGTTCAAGAATTTTAGCGATTATTTAAGGTAGTCCTATCGATTCTCACTAGTCATACCACTGACCATACTTGATACTTGTACTATTTATATTTTTGACATATGCAGACAAAATGTGTAATAACTAAATTTTCCATGTGTAAACTGTTTAATTAATGTTCACATTTAATTAGAAAATTGATAAAAGAGTTATTCCAACGATTCGCGCAGTATTTCTAGGTTTGATATTTGGCAATGTTGGTTCTATCTCCGTCTCTTTTTACTCAACCAGGCGAGTCTAACCTCCATGCTTTTCAACGTCGATCTGCCAAAACAATGTCAGGTGCGGGAAATATAAAGCATTGTATTCGGGCCACGACTGGTAAAAAGCGTGGAAAATTTGTGTCGGCGAAATATGTCGGTTAAAAATGAAATATGTGTGGAAATTCGAATGAGTGAGATGAGGTTAGGACTACAGTCAGCTGTTGCCTCGCTGTCACGTCTCTTTATCGTAGCAAGTGGTAATAAATCCAATACCGGAAGTTCAAATTAATCTTGATATTACATAAAAATTAGGTCAATAAGCGTAATTTTTTCTGAGAGCACTGGATCACTACAAGTGTTAGGTATGTAAATCTGATTATTTTTAAGAATCTGACGGATTCCCACTATTATATACACTTTTGTAGCGACCGGAAATTGGGTTTTTGTATGTCGTCTCGGAATTCCTTCACAAAAATACGCAATTTTAATATTTCTTTTCTCTGTAATTAGGTCGATAAACGACCCTGAAATTTTACAGAGACGATTATTAATATATTTAGTGAATCTCAAAAAAAAAAATTATGACAATCCTATGGATTGAAGCCTGGCGATAGGACTACCTTAAGATCCATCCAGTAATACCTTAAGGGGTTACCCCCACTTGCGATTTTGAAAAAATCGATTTTTTTTTATTGCATTTTTTTGAAGTAAAAGTATCCGGGCCCATACTTCTGTATGGGCCCGGAATAGATGACTCTATGTAAGTTTACAAAAAAAAATATTTTCTTCGTGTAAACTGAAATTGAAACTTTAAACGCGTTTTTCTCAAAATGGCATTTCTGAAGACGGTGACCAAGATTACTCGAACACTAATGAACCGATCTTCTTGAAATTTTGCAGGCTTATTTAATACATAAAAATGTAGTCTTTAATCGTTCGATTTTTTTTTTCGAAAAAAATGGCCGTTTTATAGCCAAAAAACGGCCGTTTTTTTTTTCGTTAAAATCGAACCATTAACTTTGACTGTCCGCCATTTTGTGAAAAATGAATATTTTTTAAAATCCTTCGATTAAAGACTAGTTTATACTTATATTTGACTAAATCCATCCGCATTTTTTTTCAGATGATCCACTTCGCCGCAATGTTGGTCACCGCAAACCGTGTATATAAAAACATTATTTCATTGACGGCCATTTGCCACTAAACAATGTAATATTTTTCAATAAAAAAATTACTGTAAGTTCTTCAAGATGTGTTCTTTAAGATGGTATATTGATCGATTAAAAAAGTTTTGTAGTTTTCTTTAAAAAAATTCATGAAAAAGGCCTTTTTTGCGCTACAAGTGGGGGTAACGCCTTAAACAGAACAGTCCCAAAAGTGTTGTAGCGAATGCATATTTAAAATCTGACAATCGACGATATACAAAGAGTGACAAGGCGGTCCTCGCATATGCCAGTTTACCTGCAGATTATTGTTGACAACCGACGATTCGCATCGCTTGTTCTTGGAGCAGATCGATCTGCAATCGAAGTAATCGCAGTCCTCGTGCTTCTCGCAGGCTTTACCGTCGGCGGTGATACGACCAACGACGCTCCTCGGGAAAACGGCATCGAGATCGAGAAATTTGAGCCTCTGAGCGCCGATAGGTAGACCGAAGTGATTTATCTTGATGTCGCAGAGAAAAAAGGGCTCGGGAAAATTAGCCTCGAGTTCCTCGAGAAGATCGAGTATCATGACAGCGAGTTTGAGCCTCTTCGCCCATTCGGGCCTCGAGTCCGAAAGTGCGAGTATCGTGGTCGGCGTTTCGATGGGTCTGACGTATTCGGCGGCGTAAAAAGTGCCGCACGTACCGACCAGTTGGGGAAACACGTCCCTGTCCTCGTAAATAATTGATATTACGTACTCGTTCTCCTGCAACAATTGCCATACGTTCTCCATCTCGAGACGCCTCTTCTCCTCACTCGTCTCCATTCGATGGGTTCGCAGACGAGCGAGCCTCTGTATTTGATGGTCGACGATCGTCAGGTTCAGCTTGCTCAGCACCAGATCTCTGATCATGTTGCCGAAGTCTTTCTCACTCGGATAGTGACGAGCACCGAGAGTGTCCAGCCAAAAAAGATTCTCGTACTGTTCCGCGCTGCTTCGCGTTCTACGGTACAGATTGAAAAGATTAGCGTCAAATTCGAATTTGAGAATTTTTAATTCATTAAAGGTAGTTCGGTAGTTTTGGTAAAATCTTAGGAATTGGCTGCAATCTAAGTATGGTGTAGATATGACCTTCACGGACTGATGCCCAAAAATTCAATTCGATTCACCGTTTAGTTCATGAGATAATTGCAATTGAATATGGATGTTTTTGTACGCGATCCCTATACCTAACACGTAAACCGATAGGAGTTTGCTCGCATTTCTCGATATATTAGGAGTACAACTTTGCAGTGACCGTTTTACTTAGAGAGCCACCCAAATAGGGTTTTACAATAGGCACAGTAATGGCCCACGACTGGTTGCCAGAGAACAAACGATGGCGCGGTAATGGCTATATAAACGGGCCAGATCCGCACCATGCATGGTTGGTAATGGTAAACCATGAATGGCTGCTAAGACTTGGCCAACTATCATACGCCCATATTGGCCCAGCAACGGCTGCCAGATCTTCTGCCGGAAATGAAAAACAAAAAATTGACAAATTATGAATATAAAAATTCTAGTAGTATCTTTTTCGTTTTCTTATGCTTTACTTATGTCCATGTACAAAGAATAATTGCATTAAAAACGCTTTCTGCATTGTTCAAGTTTTTACCTTTCATCGGATTCGAACCTGCGCCTTTCGTTCTAGTGTCGAGCGCCCCACCCACTTAGCCATTCTAACACTTACAGAATCCATCGTTTGTTCGTTCCTTACTTTTATGCCGATAATATTATTCGTCACATTAAAGTTTACCGACAATTTTTTTAGTCCATTTAGGCTGTAAAAATAACTCGCTCGTTTTGGGTGAAGTGCCGAACAGCATACTCATCTGATCGAGCTGAAATTTTGCACCGAACTTCCTCTCATTATCCTAAGAGAAACCGTTAACGGATTTTTGACGACTAGCAATAGTTTTCGATACATCGCATTGTAAAGTTTATTATTTCACGCCATACGAGTATATCTATATATCCGATAGACACCCCCCACTCCTCCGGCCGCGCTGCTTCCTGGCAAACAGTGCTCGCCCGTATGTGCATATCACTTGCCATGTGGGATGGCTTTGTTTGGATTTATTTAATATAGTAGAAGCGTAGTACAATAAATAACTTTCAATATCGGATATATCGAAAATTATTGCTAGTCGCCAATATCCTTTTAAAGGTTCTCTTAAAATATTGAAAAGAAGGTCGGTGCAAAATTTCAGCTTCATCAGTAGGATATGCTTTTCGAAACCTTATCCCTTGTTTTTACGTGTTACAGTTTAACGACCTGCATTTGCAAAACGCCCAAAAACCAACCATCAATGGCTGGAATAGATCTGGCAAGCCGTTCATCTGCCTACGATACCTCAATGCTGATTGCCATATTATCGGTGCGATAGTATTGGCCCACGAATGGCTGGCATAGATCTGGCAAGCCGTTCATCCGCCTACAGTACGCCAATGCTGGTCGACAAATTATTGGCCGATTATCAGCAAACCGTTTAATGGCTGAATGCTGGCATTTTTGTTACGATAGGCGACCCTATATGGGCAGTGCGGCCGAAGTAGTGGCCCTAGGTCAATAAAAAAGTGGCATTTTAAACTAGAGGCTCTGCCAATGTAAACAATTTAAAAAAGCTAACGGATACGTGTATGCATTATAAAGTTATAGGCACTCAAACATGGCAACCTACGAACCGAATTCTCAGCATTTGCGGGAAGTTATGATTTACTTCTTCAACATCAAGAAATCTGCGACTGGAGATGAAAAGTGGGTTCACTACGATAATCCTAAACGCCGAAAATCATGGGGACTGCCTGGTCATATTCCGTCATCGACGCCCAAACCGAATATTCACGGATCCAAAGTGATGCTGTGTATGTGGTGGGACCAGCTGGACGTTGTGTACTATGAGCTGCTCAAACCATCCGAAACCATCACAGGGGAACTCTACCGACGTCAGTTGATGCGCTTGGGTAAGGTACTCAAAGAGAAACGGCCACAATTCAACGAAAGACATGACAAGGTGATACTGCAGCATGACAATGCCCGACCCCATGTTGCAAATGTCGTGAAAAAGTACTTGGAAACGCTGAAATGGGAGGTTTTATCCCACCCGCCGTACTCTCCAGACATTGCCCCTTCCGACTATCACTTGTTCCGGTCAATGGCACACGATTTGGCTGACCAGCACTTCGGTACTTACGAAGAAGTCAAAAATTGGGTCGATTCCTGGATTGCCTCCAAAGACCAAGACTTTTATCGACGCGGGATTCGAATGCTACCTGAAAGATGGGCCGAGGTCGTAGCTAGCGACGGGCAGTATTTTGATTAAAAAATATGTAGCCACTTTTTTATAATAAAGCCTTAAACTTTTGAAAAAAGAAACGGTCACTGCAAAGTTGTACTCCTTATAGGTTCTAAACGGATCGTAGGATTTCAAAATAAAAACACACGTGTACACAGTATTATTGTGGGATTGATTTTCAAAAAAATTACAAATTTTGACCGTTTAGTTTCGGAGATATCGACTTATGAAAAGTGGTAATTTTATTCCACACCGAACTCGGGCCCAACCATCTGTAACGGAATGGCAACAGTGTACGCTGCAGCCAGCTGATCGGCGCGTGGTCTGGGAACTCGAAGCGTGTTTTTTTCCCCCGAGTTCTCGTTATTCTGAGACGGATGTGAAACAAATTTATTCTGCAAACAAATTTAATTTGTTCAATTTATGCATGTATTTATGCATGTATTTGTCTTTGTTACAGCGAATACAATTTAAACTGTCGGCAAAATGTTGCAAATCCACGATCCGACGTCCTTCGACAGCGAATTTTTGTTGCTGATCGTTGAGGTTATGGTTATTCTCATCGCGTTTAGCCGCGTCTGCTTGACACATGGCTGCCACAGCTTTCAGTCTTTTAGCAAGCGCCTTTTTTCTTGTGAACTTTCCTTTGTATCGCATTTGGGTTGACATTTGCACGCTTTTTTTATTTATATGAAATATTTCGCGAAAGACGGATCGTAGGAAGCTCAACGCTATGGCTGCAGGAAAATCGCGGCTGGTGCCACGATTACAGCGCCGCTCTCTATACGAGTATGAGACCTATCTATGCATGAGGTACGAATGTGTGGGCTATGTAGACGGTACAAGCTCTGTCAAAAATGTACAACCAACAGCATCGTATAGGCATTGGATACGCTTCGACCGAAACTTTTGGCTCATACGTGTACCTATAGAACTACCTTAAGGGAGACTTTGTCCTTGAAATTGTCAAAAAATCAATTTGAGCTCAACATGAGCAGCTAGAAGAAGAGGAGGGATGCCTCTATGGACCAGGCATTGCCGATTAGCGGTAATTATAAACACATTTGTGTAAACACATTACAAAACTTTAAACGCGTTTTTCTCGAAAACACGTTTTTAAAAATGGCTGACATTCTCCTGACCGCTGTAATTAACATATCGACCTGAAATTTGGAGAGCATACTCAGAAAATATGTCTTCACGGAATGACGGATCGTTTTTTCGATAGATACATTTTTGCATTTATTATTTATCTTTTTATGCGAAAGAAAAACGCGAAAATTCGATTTTTTTTAAATTGCCGCCATTTTCCGAAATTTGTACTAAACGAAAAACCCATCCGTCATTCCATGACCAAAAGGTCACAGATTGATAATATGCTTTGAATTTGTGTTTCAGATCAACAAAAAGGGGGCAGTGATGGCAGCCGTTTACCTCCCGCGATTTGAGGACCTGTTTTCGCGGAGCTGCAACGGCCGCCATTTTGGTTTTTAAAAAATTTTTTTAACGTTCTGTATATCATGAATAAAAGCAAGAAAAAAACCGCACTCAAAAAGCTTTACTCGTTTCCTTTAAAAAAATAAAATGTAAACACCTGAAATCTGGCACTCCAAGGACAAAGTCTCCGTTAACTTGACTTTCTGCGAGATGCAAAACGGAAAATCAATATTTCACCCACTTCCCGACTACTTAGAGCTCTGAAATTTTGCAAACACGCATCTAAAGGTGACAATACAGGATTCGACTTAAAAAAAATTAATCCATAAAATTTTCAACTTTTCATGGAAAATGATCGCTATCTAATCATTCATATAAAATCTCACTGACACAAACAAACAAATTCGTAGTCGACTGTGTTTGTTTGTGAAAAGTTTATATGCAGCAATTAGTCGTAAGTTCAATCCCAATGACAGTCTTTGTTATTTTTTACAAGCATTCCATGTCCCTAATGTACAAACTCGTAAACTAGTAAACTACTAGTAACAACTAACTAGTAAAATAAATTAAAAACTAAAAAACAGAAAATAATTTAAATGTTTATAAAATATTTTTTTAAAACAAGCTTTTGTTGAATGTACTGAAAAGTAGAAAATAATTTCTCTTCTAACAAGGAACATCCCTCAGGTGACACCCTTCGATTTTGTTGAAATTTGGATATGTTATAAAGCACCGAAAAGTAAGCGACACGTATTTTTTTTATCGGCGGAAAAACGGTTTTAAGGGGTGATACCACTCCTTAATATAGGGGTGGTTCACCCCTTAATTTTTTTGCAATGTCACTATAGTGGATTTTTCATTGCTTCGGATTAGAAGAATTTCCGTTTTTGTTTCATTGAAATCGGCGGACTCCATGTGTGTGAAACTGCTATATTACCCCTAGAGATGCCTTTTTTCGAGGGGTGGTTTCACCCCTTAAAACCGCTTTTCCGCCGATAAAAAAAATACGTATCGATTACTTTTCGGTGCTTTATAACATATCGAAATTTCAACAAAATCGAAGGGTGTCACCTCAGGGACGTTCCTTGTATGTCACCTATATGTGACCATAAATAAAAGCTTGGGGCGCTCAAAATTTAGACATATAATCTTTAATTTACATAAATCCGTGGACATATCAACTGTATTTAATTTACTGTAAAACAACCTTAGATTTCTTAAATAAACATCCTGAAACTGAGTATAAACGTGTAATAATAATTTTTTCTCTGAATACTATTGTGCCAAATTGAGTACGGTTAAGGGACAACACCACTGTGACGGCTTCAAAAAATCGATTTTTTGAAAACCATCTAGAAAAATCTAAAATACATTTAAGATTAAGATGCCGTTGGACCCAGGTCGAAAAAATAATTATTTTCGGAGATATTGAATATTTTGTGGAGCGGTGCAGCGCTCCGTGACGCTCGGGGTCCCGCGCAGTTGCGCGCCTCACGGTCGGCAGGTATACCGGGATATATAAATTTGAGCAGAGACGATTTGCTGCAGCGTTGTTTGGGCGGCTTCACGCAAAACAACAACGAAAGCTACAACAAATCAGTTTGGGCAATAGCCCCCAAGTGTCAGTCCGGGAGCATTAAAAAATCGTCGATATTGCAGCTGATATCGCGGTATTATTATTCAATGATGGCCTGAGAAGCCTCAAGAAAGTTTTGGAGACGTTGGGGATAACTATCGGCCCAAATTGTTTCAATTTTTGCGTTGAAACCGACGCAGCGCGGATCGAGCTGGCGGAGCGCTCGCTCACAGACGCTGCAAAAGAGGCAAGAAGAGCCTCTACAAGTTCGAGAAAAGATGCTAGGGACAATGATTTGCTTCTTGAAGGCCAGCTATATGGTGCGGACATCGCTGATTAAAGGTAAAATTTTTTTTTTCAATTTATCGCATAAATTAACAAACCTAAAACTTTGAACGCGTTTTTCTCAAAACTACTTTTTTGAGTGCGGCACGCAGCAGAACTCGAGCAATTTTTATCCGATCGACTTCAAATTTGGACTGCATCAATAAAACTAGATTATCTAAAGAAGTACATAGGATTTTTTCGATATCTCAATAATAAAAAAAAGTTAGAGCCTATTTTCGACGAGAAATTTTGCTCGAAAATCGTCCTTTAATTTCTTAGCGTGCCTATTTTTTTAAAATCAATATTTTTTCAAATCCCTATGTACTTCTCTTCAAAATATCATATTATTAACGAAAACACTCGGTATTTTTTTTCAGATCGACTTTGAAGAGAGTTCTGCTGCGTGCCGCGAACCACTGCAGAGGCAACAGTACCTGACGCGGGAGCTTCCCCAGCGTCACCATATGGCGTGAAAAATTTGAAATTTTTTTTTTATGTATCTTCAATAAACAACGAACAAAACAAACAAAAATTTCGAATATCTCTTTTTTTCCCACAAAAAAAATTCTTGAAAAATAGCAAAAAAACAGGGGGTCACAGTGGTGTTGTGCCTTATTGAAACTGAATTGATCAAATTTTTTAAACATTTATAAATTTGAACGCCCCGAGCTTTTATTTATAGTCTCATATAGGTGACTTCGTAAAAAACATTTTCGTCTACTTTTTAGTACACTCAATTTTACAACTAAATTATATTTACATTAAAATTTCACGAGTCATATTTTCAGACTGATACGATCTTTGCAGACACAATTTTCTGGAATTAGCCATGATTTGTTTCCCGCCAATTTTTTTCATACCCGCTGAATTATTTTTGCATCTTTATTTTACTTTTTTTAAAAATCATTTTCAGGCAAACGGTTAAGGTATTCCTTTCACGAACCCGAATATTTAACAATTAACTGATTTTCGTCTATAATGAAATAAAAATACATCCCAGTATACTGGTAAAATTTGAAGCCAAGTCACCGAACTTTTAACGAAAAATTACAACTTTAATAATCGTCTCATTTATACGGCACCTTATGGAGATGGCACGCTGGCCACAATTCTATCTAATGCATACACTAAATAATTCCAGATGTCTGATATAAACTGCTCACTCGTATTAAAAAATCTAAATATTCCGGGGCGACGATTAAAACAAGGAATCACCGAATGTTCAAATAAAATATCTATACATATAAAAGAACATGCCCTGACTGATTCACCAACGCCGAGCCAAAACCGCTGAAGCTAATTACATGGGATTTGGACAGTAGGTTGCTTTCGTGAGGGATTTTCCGAAATTCAACCCTTGAGGGGAGAAAAGGGGTGGCAAAGTTTGTATGGAAATTAAAACAAATCTGGTCGGATTTAGTTGAAATTTGGTATTCGTGCTTCTTGGCACAATTAACGAAACACGTATTTCAGCGTTTTTAGACATTCAACCCCCTAAGGCGAGAAGGAGGGTGGCAAAGTTTGTCTGTAAAATTAAAAAAATCTGGCCAGAAGGCTTACTTGAAACATAGTATGAAAGCTCTTCAACACAACTAATAAAACACGTATATTAGCGTTTCTCGAAATTCAACCCCTAAACGAAAGGGGGTGACAAAGTTTGTACGGAATATAAAAAAAAATCGGGTCAAATTTACTTGAAACTTTTAACACAATTAATGAAATTTCACCGTTTTTGGAAATTCAATCCTTAAGGGGAAAGAGAGTAGCAAATTTTGTATGGTAAAAGAAATATCTGTTCGGATTTACTTGAAACTTAGCAGGGGTGTGCGGGTAGCAGAATTAGTCGGGTCGGGTCGGGTCGGGTAATTAGACTATGACCCGATCGGGTACCCGAGTTTTTCGGGTACTCTTCTCACATCGGGTACTCGATAAGTCGTGTTACCGGAACAAAATTTCGTTTCATAGTATAAATAGCGCCACGGAAACGTACCAAAACGAACAAAATAGACTCCAGCTTTATGTTCTCTACCCTTCGCCGATAGGTTGGACTTCATAAGGAATACAAATAATTTATTTAATAATTTTAGTATTTTTGTTATATATATATATATATATATATATATATATATATATATATATATATATATATATATTCACAATTTTTTCCGGCAAACTCCTTTTAAAACACTCGCATTTCAGGAAATATCGAGATATTTGAATGTCAAAAAACTGAATAAAAGCAAGATTCTTCGTCGAGTTTTCATTAATTCTTTCTAGTGCTAACTGGTAATTTCGGCGATTCATTCTTCTTAATTTAATTTATTGTCATTTTTTTATTTTTTTTCCAGGTAAAGCGTGTTTTTCAAACGCTTATATCTCTGAAACTAATTAAGATATTTTCAATTTTTAAATGTCAAATAGAAGCTACATTCTTCTCGCTTCGAATAAACGCGAGGCGTTGAATCTTGGTCTTTTTGGGTTTTTTCTCCATTTAAAACCCACGTTAAAAAAATCAAAACTTTAAGGCGTTCGCCGGAACAGAAGATATTCATTGTACATTTTTTCCTTTCGGAAACTTTTTAGTGATGCCAAAACGCAACTTTCCCGCGCTATTACGATACGATCCGCCAAAAGTTACCGTTTTTCACTCCATCCTAACAGACACACACACTCGCACGTACGTACACACACACACAGGATAGAAAAGTGAGGCGAAAAAAGATTTTTTACAGTACTATCATTTATTCGTTTTATCGCCTTCTTCGAGTTTTCGTTTTCTCCTATTATTTCAGTCGTTCACGAATATTCGAAGTTTAAGAGTACTCGACGTTTACGAGTACCAACAATTTGAGAGTACCCGATTACCACATTCGGGTACCCGATAGTGGCGGGTAATGCAAAAACGTAACCCGTCGGGTACCCGACCCGACCCGCACATCCGGTACCCGAGTGAATCGGGTACCCGCACACCCTTAAAACTTAGTATTAATGCTCTTCAACACAATTCTACCTGTTCCTTAATGAAACATTTCAGGAGCAATTTTCATTCAGCCCTTCACGAAAGGAATACCTTAAGGGGTCTTCTTACTTTAGACGCTAAAAAGTCTGTTTTCATGAATTTTCTCGATAGGTTTACATTTTAGATACTGATATAAAAGTTGTTACACTTAATAAATACGTTCAGTAGTTTCGAAGATTTTATCAACAAGCCGTCGAAAAAAGTTGTCTCGAGAAAAACGCGTCTAAAGTTTGTTTGGGTTACATAAATACATTAAAAAAAATTAATGTATTTCGAAAGTATATTTATTAAGTGTAACAACTTTTATATCAATATCTATAATATAAACCTATCAAATTCATGAAAATAGCCTTTTTGAGCGTCTAAAGTGAGAGATCCCTTAATCGAAGATTTTAAAAGATATAAAACTTACCTCAATGCTTTGAAAACGAGTCTCGTCGACTCCCAATGACCGGTGAAAACGGCTTCTTTCCCCGAGTGCAAAGACTCGCAGGCAAGTGAGTGTATACTTCGTTCGGCGCATAGCGGCTCGCACAGTATTCCCAATGCGGTCCCGTCGATGTGCGAATTACACTGTCAAACGTGCGAACAAAAAAGCTCGCGAATTACAAATTAACACCTCTCTTCGACTGACAGTTGTCCCTTCCTCGCGAAGCTTTCTCCACACAACAACGTCTCATCGTATTGCTTTCGTGTCGCAGCGGAAAAAGCTTTGCACACAAGGGAAAATCATTCGGAGTCAGTAGGGGAATATTTAAGGGGTTACCCCCACTTGCGATTTTGGAAAAATCGATTTTTTTTATTGCTTTTTTTTGAAGTGCAGTTTTTTTTGATGCCCGGAATAGATGACTCTATGTAAGTTTACAAAAAAAAATATTTTCTTCGTGTAAACTGAAATTGAAACTTTAAACGCGTTTTTCTCAAAATGGCATTTCTGAAGTCGGTGACCAAGATTACTCGAACACTAATGAACCGATCTTCTTGAAATTTTGCAGGCTTATTTAATACATAAAAATGTCGTCTTTAATCGTTCGATTTTTTTTTCGAAAAAAAATGGCCGTTTTATAGCCAAAAAACGGCCGTTTTTTTTCGTTAAAATCGAACCATTAACTTTGACGGTCCGCCATTTTGTGAAAAATGAATATGTTTTAAAATCCTTCGATTAAAGACTAGTTCATACTTATATTTGACTAAATCCATCCGCATTTTTTTTTCAGATGATCACTTCGCCGCAATGTTGGTCACCGCAAACCGTGTATATAAAAACATTATTTCATTGACGGCCATTTGCCACTAAACAATGTGATATTTTTCAATAAAAAAATTAGTGAAAGTTCTTCAAGATGTGTTCTTTAAGATGGTATATTGATCGATTAAAAAAGTTTTGTAGTTTTCTTTAAAAAAATTCATGGAAAAGGCCTTTTTTGCGCTACAAGTGGGGGTAACGCCTTAACAATAAAGTTTCAATTTTTATACCACCACTACTTATGCAGTTAAATAACAATTGCGGCTTATAATAGTCATCAATATTTTGCTGTCTCGCAGTCGTGCGCGTTTCTTGGCCGCTAACAAGGAACATCCCTCAGGTGGCACCCTTCGATTTTGTTGAAATTTGGATATGTTATAAAGCACCGAAGAGTAAGTGATACGTATTTTTTTATCGGCGAAAAAACGGTTTTAAGGGCTGAACGCACCCTAAAAAATGGGGATGTTTTTCGTTTTTCGTCGATAACGTTTTAACGGTACGAGATATTAAAAAATTTCAAATTGCAACAATGCTTATTTTTTGTGTACTATAGATTGGAGATGAGAACGATAACGTTATCGACGAAAAACACCCCTATTTTCGAGGGTTCGTTTCACCCCTTAAAACCGTTTTTCCGCCGATAAAAAAAAATACGTATCGCTTACTTTTCGGTGCTTTATAACATATCCAAATTTCACCAAAATCGAAGGATGTCACCTGAGGGATGTTCCTTGTAAGTCTCGAATTCGTTTCAAGAACAGCAGCTGTGTGGGAGTATTTTTCTGGTTGGGTTTCAAGCCATTCCAGGGCGGTTTCTCGTATATACATTCGATGTATATACGATCTGATGTTGGGAGTTACATATAGGCGAAAATGTACTTTAAAAATATCTCGAAGTGTTAGGCGACAGCTTTATTACATAAAAAAAGGGGATACCTTAGGGCGATACTTTAACTGAGAAAAAAGACCATCATTGAGTTCGGATAATCCAACGTGCGGATAAGGCGCCGAAGCGTTTGGATAACCGAAAATTGGGATAATCGAGGTTCTACTGTAGTTTTACGTGCGGTTAGGATGGACAAGACGATCATGCTAGGGGTGTTGTAACTTTTGTGGCTATTTAGCACCAAGATGAACCATTTCTAACAACGAATTAACGCAAACTAAATATTTCTAAACATTTAGACAAAAAACCCCGTCTAGCCCATCGTGAACTTAATATTAATTGATGATAATAATAAATTATCTCGTGATATAAATATAAATAGTCATAATTGTAAAAGACTCATAATTTCATTTTGAGTTGTATAAAAGATTCGCTGACGCAGTTTTTTTTTGCATAATAATCATCGATAATGTTTTACTTTTTCCAAAGTACTTTTCTTTCAAAAAATCCCGAAAATCATCCAAATTTTCAGCGTTCACACTGGTGTAGTCCCTTAAGGTAGTCCTATCGCCAGGCTTCAATGCATAAGATTTTCTTTTTTTTTTTGAGCTTCATTAAATATTTTAATAATCGTCTCTGTAAAATTTCAGGGTCGTTTATCGACCTAATTACAGAGAAAAGAAATATTAAAATTGCGTATTTTTGTGAAGGAATTCCGAGACGACATACAAAAACCCAATTCCCGCTCGCTACAAAAGTGTATATAATAGTGGGAATCCGTCGGATTCTCAAAAATAATCAGATTTACGTACTTAACACTTGTAGTAATCCAGTGCACTCAGAAAAAATTACGCTTATTGACCTAATTTTTATGTAATATCAGGTTTAATTTGAACTTCCGGTATTGGATTTATTAACACTTGCTACGATAAAGAGACGTGACAGCAAGGCAACAGCTGACTGTAGTCCTAACCTCATCTCACTCATTCGAATCTCCACGCATATTTCATTTTTAACCGACATATTTCGCCGACACAAATTTTCCACGCTTTTTACCAGTCGTGGCCCGAATGCAATGCTTTATATTTCCCGCACCTGACATTCTTTTGACAGATCGACGTTGAAAAGCATGGAGGTTAAACTCGCCTGGTTGAGTAAAAAGAGACGGAGATAGAACCAGCATTGCCAAATATCAAACCTAGAAATACTGCACGAATCGTTGGAATAACTATTTTTTCATTTTTCTAATTAAATGTGAACATTCGTTAAACAGTTTACACATGGAAAATTTAGTTATTGCATTTTTTTGCATACGTTAAAAATATAAATTGTCCAAGTCTCAAGTATGATCAGTGGTATGACTAGTGTGAAGCGATAGGACTACCGTAAGGCTTCGCATTATGCCGCCCACAACTGTTTGCACTTTGCATCTAGGTCGCATATTCAAGAATGTCAAATTTCGGCTACTTTCCCCGAAAATTGTATCCCCTGTACATTCTTAGCACAAACGAGAAAAAAGTGCAATATTCAGTTACAACAGTGGTTCAATGTTCCAGTGTGTCGCCGTCTCGTGACGCATCGCCGTACGTCTATAATTGAAAGCGAGAAAGAGAAGGAGAAAGAGAGAGAGGGAGAAAGATTATGATTGACGGGGACAGCGGATGCGAGCGAAACGTCGCGTGACGGTCATGCAAACTCGATCGAAGCCTTACGTAAAACGACTGCAGGTTCCATTTTTATTTTCCAACGAGTTCAACCGCGCGAGATTTTATCACGCGAACCTTACAAAAGTTCATCGCGTCAAAAAAAAGTGCAAAATAGACGGAGATAGGCTCAAGAAGTGGTAAGATTCAAGGCGCCAAGTGCTTGGCGCATGCGTGCGTCGCGAACGGGTAGGGGATCTTAGCGGGTGGCGCGCGCAACTTCTTCGTCCGCATGCACCGCATATATACATCCGCATAGGTCCTTGGGCACGCACCTTATGTTGCTCGATTGATGAAAAAAAAACAAATTGTCCACTTTTCTCCAACGCGTAATCCGGAAGAACAACATTAAAAGTACAGGAAGAAGAATAAAGGTATTCTCACCACGTTGGAAACGTGCCTCCGAGCTTCGAGATTCGTGCACATAATGCCCCAGTGTAGAAGAAGATAGACGACGAGGAAAAAACTCGAGAGTATCGAGCCTGCGAGTACTTTGTAGTGATAAACGAAGCCGGGCAAACGACGGACGTTCATGATTTAAGAAAAAACAACTTATTCACAAAGCTCACTCTCTTCTCGCTGGCGACAAACACGCCGCACGGCCTCGATCAAGAGCTAATATGCATAACTTCGTGTACGCGTATGCATATGTATGCACGTACTGCGATAAAGAGAAAAAACGCCGAATTGCTCAGTTGCCGGGCGATGTTCTGACCGGGAGGGCGAACACGCCGCCCTGCGACTCTTCCGTCATCTCGACGAGGTAGTTCGGCTCTCGTAACTGTCTCGTTAATTATTTATCGTCTATAGACGAGACTCCTCGGTGTGTGCGTATACTATGTAGGTGTGTGGTGTGTGTCCACACACGCGCGTAGGTGCGGTAGAGAAGAAAAAATCGCGCTTCGGACGTTCGGTCGAACGTCGCTGTCGTGAGTGTGCGGGACTTTCGAGCTCTCCGGGTTTGTTTCTTCTTGCTTGCATTCCATCTTCGTCTCCTTCGTTTTTTCTCCCTCTGTATATGCGCCGTACGGGAGGCGCGCAGACGTCGATATCTCCCTCGCTCTCACGTCGCGTACTACAATCCTCTGCAAAATAAACACGCCGGTTAAACTTGCCCACACTGTGTGTTTCACGTCATTTCTTTCGACCCGTGGGTTTTTTTTGGTTTTTCGTTTTTTTTTCATAACGTCGAAGCTCTGCTGTTTTCTCGAATGTCACTTTCTCGACGGTATTATCCTCCGAGTCGCGGAATATATTATTGTATTCTCGTGATTCTTTGCACAGTCGTTCTATCGCGTTGCTTTCTCCCGGCGAATTTTCAACGCGCAGCTTCTAATGATGAGGAGAGTTTTGGGGTCGTGAATATTGTCACGCTGATTTGTATATTGTATTTCGTGCCGCGTATTCCTTTCGCGGAGGGCCGTATTTGGGGGGGGGGGGGGGGGGGCTAAGGGGCTGCTCTACCTAGAGGTCCAAAAAACGGCCACGTTTCGAATTCTTTTTCTGGGTAACGGTTTATGAAAGAAAAACGTATTTCTTTTAACACAGAGGTACATATAGAGTGTCTCAAAATGACCTGAGATTTTAATTTATTAATAAAACGTATCACTTATTCGAAAAGTACGAATATTTTTATTTTGAGGGGAGATATACACCTAGGAGCCGGAAAAAGGTAATTTTTGTGAATTTTTTCAAGGAAAACTATTTAAAATTTCGAATTGGGGTTTTAATTATCTAAAAGTATATACATTCAAAAATATGTTTAATTTTCTTTATTTAAAAATATCAAAAATATACAAGGATATTTTATGATCCTTGGAGCATCGTAAAAAAATCTCCGTCTACGGTACCCACTGGCGTTTCTTCAAAAATCATCTGAAAAAAAACCAAAAAGATTATTAAATTAGATACTATAATTGTATTATAGTATCTAATAATAGTAATATAACTTGTCATAGCCGATTTTGAAAATATCGATTTATGACAAAATGGCGGACGTTTGAACATAAATAGTGATTTTTGGGCCGAAAATTAGTTATTATTTTGCCTATAAAACAAAAACAAAGTAACGGAAGAAAAAATCCTGTGACAAGTACTAGATAATGGTGTATAGAATAACCACGAAAAAACCTCAAGGCAATCGGTTCATTGGTTTTCGAGAAATTTTGGGTACCGATTTGAAAAGCGTGGCTTTGAGAAAAACGCGTTTGAAAATTTCGGAATGAATAAATCATGACATTTGTCAACTTACATGGAATCATCGATACCAGGCCCATAGTGTAGGTCTTCTACGGTCGACGGAATGTTCATAGCTTCTAAATCCTCGACCTCGACCATCTAGGTATATATCTCTCCTTAATACAAGGTACAAACATGGACGTTATGTGTGGAACACAATGTCCGATAAATGGCCGCCTCGTCCCTGTCTGCAAAGTTCACTCTTTTGACGAAATTTTCAATAACATTTTTGCATAATTGCGGACTAATTTCATTAATGGTGCGTCCCATTGCTTCCTTGAGCTTCGGAATGGTTTGTGGATCATTGGCGTACACTTTTCCTTTCGGAAAAGCCCAAAGAAAGAAGTCCAATGGCGTAAAATCGCACGATCTTGGTGGCCTTCACATCGCCGCGGCGACGAGATAAGACGACCATGAAACTTCGTCTGCAATAACTATGCAGTAACAATGTAGCAAATAACAATTTCTATCCGTTGCTCGATCGTGTAATTCTTCGTGACTAAACCTCAATACTTCCTGATGCCAGTTGTCAAAGATTAGTACTCTATGTTCGCCACTAAAAAAATGGCGCGCTATTTAAAATGTCAGGTCATTTTGAGACACCCTTTAGCTGATACTAGTACTAGACTTAGGCGATACTATTGAATGAAAATATTTTTGGACAATGCAATTTTTTACCGACCTAGGTAGGGATAGGCTAAGGGATAGGTTAAGGACCCTTCTTTATCATCGGTAAATTACAGTGGTGCTTAAGGGGTAATATTTCTCTAGGATTTTGAAAAAATCGTTTTTTTTGCTTAAACAATGCTTTAACATAACAAAAACGTGTTTTTTCTCGAAACCACGTTTTTCAATCTTAGCGAATACATTACTTCAACATGGTTGCACGGATCAGTATGAAATTTGGACAGTAGATTCAAAATCACCTCCTTCATAGAAGTACGTAGGAATTTTTGTATTCAATGTAAAGTTTTTATTCCATAAACAATTTACTGTATATTTTTTTAGCAAAAAATCGATTGTTTTTTGTCAAAAGTGCACATTTTTACAAAATTTGATTAAATAAAAAATCCCTACGTACTTCTATAACCATCTATATACATCCAATAGTATATAGAGTAATTTTTGTTTTTTTTTTGTTTTGTTCCAGATCTTATATTTCACGAGAAATTTGTCCGCTACGGGAGGTGTTTTTTTATACATCATTTCGAAGATTGGCTCTCTCGCCGCCATTTTGTACAAAAATAATAATAATAAAAATTTCTATACTCAAATATATGCTGAATAATACCTCTAAAAAGAATGTAATTTCTTTTATTATACTCCCGAAAAAAAATCGTCAAAGTTAGGCTTTCTTTTTGACCGCTAGAGTGGTGTTGCCCCTTAATAAAAATGAGTCACAATCAATTATTACACCCAACGATAAACTGGAATAAAAAATTACGCGCAAATTCAGTAGATTTCGACATTTCTACATTTTTACTAAAAAATCGCGGCTATGAAAGTTCGTCTGCTAGTCATATTTTTCCAAGTTTAGTCATTATTATTTACTCAACACTTCATTGTCGCGCTTACCTGAAGAAACATGCTTGTCACACTGGGTCAAATTGACCCTGTCCATTTTCAAACTGTTGCTACACGAAACCAATCATTCGGATGACCATGAAAACATTTTTGAGCATACTTTAAATGTTGCGTGATATGTGCCAAAAATTATTGTATGAAAAATCAGATAACATGCAAAAAAATTTTTTACTTCAAATCACATTGCACCGTGCTCAAAATTTTACCAGTATACTAGGATCTATTTTCACTTGATTATAGACGAAAATAATTTAATCGTTAAAAATTCGTCAAAGGAACCCCTTAAATATTCGGTAAAATTCAACGCGAGTGATTCCGTACTGTAATTAGTACTTTACGGTTGTACCCTTTACCCTAGTTTGCACGTACGTGCCAACTGCACAGTGTTACCGCGATGCAACTTGCTGTCAGTGTACACTGCAATGCGCTCGAATATCAACGATACTTTGATGTAGCTGTATTTGAAGAAAAACACCATTATTATTGTACCATGACTCGTACTATACCGCCTGTGTATTATTACTGTGTCGCGTAATGATTGCCCGGGAAAAAAAAGTTCATGTCTGAGTGGATATGTTCATATATGTTTCAGATATTGTCATATATGTATCAGATATATTTATATCTGACATTTTACAGTATCATATATGATTAGGTCTGATCATATTCCACATCACATATGCATATAGAAGATCATATCTGATCAAATACAGTATCTGGCCTGACCATATATGAACTCATATCTGTTTATATCTGGCTAAGTACCAAGGCGAGTGGGTACCGTAAATTCGTATCTGAACATACATGATGTGATATGTGAACGTATCTGTTCGTATAAGATCACATCCGATCGAATACGGTACCAGACTCCGCTATATAGATCTCATATATGTTTTTATTTGGTCAGGTGCCAAGGCGAGTTGGCAGCGTGAAACCATATCTGAACACATATGATGTGGTATATGAGCAGGCACATTCATATAAAATTTCATCCCATCAGATACGATACCAAACCTGGAAAATATACGAAGTCTTATACACTCATACCTTATCGTATATGCAGTTCAGTTGTTCACACATGAAAACATCTGAATATATGAAACGATATATGAGGATATGAGACGATATCCGATCAGATACCGCACCTCACCTGACTGTATTATATGTGATCATGTGAGTTACTATAATATTATTAATTATTAACACGTCAAGTGATGACGTTTTAATAACCCCGCTCTATATATGGAAACATTTTAATATCTTCATGACTGCACTAACAAGATTTGATCTGTCTCAACAGGGTAAGATTTGCTCTGATATAGTCGGAGTCATACCTGATCTGATAGTTCAGATAAACTATGATTCTATCATATGGGCAGGTCTATTGTTTATAGATGTCTAGGTCTACTGGGATCCACGGTATTTTATTCTTATACGGACAGACAGATCTGATCCAATAAGATTAGATTTGCCTGACATGATCAGATCTGGCGCAATAAAATCAGATCTACCTGACATGATCAGATCTGGCCTGGGGATTGGATCTGGTCAGACCTGCTGCGATATGGACGGGTCTGCTCTCAAAATTGTCAAAATGGCTCAGATATAAGCATACACGATCTGTCATGACACGATTCTTTAGGCAAATTTTTGGAAAGTGAACATTTTCATCAGATAATTGGTAATAATAAATGAACTATGCAATATAAAAAAAATCCTACGTACTTCCACAGACAATGTATTTTTCAAGATATATTCACATTTCAGGTGAATCGGTTGAAAATTGTCTGAGTTATGTTTCCGGCCAACTTAAAAAATGCAGTTTCGAGATAAATGCTACACAGGCGCCATTTTAAAATTAATCGCTTAAAAATTATGGTAAATATTCGGAAGTGGGGCTCCTGTTACAATCAGGCTAATTTTTGTATAAATGGTTTAATATGGTTAACAAACATCATCCTTATCATTATTGCAATGGCGCATGTTTCCGAAAAAAAATAACCGGAAAAAATGTCTGTTTGTTTGGGTTTCTATGGTTTTGTTTAAAAAATGGGTTTATTAAAAAAAAAATTTGAAGAAAAAAATGTCGTGCGTCGTCATAATATTACTTCGTATCATCTGCTATGATCATTAAAAGAAATAAGAAAAAAAATTAGCCTGATTCTAGCAGGAGCCCCACTTCCGAATATTTACCAAATTGTGGATGCTAAATGTCACGCCGCGGAGCGCCTAAAAGAAAGATAACAAAAGAAAATATCAGTAGTCGGCCATTTTGTACATCGAAAAAAAATATATATATTTTTTCTAACAGCTTGATATTCATACTAAATAGATGTGTAATTGTACCGGTGCGATGGTCTAGTGGTTAGCGTGCTCGCCACTCAACCAGCGGACCGGGAGGTCGCGGGTTCGAATCCCAGTCGCGTACATTTCGTCGTGAAATGTTTTTCTTCGGCATTTCGCGGCGAAATAAGACTAGTTCCACGACTGGGGGGCGAATCGATGACCGGCTGTATTGGTATAGGTTTTCCGCAGTTTCCCTATGCCCATGACAGAAATGTCATGATGAATATATGATACAGAGGGGGAAGTCGGCTGCGGCCGCAAGAGGGGGAACAGGGGAAAGATGGAGAAGAAAACGAGTAAACAGTAGAGGAAAGAATGGTCATAATGATGGGAAAGAATAGGTAACAAACGCGACAAGCGTGTACCTAAGGAAAAAACCAATAAAAAAATAGATGTGTAATTAATTTTATGAGTGATTCACTTTTTCAAACGAAAAAAAAATTGTTAAATTCGCACATGATTTTACACCCGTTACTGTGGCCGAACCCCTTAACAGTGACACGCAATATCGGAAAATGTGAATAATTGTTGTACAATTTGAAATTTTCTAGGCGTTGCGCAAATAATTATCGCAGAAATTGCTTAGAGAAAAGAGAGACTGTTCGTGGAAACCCTCAGTGCACGTAGTTGAAAGGAAAGTGAGAAGAAAACAAGTTCGCATTTCGAATTGCACGGCGTGCCTGTTTCCCTCTCTCTCTCTCTCTCTCTCTCTCTCTCTCTCTCTCTCTCTCTCTCTCTCTCTCTCTCTCTCTCTCTTTATCTCTCCGCCACTCACGAAATTCCTCTTCAGGCCGGATAATTGCCGAATTTGCCAGAAGAGGCCCCATCAGTCGAGGTTCGCGCGCTGCGATTCGTGGCCCGTGGATTCGGCGCAGTGTAGTCTAAGAGCAGGAGGGCTATAAGAACGTCGATACGTCGTTGGATCCGCATCATTCTCTCATTGGCAATTTCTCTTGGCGTAGAGATACGTTTTTCTGCGGCTTCAAGATATTTTGATTTTCGCGCCCTGTCGCTCCGGCTAGATTGACAAGGAAAGGGCACAGGGAGGGGGGAGATAAAAGTGTGAGGGAGAAAGAGAGAGGGCAGAAAGGTGCGTATAGTGACGAGAGTGATGTAACGCCGTATATTTTCATTCTTTTCCCTCATCGTCGTTATAATTCTCGTGCTGTCTTGTTCCAGTTATTTACGAACGACTGGAACACTGGAAGAACTGTAGCACTCGGTTCGCACCAAATCGTCCCGTGCGCATCGGTGAAGATAGTAAAGCTCCCCGGCCCGACGAGAGTACGATGTCGAACGAAAAAATACGAATGGAGAGGCGTTTTTCGAAGGCGCTGACAATCGAGAGCCACGAGGGTTTTCGTATGAAAAAGTGATTCACTCATAACATTAATTACACATCTATTTAGTATGAATATCAAGCTGTCAGAAAATATATATATTTTTTTCGATGTACAAAATGGCCGACTACTCGAAACTTCTCGAAACAGCTTTTTTCCAATTGGCGTGACAAATAACTTCAACAATTTCCACACGATTTACTTCAAATTTAAAAGTTACGTTCCTAATTCCATTTCGCAGCGAAGTACGTACGGAATTTCTGATTAATCGAAAACTTTTCATTTTATGAGCAGTTAAAACGAAATTTTTGTTTTTTGTTCTAGGTAAAAAATTGTGGATGCTAAATATCACGCCGCGGAGCGCCAAAAAAAAGATGAAAGAAAATATTAGTAGTCGGCCATTTTGTACATCGAAAAAAGAAGATATATTTTCAAACAGCTTGATATTCATACTAAATAGACGTGTAATTAATTTTACGAGTGAATCACATATTTATGCGAAAAAAATTGTTGAATCCGCACATGATTTTATGCTCGTTACTGTGGCCTAAGGCGTTAAGAGAGTTGCGCGGAGGAATCACCTGCGATCGTGGCGAGAAGATGCGGCAGCAGCAGCGGTGGCGTACCGTCCGCGCAACTGCGACCTTCAACGTCCTTGCCGCCGTGGGTATCGGGGCGACGTCGTATTTCGCCTGCCGGCAGTCACTTTTACACGCGGCACGCATCCGCACGAGGGTCGAAGCTCTCTCGTTCATCGGGACTCGCGCTTTCCCCGTACGTGTATTATCTGACTTCGGTCTCTCGCCGCGTTCGCACATCGCCTCCCCGTGTGTCCCTTCGAGCCCAATAATTATCGCGCTGCCTTTCGATCACTCAACGCTCTTTATTCTCACTCTCTTGACCCTCTGTCTCTTCTCGTGCGTACTTTTTCCCCGATAAACGGCAGGCCCGATTTTTCGGCAAAACGTCGCGTCGCCAGCTCGCGAATTCCTCTCGGGTGTATATCCCTCACGCGAGTATATATACATTCGAAAGAGAGTGCGCCGCGCGGTAACGCGCGCAAACATGAACGAAAACAAACCAGGGAGATATTGCAGAGTAGGAGCGAGAGAGAGAGAGCGAGGGACGAGGCAGCTCGGGGCAAAGCGTGTGTCTCTTATATAGAGTACATGTAAACGAGAGTTTGGGTGCAGTGTCGCTGCGAGTGGCGGTCAAGCCGCGCGGAGTCGACGATTATACTTTTATCACGTTTTTGTTTCGTTGTTTTCGTTACCCTCGCGTTAACGCGTGTTCTTTTGTATTTGCGGATCAACGTCGTGTGTTCGTGCGCGCACGCGCTTGCGAAGGTAAAGCCCGAGTCGAAATATTGTTATTGTTGCGTCACGTGAAAAAAAAACTTCGCTCTCGTTTAAATTGAGACGCGAGCTTACGTACGAATATCGACGCACGCTCCTACGAATATATTCGTTTTATTTTAGGCACGAGCACATTAATAGCACGGGAGAAGTTTGTTCGTGGATTTACGAATAAATACCGAGTGAGTATATATACACATGTATACATATACATTCACATATATGTATATACGCGACGATTTTACGTGTGCGATACCTTGTCTAATCTCTTTTGGCTTCGCGAGTGCGCACCCAGCCGCGAGGGTCTCCACACTCCACGTCTCCCTTATTTCCTCGTGTATACATCACCCTCAACGATAAACACCGAATCTTCAATTATTTTCCTGAGCGACGCTCGTAGCGCTCGGTTGGCTCTTATTGACACGTGATTCTCGCAATCGAGAAGCCGACTCGATTGTCGAACTTTCTCACATTTGCTCGCGCCCTCGGCTGATTACGGCGGAATTTAAGACGCGTGTGCGTATGTTCGCGCGATAGATCGGGAGACACGAGTATTACGATTCCCGTATACAACGCTGCTCAACATATACGCGTTCTTATAATAGCGAAAAAGAGGAGCATCTCGGCAATGGCGGTTGTTGATGCTGCGCGAACGAGAAGAAAAAATCGCGCATACACACGCACGAGTTTCGCACTGTTTACGATAAAATGCACCTACACGCGGCTGGGGGAAGACAGCATTTAGAAAGGACCAGGCGTGTTATAATATGCGACACTATTGGAACCAAGCCGATTTTGCGCCTGGCGGCATTTGGCATCGCGAAAAAAAACAGATACCCAAAATAAACCACTTTGGCGCGCGCGTTGAATACATCACCAACATACGTATACACCTATACACAACCGTCGGGCATGAACCGCGCGAACCGTACGAGGACTTTTCTCTCGTCGCCGAGAACGAAGAGCACACGAGTCACAAGTTCATAACGTCGCCGAGAAAGAGAAGAGAAAGAGCGAGAGAGAGAACATTTGTATATACTCGATCCATCGATCTGCTGGATGATACAATCACACGTACCCAGTGCTGCCCAATAACGCAATGATAATAATAATCACTATCGATACGCAGTCGATGCGTCTTTCCAATGAGTCTTTTCATGTTGACGCCTGTAAAAGTATCGTAGTTGTATAAAGAAGAATTTAGACTTTATACAAGGAGAAAATATATATTTAGACTAGCATCTGTATATATATATGAAAGAAACTTTTGACACGCGAATCTTATTCGCGTGTCAAAAATTTCTTTCATATATAAATATATAAAGTATAGTAGTTCTATAAAGAAAAATATATTTTAAATATATTTAGTATACATATATCATACCCTCTGCTATATTATAACTATATAATATACTTACATAGTTATGATATCAATATGATATAGTATGATATAATGTAGTATATTAAAATGTTATATGTTATATAATATCATAAGTGGGGAGTATTATATTATAATATTATATTTCCTAATATATTTAGACTAGCATCCTGTGTGTATATGTGTGTGTGTGTGTGTGTGTATGTGTATACGCGAACCTTATTCGCGTGTTGGAAGTTTCTTTCATACATAAATATATAAAGTATAATAGTTGTAAAAAGAAAAATATATTTTAAATATATTAAGTATACATATATTATATATTATACTCCCTACTTATGATATATAATATATTATAATATTATACTCCCTACTATATTATAACTACATAATATACTATATTTTATAGTTATAATATAAATATATTAAGGCCAGCACCTGTATGTATATGTATATATATATGGACAAATTTTGATACGCGAATAAGGTTCGCGTTATCAGACACCACACGACAAAAAAAGTATTTTGTCAATACTCTCAGCTTCGCTCCCCCTCCCGCTTTCTCTCTCTGGCGCACGTTTCTCTCCTCTTCCTTTCTCTATTCTTCTGGCACACGTCATCGCTCGGACGTAGAATTCTTTTTCCTGTTTATGTGTGTGCGCGTGCGTGTGTGTTTGGATGCAGTTAATTTCTTGTCGTCGAGCGTTAAGGGGCTATACCAGTGTGAACGCTGAAAATTTGGGTGATTTTCGGGAATTTTTTGGAAGAAAAGTACTCAATTAAATGTTTCGGAAAATTGAGAATATATTCGACTATATTTGACCTGTATTATATAATTGTTTCATAGAAAAATATTGAGATCCAAGCGACTTATGCGCTGCCTTCGGAGGCGCCAAAAAAAAGTTCCTCCACTGCTAACATGATTCCGGCCGATCGAGTAGCTGAAACCGAAAAAGGAGAAAACGTCGATAAACTGGAAGGTATTTCCTGTACAATGACGTAGGATTTTCGAAAAATATCAAAATCTAAAAAAAAATTGCGTAGTTATGAAAAAAAGTCTGTTTTCTTGCCTATAAAATGGTCGTTTTTTTCAATGCCAAATCGTCAATGTTCATCCAATCAAAAATATCCTACGTCATTGTAGAGTAAATATATTCAAGAGTACTCAGTTCAAATTTCAAGTCAATCGGATAATTGCTCTTTGAGTTACAATGTCAGCAAATTTGAAAAATCTCATTTCGAGAAAAACGCGTTTAAAGATTTAACTATCGATTTTTGCAAGATAAAATGATTAGAGATACGGCCTTGAAATTTTTACAGGATACTCTTAAAAGTATAAACTGTCGAAAAAGGCAAAAGAAATCGATTTTTTGAAAGTGTCACACTGGTATAGCCCCTTTAATCACTCCAGGAAAGGAGCTTCATTGGGTTTTCTTCCATTACGTGAATTTTTTCCCCCATTGACTAACGTGTGAAGGTACAATCGATTATTCAACCGCTGGAAAAAAAGACGCACACCGAGATATCTTTTTTTCACGCATTTGCGAGAAGTTCGCGTCGTGACCTTCGCGAAGCGATAGAAATGGAAAGTTCTAGGTCGTTCCTCTCCCTGCGATGCTGGCAAGTCCGGAGGGGTGATTCGCCCCTCGGTTATGTGTATGTGTCCTTTGTGTGTGTGTATGTGTGTGTGTATGTGTGTGTGTGTGTGTGCGTTGAATGAAACGATACGCGCAATCGCACATCTGCAGCTTTTTTTTTTCGTTGCCTTCTCTTCTCGTCCCTCCGTCGCTGATATTGGCGCAGCAGGTTTTACACGAATTCTTAGTATTCTACTTTTTTTGCGTAGGGTGAGCCTTGTTTTGGTTGGAAAAAAATCGTCTGTCGGATATTGAGGGACGTGCAATTTTTATGAGATTTTCTGTGAATGCTTGAACTTTATTTAGTTTTGGCATCTTCGGTAGAAATGTTTAGACAAAGTTGAATGGCGTTCGTGACACCGCTGGATATCTTGAATTTTGGGACGAGGCTTGACGGTTCGTATTTGAGGAGGTTGGAGCGGTCCAGTTAAGTAAAATGACGATTCATGATTTTTTTTCCTCATGTACCTCAACAAAATAGATACGAGGTGTAAATTTATTCTGTGGATGCTAATTTTTCCTAAAATCAATATATATATATATATATATATATATATATATATATATATATATATATATATATATATAATAATAATAATAATAATAATAAATGAAAGCATGGTTTGTCTGTGCGTGCCGCTATAAGCCTGCTGCAACCCACCCTCGCAGCCCCATGGGGGTTATATGGTATGGCAGCCCTCCATCCTATGGAGGGACATGGAGAAGGTTTCGGTTTGGAACTGCATGCCTTGGGTTCGGAGATATAGGTGCCAAAATAGGGCATCGCACCAACGGCCTTCTCATGGGAAGTTGGTGAAGCAGCTGAGAATCGAGTGCCGAAGTGTCCGAGACTGGCCGGTATGTTCCTGAATGTTCTAGAAGGTTCCAAAATGCTTTAAAAGGTTTCAGAATGTTCTAGACTATTCGAGGATATTGGAGAATGTTCCAGAGTATTATAGAATCTTCCAGAAGGTTCGAGAATGTTCCAGAATGTTATAGAATCTTCCGGAAGGTTCGAGAATGTTCCAGAATGTTATAGAATCTTCCAGAGGGTTCGAGAATGTTCCAGAATGTTATAGAATCTTCTAGAAGGTTCGAGAATGTTTCAGAATGCTCTAGAATGTACCAGAATTTTCGCGAATGTTCTAGAATGTTCCAAAATGTTCGACAATGATCTAGAATGTCCCAGAAGTTTCTCGACTTCCCAAGGGAATTCCGGTTCCGGAATGTTGGCGAATGTTTCAGACGGTTCTGGACCACTGAAGGGACTTCCTGTTCCTCTCTTCTCTCCATTCTCTTAATTTACATTTGATAGAAGCTGGCTGGCTTTGTCCCAGCGAAGCGAGGGTAACTCCGGCTAGTATATAATTAAAGGGCAAAATTATGCACTTTTATATTTTTATTACGTAAATAAGAAAACGTTTTGTGTTACTGACAACTTGAAAAAGTATGACATTATCCATGATTATTATGAAAAATTGCGTCAGCGAATGTTTTATACATCTCAGAATGATTTTTTTTTAAGTCATTCATACTTATGCCTATTTATGTCATGAGATTGTTTGTTATTACCATTTATTAATATTAAGGTTGCCGAAATGTGGCAACTTCGCGGACATCAGTGCTTTTCATTCGCCAACCAAGATTCGTAATCTATCATCAAACCTTGATGGTTCAATATTGAATATTTATGGTTTACGATAGGCAAGATGGGGTTTTTTAAAAACATTTCCAAAAGGTTTTAGTTTGCGTTAATCCGTTGTTACAAATGGTTTATCTTGGTGCTAAATAGCCAAAAAATTACATCACCCAGTAGCATGAACGTCTTGCCCGTCTAACCGCACCTAAAATTAAATACATTGAACTATTTTTTATTTCTGATGTTTTGTGGTGAAACATTTCAAAAAAATCGTAAAGACAGTATAGTCTAACATACATACATACATACATACATCCATACATGTAATACATATATATATATATATATATTACATGTTGGATTGTGACTATCGCTTCAACCTCCTTAAGGCGGGATATACATTTAGACGGCAAGAAATTAAGTAGTTTTGAGAGATTGTTTAAACTAAGAAATAATTATTCTACATTTGTCAAAATTTAGGTATACGTTAACATCATATTTAACCCTCCATCCGTGAAGGTTTTTTCGGCATCCTAATTCCGTGAACCGGGGTCGTTTTCGGCTGGGCGCTGTCGCACTTACAATTTTTGTCAAAAAAATCTGAAAAAAATCATGGTTTATCTTTATACCTTCCTTTTAAAGCGAAAACAGAGATTTTTTTTTATTTTTAATAATTTTTTTTTCAACAAATGTGAAGCACGCGAAAAACGTTTTTTTGTTGTTGAAAAAATGCAGCGGGCATAAAAATTATGGGAAAAAAGTTTAATAAACGGTTATTCAAATGAAAAATGTTGTTCTTTAAGGAAAAAAATACGACAGTATCATAGGAATAAACCAGATACCCTATTTTGCACCGGGAACATAGGCATATTTTTGAGAGGTTAAAACGCGGGAAAAATACTCAATGTCCAAGATATTTTTTTTTTCTTATTTTACTTATGTTATTAGACCATAAGTAACATTTAGTTATGTTATTAGACCATATTTATGTTTTATTTATGTTATTAGACCATAAGTAATAAATCTCCTCGGCCCTTCTGACCGCCATAATTTTTGCTTTACTGAAATATTTACGTTACATTGATTGTTTACAGTTCAAAACATCAAAATATGAACAAAAAACAAAAAAAAATCGAAAACCGCTAATTTTACCTACGTTATTTGTGAACAGGAGTCGTTTTCGTCCTGCTTCGATTTGTCTCGCACGCCAGTTCGAGAGTAACTGACTGCCAGACCTGACCTTGTGCGCTCACGAACCTACCTGCCTATACTTTTTTTTCGTTCCCGTCCAGGGGCACTGACATCGCCGACGTTCGAGAAAATTCGAAAACACATTTTCGCCCGGACGAAAACGCCCCCGGTTCACGGATTGAGGATTAAGTATAGATTTTTCTTCATTTATCATAAAAATGGCAGAACTGTGGCAGAGTGTTACAGCAAGGTTGCTGCGGGAGTTGCGAATTGGCCTGCAGTCTTGCTTTTCGTAGATTTTCATTTGCAAAAAAAATTCAAAAAAATGTCAGTTGGAACATGTATAGTTTCTATTTGGCAGTAATAAAAAAGAAGAAAATGCAAATTTAACAGAATGTCACGCATTTACAACAACAACAAAAATCAACATATCACGCAAAATTTCTGTACAATTTGGATAAAAAAGTAGTTTTTTTTTTTCGGATATTTCAGAAACAACTTTCGCTTTGAAACTTTGGGAAAATATTCTACATATATAGTTCTATCGTTTAAGGCGTTACCCCCACTTGTAGCGCAAAAAAGGCCTTTTTCATGAATTTTTTAAAAGAAAACTACAAAACTTTTTTAATCGATCAATATACCATCTTAATGAACACATCTTGAAGAACTTTCAGTAATTTTTTTATTGAAAAATATTACATTGTTTAGTGGCAAATGTGCCGTCAATGAAATAATGTTTTTATATACACGGTTTGCGGTGACCAACATTGCGGCGAAGTGGATCATCTGAAAAAAAAATGCGGACGGATTTAGTCAAATATAAGTATAAACTAGTTTTTAATCGAAGGATTTTAAAAATATTCATTTTTCACAAAATGGCGGACAGTCAAAGTTAATGGTTCGATTTTAACGAAAAAAAAACGGCCGTTTTTTGGCTATAAAACGGCCATTTTTTTTTTCGAAAAAAAAATCGAACGTTTAAAGACTACATTTTTATGTATTAAATAAGCCTGCAAAATTTCAAGAAGATCGGTTCATTAGTGTTCGAGTAATCTTGGTCACCGACTTCAGAAATGCCATTTTGAGAAAAACGCGTTTAAAGTTTCAATTTCAGTTTACACGAAGTGTAAAGTTTCAGTATATCTCAGTCAATTTTGTTCGGATCGACTTGAAATTTTCAGGACATATTCTCAGATACTTATACTTCAAAAAAATGCAATAAAAAAAAATCGATTTTTTCAAAATCGCGAGTGGGGTTAACCCCTTAAAGGAAAAAAAAGAAATTGATTTTTTGAGCGTTGTAAATGTATATGCCGCCTTAATGAGACTAATTGCAACGTCAGACGAACCGGTTGCCCCAATTTTTTGGGCACTTACTTTTTCCTTTCGTTATACATTAATTGCCTGACATTTGTAGTTACATTCTGCTTCTCCTCTTTGACAAAAAAAAATTCTTTTCGATAATTTTTGACCCTCGTAACGCTTGCCAGTCCCGAATTTTTGCAGTTACTGTGGCACAGTGGAAGTGTGTTTTTTTTTAAGTAGACCCCGAATAACGCAATAAATCCAGGTAGACAAATATGGTTGACGATTATAGAAAAATAATGAATATCCGATAGGAGGAAGAACATGAAAACGCCTTATATAAAATACCGAGGAGTTTTCATAATCCGAGACTTTCCGTGAGACGATGGAATTTTTTTTTTCGCGTCAAAATACGCGTGTTGCTTCATTGAAGAAGATACGCGTGAACACGTGTGTTTATTGGACTAATCGGAACGTTCCAAGATGATATATTGAAAACACGTAGGCGTCAGACACATGGCGCCTGCGATCCCACGTCAGAGTTTCGGTAAAAATTGATCGAGGCACGCAGCTGCCCCAAGCAGTGGCTCACAGTTCTAAGTTTCCAATTTGAACACATCAACGAATTCCTGTACTTTTTCTGCACGAAAAACTAAATTGCGACAATTAAATTCGGGGGAGGGGCGAATGGTGGGTGGGTCCAAATGATATTTTCCAATGTTCCCATTACTACACGGTGTCTCAAAATGACCTGACATTTTAAGGGGCTATACCAGTGTGAACGCTGAAAATTTGGGTGATTTTCGGGATTTTTTTGGAAGAAATGTACTCCATTGAATGTTTCGGAAAATTAAGAATATATTTGGCTATATTTGACCTATATCACATAATTTTTTCATAGAAAAATATTGAGATCCAAGCGACTTATGCGCTGCGTTCGGAGGCGCCAAAAAAGTTCCTTCACTGCTGACATGATTCCGGCCGATTGAGCAGCTGAAACCGAAAAAGGAAAAAATGTCGTTAAGCTGGAAGGTATTTCCTGTACAATGACGTAGGATTTTCGAAAAATATCAAAATCTAACAAAATGGCGTAATTATGAAAAAAAAGTCTGTTTTCTTGCCTATAAAATGGTCGTTTTTTTCAATGCCAAATCGTCAATTTTCATCCAATCGAAAATATCCTACGTCATTGTAGAGTAAATATATCCAAGAGTACTCAATTCAAATTTGAAGTCAATCGGATAATTGCTCTTTGAGTTACAATGTCAGCAAATTTCAAGAATCTCATTTCGAGAAAAACGCGTTTTACGATTCAACTATCGATTTTTGCAAGATAAAATGATTAGAGATACGGCCTTGAAGTTTTTACAGGATATTCTTGAAAGTATAAACTGTCGAAAAAGGCAAAAAAATTGTTTTTTTTTTTAATTTGCGCGCCATTTTTTTGTGGCGAACATAGAGTACTAATCTTTGACATGCATACTTTTGCCCTTTAATTATATATTTTATGAAAAATTAGCATCTGCAGAATAAATCTATACTTCGTATGCATTTTTTCGAGGTTAATTGTAAAAAAAAAATCTTAAACAGTCATTTGACTCAACTGGACCGCTTCAACCTTCTTAATTCAATGCATTTTTATGACGGTGTATTTTGATTGACATTTTAAATTGCGCGCCATTTTTTTTGTGTCGAACATAGAGTACCAATCTTTGACAACTGGCATCGAGAAGTATTGAGGTTAAGTCGTGGAGAATTACACGATCGAGGAACGCATAGAAATTGTTATTTGCTGCATTGTTAGTGCATAGTTATTGCAGACGAAGTTTCATGGTCGTGTTATCTCGTCGCCGCGGCGATGGGAATTGGCCACGAAGATCATGCGATTTGACGCCATTGGTTTTCTTTCTTCGGGCTTTTCTGAAAGGAAAAGTGTATGACTATGATCCACAGACCATTCCGGAGCTCAAGAAAGCAATTGGACGCGCCATTAAGGGGCCAGTCCAATTTGAAAATGTCAAAAAATCGAAAGCAAGCAAGACTTGAAGAAATCGACGATGATGAGCAATCAGAAGGGATTTTGTACGGTGCAGGAATTGCCGATTGAGTTTAGGTAAGAGTTTTTCATAGTATAAACTTCAAACGCGTTTTTCTCGAAACAACGTTTTCAAAATCTAGCTCCATCGTATCTCTAAAACTAATAAACCGATTCTCTTGAAATTTGAACGACATATTGTAAACATGATTCGCAACAAGATGACCGTCGATGGTTTTAAAATGTTTATTTTTACTCTTTTTTTTGCGAAAAACTGCGAAAAACGCGTTTTTTTTTACTTTTTTCGTTTTTCATCTGCTATTTTTTTATTTTTCGATAAAACTTTATATCCGAGGGTCATTTTGTAGCTGGTGTCATACTGAATCTAATGGACTTTGATTTTTTCGTTTCAGACAAGCCGTTGCCGAGTTGTGATGGAGCTACCTAGCCCACCTATTTTTGAGGCGTTACGTTAAACTATAGCTTTTGTACTTAAAAATGAATAAAAATGAATAATTTTTTTTAAAATGTATTTCAAGACTTTACTTATCAAGCCCAACAACTTTTATATTCATATCTTTTATAAAATCCTCAAAAAAAAATCGCGAAAATAGCCTTTTTTCCGTGGCTCCAAAGTGGACTGGCCCCTTAAAGAAATTAGTCCGCAATTATGCCAAAATGTTATTGAAAATTTCGTCAATAGAGTGAACGTTTGCAAATAGGGACGAGGTGGACATTCATCGGACATACACATATAGCTATTAACCCAGAATCCACGTCTTGCATACTGTAAAAAAATCGCAAACATTAGTACCTAAACATTAGTACACAAGTACCTAATTTCTGCAATATTGAGCGTCAGCTGGCGCGATATAGCCGGGTGGCTAAATTAGATCGCCCACTTTAGGTTCCCCCAAATTGCGCAAAGACCGTCAAAGTATACACCAGCGTTGACGCGATCATCTGCGTGGATAAATAGACGTGACAAACTTTTCATTCGACTCCGAAACATTTGCTCTGGGGTAATAAATTCTAAAATCCACAAAAGTACAAATATTGTAATTTTGATCTTTCCATTAAACTTCGAATGTTACGTATGAGAATTCGCAACGAGCAGAAAGTGTTCTATCGATAGACGAAATTGAATCGCTGCAATGCCATGATTTTAAGGGGGGAGATACCTTTAAGCGAGGAGAAAATTCCTGATTTTCATGTTTTTTTTTTAAGGGAAAGATTTTTTTACCGTTTTTGAGACTTGGAGTATGTTTTATTACCACTTTTGGCTGTTACATGGTATTCTTATTAAGGGATCGTCTCAGTGTGAAATTTTCCAAAAATCGATTTTTTTGTTGTTGCATTATCGGATAGTATACACTGTAATTGTATGGACCTGGCATCGCCGATTGATCGTAAGTAAACGATTTATCTAAAAAATTTCCAACTTCAATCTTTAAACGCGTTTTTCTCAGAATAGTGTTTTTCAAAACGGTTTCCACTCTCAAAGGAAGAGTTTTGAAGATATCTAGTTCCCCTTTGAAGAGAACATTTTTAACGTCATTCTTTATAGCGCTATGGAAGTTTTTTTTTTGGAAATCTTCCTATTTTTTTTTTACGAAAAACTGTCAAGAGAAAGGGCCAAATTCGATACTTTTTGTTCAAACCGCCGCCATTTCATCAAATTAAAAAAAAACCCTTCCATAGCGCGATAGCGACTTTCCTATAGATTAATAATCTTTTTGAAATTTTTGTTTCAGATCAAAATTGCGGCCGCAATCGTGGAAACCGTACAGGACCTTTTTTTATTACGTGCCATTTCAACAATTTATTTAACTATTGTACATCCAATAAATGAACATAAAAAAAATCATTTTGTATTCGTCATGAATGTATTTATTTATTCAAAAAAAACCGGACCGATTAGTTTATTTGAACATTAAAAAAAAAAATCTCGAAAATCAGTGATTTTTCGGAGGGTCACACTGAGACGATCCCTTAAGGCCTTAGGCCACTCTAGAGGCCGAAAAAATAGGCTTTTTGGGGATTTTTTTTTCTGAAAAACTACAAAATAAATCGAGATTACAAAAAAAAGGGTGTTTATCATACATATCATTGACTGTATACAATATTTTTTTTGAAGCGATTAATTTCAAAATGGCGGCTGTGCAGCGTTTATTTCAAACTGCATTTTTCATTGGTTGGCCGGAAACGTAACTCAGACAATTTTCAACCGATTCACAATTATCTGACGAATTTTAGGCAAATTTTTCACTTCCCAAAAAAATCGTCAAATAATTGTTAATAACAAATGAACTATGCAATATAAAAAAAAAGCCTACGTACTTCCATAGGCAATGTATTTTTCAAGATATATTCAACATTTCAAGTGGATCGGTTGAAAATTGCCTGAGTTATGTTTCCGGCCAACTTAAAAGAAGCAGTTTTCTGATAAACGCTGCACAGCCTCCATTTTTAAATTAATCGCTTCAAAAAAATTATTGTTTACAGTCACTGATATGTATGATAAACACCCTTTTTTGTAATCTCGATTTATTCTGTAGTTTGTCTAAAAAAAAATTCCCAAAAAGCCTATTTTTTCGGCCTTTAGGGTGGCCTAACCCCTTAATTTTATTAATCTTCCAAAATGGCGGAGGTATGGCGCGGTCTTCTAAACGGCTTGCGGTGGATGTGAGACGGCGTGACATGTAGCGTCGGCGGAATTAATCTGAAAGAAAAAACCTCCCCAATTTTTCTTTCATCAACACTCACACGCAGAATATGAACCAAGAAAAAGTGAGAAATGTTGAAAATCGATGAAATAGTACGCTTCGAAACAAAAAGATTGAATTTTCCGAAAAAATGGCTACATTTTGCACTAAAAAAATACTTTTTTGTCAAAAACATTTAGGGTTATGTTTTAGACAATAAAGTTAGACAGATTTATACCTCATTTCATCAGAATCGGTTGATTCGTTTTTTAGCTATACGTCACGCCAGTTTTGAAAGGTTTTTTAAGATTGTTAAAAAAAAACACCATGTAACAGTCAAAAGTAGGAATAAAATCTCATACCTTAAGGCTGAAAATGGCGAAGAAATCTTTAAAAAAAAAATGAAAATCAGAAATAGTTTCTCGCCTAAAGGTATCTCCCCCTTAATATTTTGGAACGACCCAATGAAAATCGTGACCTTTCAGAAGTTCAGACGAAACGAGGTATACAGTGGTGAGTAAGTTTACCGATAAGGAATAACTCCCAACGATGCTACGGAAAAAATCTTGCACTGCGATTTAGAAAGTTCCGCGACGATTGTCGACTCGCGAAAGACTTCTCTGTTAAGGGGTTGCCCCACTTGCGATTAAAAAAAAATCGATTTTTTTTATTGCATTTTTTTGAAGTATAAGTATCCGGGCCCATACTTCTGTATGGGCCCGAAATAGATGACTCTATGTAAGTTTACAATAAAAAATATTTTCTTCGTGTAAACTGAAATTGAAACTTTAAACGCGTTTTTCTCAAAATGGCATTTCTGAAGTCGGTGACCAAGATTACTCGAACACTAATGAACCGATCTTCTTGAAATTTTGCAGGCTTATTTAATACATAAAAATGTAGTCTTTAATCGTTCGATTTTTTTTTTCGAAAAAAAAATGGCCGTTTTATAGCCAAAAAACGGCCGTTTTTTTCGTTAAATTCGAACCATTAACTTTGACTGTCCGCCAGTTTGTGAAAAATGAATATTTTTTAAAATCCTTCGACTAAAGACTAGTTTATACTTATATTTGACTAAATCCATCCGCATTTTTTTCAGATGATCCACTTCGCCGCAATGTTGGTCACCGCAAGCCGTGTATATAAAAACATTATTTCATTGACGGCCATTTGCCACTGAACAATGTAATATTTTTCAATAAAAAAATTACTGAAAGTTCTTCAAGATGTGTTCTTTAAGATGGTATATTGATCGATTAAAAAAGTTGTGCAGTTTTCTTTAAAAAAATTCATGAAAAAGGCCTTTTTTTGCGCTATAAGTGGGGGTAACGCCTTAATGAAGTTCAATACACACACAGCTCATTGGTAAATTCAACACCCCTCTCCTATCCCCCACTAGAATAATGATGACGATCATATCAACAACAATATAACACCAGCTATACCGACAATAAAAAAAAAGTACAAAAACATTTAAGTTATGAATAAAATTCACTGGGTATACTAGTTTATCGTTTCAGGATCCCCAGAAACGAGGGACAGAGCTATTTCCAGACGCGAATCGCTCATTCCGTTCTTCTTTCTGGCAAGGATCCATCGGGTTTACATCTTCTTTTTTTATAGTTGTATATTGAACACGGGGCAGATAACAACGAGAGGTGCTCTCTGATACAGGTCTTGTGTGCCTCCTCGGCTTATATGCTGCAACCTATTTTTGAATCTCGCTCAAAGGTCAACCGATAGTTGCGTTCTTTTCAACCGATACCAAGCAGGGCGCCATAAACTGATACTCATATACGAAACGATTATCGGGTAGTATAAGTATAAACCTATACTACCCAATAATCATATATAGGATGGCTCGAAATGACCTGACATTGTGATTTGTTAATAAACCGTGTTATTTATTTGAAAAGTACGAATATTTTTATTTCAATTTAAGGTACAAACATGGAGGTTATGTGTGGAACACAATGTCCGATAAATAGCCGCCTCGACACATTTTGTCACAATTGCGGACTAATTGCATTAATGGTGCCGCGGCGACGAGATAACACGACCATGAAACTTCGTCTGCACTAACTATGCAGTAACAATGCAGCAAATAACAATTTCTATGCGTTGCTCGATCGTGTAATTCTCCACGACTTAACCTCAATACTTCCTGATGCCAGTTGTCAAATATTAGTACTCTATGTTCGCCGCAAACAAAATGGCGCGCAATTTAAAATGTCAGGTCATTTTGAGACACGCTTTATAAATAATGCCACGACAGCTCGCATCTAACGATTGAGATTACAACGATAAATAACTGATCCAAAATACACCGTCATATAAATGCGTTCA
This sequence comes from Ophion slaviceki, assembly GCA_944452715.1. Taxonomy (NCBI): domain Eukaryota; kingdom Metazoa; phylum Arthropoda; class Insecta; order Hymenoptera; family Ichneumonidae; genus Ophion; species Ophion slaviceki. The sequence goes on from OX101785.1 coordinate 10,261,677, forward strand.
ATTGAGGGGGCCAGTCCACTTCGGAGCCACGAAAAAAGGCTATTTTCGCGATTTTGTTTTGAGGATTTTGTAAAAGACATGAATATAAAAGCTGTTGGGCTTGATAAATAAAGTCTTAAAATACATTTACAAAAAATGTTAATTCATTTTTATTCATTTTTAAGTACAAAAACTATAGTTCAACGTAACGCCTCAAAAATAGGTGGGCTAGGTAGCTCCATCACAACTCAGCAACGGCTTGACTGAAACAAAAAAATCAAAGTCCAGTAGATTCAGTATGACACCCGCTACAAAATGACCCTCGGATATAAAGTTTTGTCAAAAAATAAAAAAATGGCAGATGAAAAATGAAAAAAAAAGCGTTTTTCATTTCAAATCAAATTTTTTAAACCACCGAGGGTCATCTTGTTGCGAATCATGATTACAATATGTGGTTCAAATTTCAAGAGAATCGGTTTATCAGTTAAGAGATACGATGGAGCTAGATTTTGAAAACGTTGTTTCGAGAAAAACGCGTTTGAAGTTTATACTATGAAAAACTCTTACCTAAACACAATCGGCAATTCCTGCACCGTACAAAATCCCTTCTGATTGCTCATCATCGTCGATTTCTTCAAGTCTTGCTTGCTTTCGATTTTTTGAAATTTTCAAAATGGACTGGCCCCTTAAGGAGGTTGGAGCGGTCCAGTTGGGTCAAATGACTGTTTATGAATTTTTTTTTACAATGAACCTCGAAAAAATGCATCCGAAGGATAGATTTATTCTCCAGATGCTAATTTTTCATAAAATTTATAATTAAAGGGCAAAAGTATGCATTCTCATATTTTCATCACGGGAATAAGAAAAACTTTTTTTGTGTTACTACCAACTTGAAAAAGTACAGCATTATCGATGATTTTTATGGAAAAACTGCGTCAGTCAATGGTTTATAAAACGCAGAATTAAATTTTGAGTCATTTATAATGATGCCTATTTATATTTATATCACGAGATTATTTATGATTGACATTACTTAGCATAAAGTGTTGCCGAAATTCGGCAACTTCGCAGACATTGAGGTTGGCAGCAATGCTCTTCATTCGCCAGCCAAGATTCGTAATCTTTTATCAAACCTTGACGGTTCAATAGTGAATATATATGGTTTACGATAGACAAGATGAGGTTTTCGTTTTCTAAATGTTTACAAAGGCCTGGTTTTCGTTAACCCGTTGTTAGAAATGGTTTAGCTTGATGCTAAATGGCCAAAAAAATTACATACATTAAACTATTTTTTATCTCTGGAGTTTCGTGGTGAAACAAATTTAAAAAATTCGCGAAGACACAGTCTAGTCAATAACACACACATATATATATATATATATATATATATATATATATATATATATACACATTTATATGGGGCATTCCATACCAATTCGACCTGGGTTTTACCCTCGACCCCTCAAATCTGGTTCCCGATTTTTCCTATCATTACTCTCACTCTATCAAGGCATTACAATTTTTTTCAGATTTCTCAAAATAAATTTGAGCGCTACATGAATTTTTGAATTTTTTTTTGAACACCTCGATGGCCGTAATCGAAAAATCTGAAAAATTCCCAAAAATACAGTGTCAGATATAAAAAATGTTGGTGTAAAATTCATAATGTCTGGGCTTTTGCTTCAACCCGTTTTTTAGCTTTTTGAGCAAAAAAAAGAAAAAAAATAAGAAGCAGAGGTCAATGTACTGCGGACTGTTTCTCGAAATTTTGCATGCATAATACCAGATTAAAAAAAAAAATTCCGATTTTTCTAAAGTGTATTTTGTAATTTTCGATTTTTTTTATCATGGTTGACAAAAACCCTAATTAGGGGTTGAAGCAAACGCCCAGACATTATGAATTTTATACCAACATTTTTTATATCTGACACTGTATTTTTGGGAATTTTTTCAGCTTTTTCGATTACGGCCATCGAGGTGTTCAAAAAAAAAAAAAATTCATGACGAGCTCAAATTTATTTTAAAAAATCTGACAAAATTTGTAATTGCTTGATAGAGTGTGAGTAATGATAGGAAAAATCGGGAACCAGATTTGAGGGGTCGAGGGTCAGACCCAGGCCGAATTGGTATGGAATGTCCCACATATTTAATCTTGAATTGTCGCTAACGCTCCAACCTCCTTCAATCGAGACAATCGGAACATGAAGGACGATGTCAAGATATTTATATCATAGAGGCCCACACATAGCTGCTATTTTAGAAACTCGACACGGTGCGTGGACCGCGTGGTCTCGGATTTTTTCATTTTCTGTCGGATTGCGTTTACATTGCGGGGAGACTCCCTACGAATGATACGCGGTCTAGGAGTAGAATATTTAAAAGCCTGCTAAAGGAGTCTCTGCGCAGATGTGGGCTGCATATGCATCAGGCAGTCGTGGAGACACAACAGGAAATCTTCTTCGCATCTGCACTCATACACGAACGACTCAGCGCACGTACAGATTTCTCCGTTTTTTTTTTTCAATGAAAACAATCGTATCGCGAATAGCGAATTTGATAAGTGTGTGATACCAGAATTGACTCTCGGCTTTTAGGTGGGTAAACGAAGATACGGACAGGGAGTCGGATTTATCTTGAAGCGTCGGCACATCTCAAGAACAACGTAGTAAATCGAAAATTCTGAGACACGTTTCGAGTAGAAACGAGGAGCAAACGGGCCAGGGGACTTTTTTATTTAGTGAATTTTTTCAAGGTGATTTCGAGGTCAATCTTTTTTTCGAAAAGAAATTTATATTTTTTACAGAGGCATTCTACTTAAATTCTACGTAAGTATTCTACTTAAAACACACAGGTGATTTTGGCTCGTGACATTTTTTTTCGGCTATTATTATTATTATTATTTTATTCCAAGGAACGTTGAAAATCATGGCCCCCCGTTTCCCAACACAAATTAATACGGTGAACAAATAATTGATAAACTGAAAAGTTATCCTTACTAAATCGTGAAAAAAGTAGCGTACCTCGTCATGTACAAAAGTGCTTCGTGTTTTTTACGGTTAAAAATGTTCGTAAATGATAGACAAATGAGACAAAGCGCTGGAAAAAGATAAATAGTTTTTTTTTACATAGATTAAGATGCTGATATGAAAAATATGGGTTTCCATTTTTTTTCAAGTTGACCTTAAAATGACCTTGACAATGTCCACTAAATAAAAAAGTTACATTGCCATTTTACTCCTTACTTGAATGTACTCGATACGTGTCTCGGTATTTTTCGATTAAGGGGGGAGATACGTTTAGGCAAAAAAATAATTGTTGATTTTTGTGATTTTTTTTCTTAAAGGAAAAATTTCTTTACCATTTTTTTGAGACTCAGGGTGTTTTATTACTACCTTTTGGCTGTTACATGGTATTTTTTAATTAGTCGTTAAAAATGGCGGAAGTATGACACGGTCTCCTAAACGAGTTGTCAGACAGCGTGACACGTAGCGTCGGCAGGATTAATCTGAAAAGAATCTAACGAAGGATTTTCTTTCATCAATACTCATACGCAGAATATGAACCAAGAAAAAGTGAGAAATGTTGAAAATCGATGAAATGGTACGCTTTGAACCAAAGATTGAACTTTCCGGAAAAAATGGCTAAATTTGCAACAAAAAATACTATTTTTTTTTATTTTTAAAAACGTTTAAGGTTATGTTTTTGACCAGGGGTTCCCAAAGTTGTTTCTACCACGCCCCCCTGCTACTTAAAATGAAAATGCTGCGCCCTTCCTCCCCATCGCCGAAATTTCATAGTTCTTACAAATTATCCTGTGTTCGTCTTTTAACTTCAAGCAACCTCTTTTACTAACCGCTCGCCTCACCTGCGCACCCCTTTACATGTCATCACGCCCGCCACTTTGAAAATCAATGTTTTAGACAATAAAGTTGGAAGAATTTATACTAAATTTCTTGCTAACTTAAATCGGTCGATTAGTTTTTTAGGTAAAGGTCACGTCAGTTTTGAAAATGCAGTTTAGAAGACCGTGCCACACGTCCGCCATTTTTAAAGATCAATAAAAAAAACCATGTAACAGCCACAAGTAGTAATAAAACATAGGGTCAGGGTGGGTTCAGTGGCTCTTTTTTTTCAGAGGTCTATACCTGCCTAACCGTTCACACAATCTCAATGAAACCTTGACTAAACGTGGGGTGTGTTCAATGGCTTCATTTTGTTAAGGGGTCACCCCCACGAGCGATTTTGAAAAAATCGATTTTTTTTTTATTGCATTTTTTTGAAGTATAAGTATCTGAGAATATGTCCTGAAAATTTCAAGTCGATCCGAACAAAATTGACTGAGATATGAGCGTTGAAAGAGAAGAATCCGTTGTGAAATTGAAACGTTAAACGCGTTTTTCTCAAAATGGCATTTCTGAAGTCGGTGACCAAGATTACTCGAACACTAATGAACCGATCTTCTTGAAATTTTGCAGGCTTATTTAATACATAAAAATGTAGTCTTTAATCGTTCGATTTTTTTTTTCGAAAAAAATGGCCGTTTTATAGCCAAAAAAACGGCCGTTTTTTTTTCGTTAAAATCGAACCATTAACTTTGACTGTCCGCCATTTTGTGAAAAATGAATATTTTTTAAAATCCTTCGATTAAAGACTAGTTTATACTTATATTTGACTAAATCCATCCGCATTTTTTTTTCAGATGATCCACTTCGCCGCAATGTTGGTCACCGCAAACCGTGTATATAAAAACATTATTTCATTGATGGCCATTTGCCACTAAACAATGTAATATTTTTCAATAAAAAAATTACTGAAAGTCCTTCAAGATGTGTTCTTTAAGATGGTATATTGATCGATTAAAAAAGTTTTGTAGTTTTCTTTAAAAAAATTCATGAAAAAGGCCTTTTTTGCGCTACAAGTGGGGGTAACGCCTTAAAAGACACTGAACGTCCTAACCCAATAGATATTGAGATAATAACCATTGTAAAAAAATGGGATTTGATCCACTGTGTACTTGGGGGTGTACACAGTGAAACATGCCTAATTTCACAGTCAAACAAAATTTCAAAATGAAGCAAAATTTGAAGAAAATTACCCTGATCCACTGTACTTATTATACTGTAGTTATTTCGATGTCTCAAGATCCGTGGGACATTCTGCATTGTCCACACCACGGACATATTGTTGCTTTCTTCCTTATAAAGTTTTGACAGTAGTGTCTTTTTCACAATAAAAGTTGGATATTCAATTCGACAAAAATACATAGTGTCATATAAGTAAACCTTGACTTACGCAAAATACCCTCCACCTCTTCGCTATATTTGAGGACGGAATAAGAAGCATGATTTCGTACAATTTGTGCACATTGCTCGTCTTACGATTCTCTAGAAGTTTGTTACCATTATTATTGCCCGGAATGCAACATGCAACAAACGATCATGAGATCTGTATGACGACGGAGTAGAGGGTCTGGCTCTTGCTCTCTATGAATCTCGAGCGCGAAAATAAACTCTCGGGTGTTTCACCACGGATTCGCGCCCACACGTTGCAAATATCGTCTTCAGCTCCTCCTTCACGTTTGTGAAATTTGCCGGCTCGGTATTGTTGGCTTAGCAAAAAGAAATGGGTGAAAAAACGATTTTTTTTTCACTTATTATCCTTATCTCACGTAGCTAGGTGATGCTGTACGATTGAGGGGAGGTACCTGAGTAAGAGGCAAGAAAAACAGGTAAACTTCGGGAATTTTTATCTCAAAATCTAATGTTTCGATTGGATCCGAGTTTTTTTAAATTGGAAAATATGTACATTGAGGTATGTTTAGGAATTTTTTAAATTAAATTTGTTGACTGGAAGCGATTCAAACGCGATTATCTCGAAACATAGTTTTCAAAGTCGGTGCCAGATGTATCTCGAAAACGGCTTGTGCGATTTTGGACAAATTTGGATACAATATTCTTCGATAGTTTTTCTCGTTCGCCACGTAGGATTTTTTTGAAATTTTCATTTTTGACGGAATTGCGACCGTTGTAATTTAACATTCGTTTTTCGTTCGCAATTTCCGACGATTTTGGATTGCGTACGCATTGCATAAAAAAGCAATGGTTCAATCAAATGAAAAACCCCTACGTGGCGAACGAGAAAAAATATCGAAGAATATTGTATCCAAATTTGGACAAAATCGGACAAGCCGTTTTCGAGATACATCTGGCACCGACTTTGAAAACTATGTTTCGAGATACTCGCGTTTCAGTCGCTTCCTGTCAACGAATTTATTTTTAAAAATTCCTAAACATACCTCGATGTGCATATTTTCGAATAACAAAAAACCGGATTCAATCGAAACATTAGTTTTTTTAGATAAAAATTCCCGAAGTTTACCTGTTTTTCTCGCAGTTTACTCAGGTACCTCCCCTTAAGGGATGTTTCTGCCTTGTTGGGCCAAAAAATATTCGATTTTTCACCAATTTTTTATGCGATATTAAATATAGAATGTTGATATTTGGTATGTTGACTAACAAGGAACATCCCTCAGGTGACACCCTGAGACCCCTTCGATTTTGTTGAAATTTGGATATGTATAAAGTACCAAAAAACAAGCGATACGTATTTTTTTTATCGACGGAAAAACGGTTTAAAGGGGTGAAACCACCCCTCGAAAAAAGGCATCTCTAGGGGTGGTTCACCCCTTAATTTTCTTTGCACTGTCATTATAGTGGATTTTTCATTGCTTCGGATTAGGATTTTCGTTTTTGCTTCATTAAAATCGGTGGACTCCTTGTGTGTAAAACAGCTATCGAAAAAAGGCATCTCTAGGGGTACCTAGAGATGCCTTTTTTCGAGGGGTGGTTTCATCCCTTAAAACCGTTTTTCCACCGATAAAAAAAAAATACGTATCGCTTCCTTTTCGGTGCTTTATAATGTATCCAAATTTCAATAAAATCCAAGGGTGTCACCTGAGGGATGTTCCTTGTAAGCGGTCTTTATTGAGCATCAAAATATTTTTTAAAGTTTGACAGCCACTGAGCGAGGAGCCACGTATGTCGGTGCGCGGGCGACGACATTCTTCGCTTGCGGAATTCCTAAGTCCCGGACAGGTGATGTGAAGCAAAAAAAATCAAACATATTTTTACTTTGTATAATATCGTGTATAAGTTGATCTAGAATTATCAAAAAATATCTAAAAGTTTATATTTAATGAACGAAAAATTGCGAAAATTTTGGGAAAAAAACGAACTTTCTTCCGGTCGCTCACTATTTGTTTATTTTTCAATTTTTCTTCTCGATTCTAGTTCAACTTATACACAATATTGTACAAAGTAAAAATATGTTTGATTTTTTTGCTTCAGATCACCTGTCCGGGACTTAGTACTTCCGCAAGCGAAGAATGTCAGCGCCCGCGCACCGACATACGTGGCTCCTCCCACTCCCACCACCATGTTTTGTCAAACTTTAAAAAATAATTTGATGTTCAATAAAGACCGCTTAGTCAACATACCAAATATCAACATTCTATGTTTAAATGAATCAAAGAAGTATGCGGCCGTGTAGGTGATAAGAGATCGCTAGAGTTTCGGCTTCGGTCCGTTTAATTCTATGTTTAATACTTTTCGCATAAAAAATTGGCGAAAAATCGAACATTTTTTGGCGCAACAAGGCAGAAACCTCCCTTAATGTACTTTCTAATGTACTTTTTAGGACATTAAATAGAAGCTTGTTTAAAAAAATGTTTACATATACATTTTTTCAATACTTCTATAGCGGATTTTTCATCGCTTCACATTGGAAGAATTTTGGTTTTCGTTTCCTTCAGATCGGTGAACTGCTTGTGGGAGAAACTGCACAATGAACCCTTGACACGTATTTCTTTGAGGGGCGATTGCCCCCGTTAAAATCGTTTTTCCGCCGATAAAAAAAAATACGTGTCTAATAGTTTTCAATGCTTTGTCACATATCCGAGTTTCAACAAAATCGAAGGTGGACACTTGAGTGATGTTCCTTGTCAGTTTAGGTCGTGTTAGGTCAGTGTAGGTCGTGCAAAAACGAAACGTTTTTGCTTATCGTTTCGCTCCGAAAGTGTGTCGTATGACGATTGCTTGCCGTAACATTCAATGAATTATGAAAATCTCGAGGTCGATATGAAAAAAGGAAGTATTCGAATTAACGAGCTGCGCTTTCGTGATAAACGACAAAGCGGAATTTTTAACGCTCGCCTTATTACTTCAAATTAATGACAATTCGAGCGTAGAAATGACGAACTGTAATATCAAAACATTCGAGTGCCCTGAAATATTATCGCTCGAAAATGCGCAATAATAAGAGCAATACGAAACGTGTTTCGTTGTGACTTGCGGTCATTTGCGAATGATAATGAAAACATCCCGTTATCATTGGAACAAACGGAGCAAATATTTTGATACCAGCATAAGATTATCGAACGCTAAAGACTCTACCATGCGAAAAAAAATATTTCATTTAAATAGGATCTATTTCAATCAAATAGGTTTCTTTCCTTGTGTGGCCTACTACGATCTTATTTGTTTCAAAGATATTTTTCTCTTTGTTGTAGCTATTTTTTCAAATATTAAATATATTCAAATTGAATAAATAAAGATTCGATTCAATCTTTTATCTTCAAATCTTTATTCGCTTACAGTATATACTGTAAATCTAAGTGTACTGCAGTCGAACCTCCATATAACGAAGATTTATCCATTCCCTGCCGATAGACACCCGAAACCTTGATGCAAGAACATAATAATATACATTATGCTCCAATTGCTAATTCCTTGTAAAAATGTCTCTAATTAAAACCTTTCTTCCTTTAAAAAATGTCCCTATATTTATAGTACTAATATATTTCTTCTGAAGATCATTTTAAGAGGGAATGATACCCAAACAAACGTTCGACGCAGCCCCGGCTCGAGTCGGTAGGGCAGAGCTCACACGAGCTACAGCTCCCTACCGCTAGATGTCACAGCGCGCATTCATCACGAACGCGTGTTCGTTCCGAACGCGCGCTGCGACGGGGTCGGGCGCCTTGCGTCAAGGCATCCATTGTGTGTCTCCACACTCACGCACGCAACGCGTGTGTGAGCGTGGGTCAGTGTGTATTCGCTGTCGGGCGCACGCGGTTGAAGATTTTCTTCCCGCATGCTGTCCCTTCACATCGACTACACACTTCGTGTGGGTAAATACACGTATATACCCACACACTCATGCACGGTCAGCGCTGACAAAGGATTTCGTCTTATTTGTCAACGCCGACGTCGTAGGAAATTCGAAATTTCGCAGCTAGAGTTCTACTTTTTGGTGGCTCGCGCTTTTCTGCAGCGAGATGATTGTAGAAAATTAATTATTTTCAACAATTATCACATCAACAAATGTGCGGTACTTTCTATACCTCTCAGCAATTATAATTGCTGCTTACGCACTGCATAAATCAACGGTAAAAATGACACAAAAATAATTGTTTAAACAATCGGTTTTGCATTTATTCTCAATCATGGGTATGATCGGTTGATACGGTACGTTCTATACCTCTTAGTCAGCAATGAGATTGCTGCTTACGCGCTGCAAAAAACAGCGGTAAAAATTACGCAGAAATAATTGTTTAATAAATTACTTTTGCATTTATTCTCGATCATAGGTATGATCGGTTGATACGGTATGTTCTATACCTCTTAGTCAGCAATATGATTGCTGCTTACGCGCTGAAAAAAACAGCGGTCAAAATTACGCAGAAATAATTGTTTAAATAATTACTTTTGCATTTATTCTCGATCATGGGTCTGATCGGTTGATACGGTATGTTCTATACCTCTTAGTCAGCAAGATGATTGCTGGTTACGCGCTGCAAAAAACAGCAGTACAAAGTACGCAGAAATAATTGTTTAAATAATTACTTTTGCATTTATTCTCGATCATGGGTATGATCGGTTAATACGGTACGTTCTATACCTCTTAGTCAGCAATATGATTGCTGCTTATGCGCTGCAAAAAACAGCAGTAAAAACTACGCAGAAATAATTGTTTAAATAATTACTTTTGCATTTATTCTCGATCATGGGTATGATCGGTTGATACGGTATGTTCTATACCTCTTAGTCAGCAATATGATTGCTGCTTACGCGCTGCAAAAAACAGCGGTCAAAATTACGCAGAAATAATTGTTTAAATAATTACTTCTGCATTTATTCTCGATCATGGGTCTGATCGGTTGATACGGTATGTTCTATACCTCTTAGTCAGCAAGATGATTGCTGCTTACGCGCTGCAAAAAACAGCAGTACAAAGTACGCAGAAATAATTGTTTAAATAATTACTTTTGCATTTATTCTCGATCATGGGTATGATCGGTTGATGCGGTACGTTCTATACCTCTTAGTCAGCAATATGAATGCTGCTTACGCGCTGCAAAAAATAGCGGTAAAAATTACGCAGAAACAATTGTTTAAATAATTACTTTTGCATTTATTCTCGATCATGGGTATGATCGGTTGATACGGTATATTATATACCTCTTAGTTAGCAATATGATTGCTGCTTACGCGCTGCAAAAAACAGCGGTCAAAATTACGCAGAAATAATAACGCAAAAATAATCGTTTAAACAATTATTTTTGTACTTATTCTCGATCACGGGTACGATCGGTAGATACGGTATGTTCTATACCTCTTAGTCACCAATATGATTGCTGCTTACGCGCTGCAAAAAACAGCAGTACAAAGTACGCAGAAATAATTGTTTAAATAATTACTTTTGCATTTATTCTCGATCATGGGTATGATCGGTTGATACGGTACGTTCTATACCTCTTAGTCAGCAATATGATTGCTGCTTACGCCCTGCCAAAAACAGCTGTAAAAATTACGCAGAAATAATTGTTTAAATAATTACTTTTGCATTTATTCTCAATCATGGGTATGATCGGTTGATACGGTATGTTCTATACCTCTTAGTCAGCAATATGATTGCTGCTTACGCGCTGCAAAAACAGCGGTCAAAATTACGCAGAAATAATTGTTTAAATAATTACTTTTGCATTTATTCTCGATCATGGGTATGATCGGTTGATACGGTATGTTCTATACCTCTTAGTCAGCAATATGATTGCTGCTTACGCGCTGCCAGAAACAGTGGTAAAAATTACGCAGAAATAATTGTTTAAATAATTACTTTTGCATTTATTCTCGATCATGGGTCTGATCGGTTGATACGGTATGTTCTATACCTCTTAGTCAGCAAGATGATTGCTGGTTACGCGCTGCAAAAAACAGCAGTACAAAGTACGCAGAAATAATTGTTTAAATAATTACTTTTGCATTTATTCTCGATCATGGGTATGATCGGTTAATACGGTACGTTCTATACCTCTTAGTCAGCAATATGATTGCTGCTTACGCGCTGAAAAAAACAGCGGTCAAAATTACGCAGAAATAATTGTTTAAATAATTACTTTTGCATTTATTCTCGATCATGGGTCTGATCGGTTGATACGGTATGTTCTATACCTCTTAGTCAGCAAGATGATTGCTGGTTACGCGCTGCAAAAAACAGCAGTACAAAGTACGCAGAAATAATTGTTTAAATAATTACTTTTGCATTTATTCTCGATCATGGGTATGATCGGTTAATACGGTACGTTCTATACCTCTTAGTCAGCAATATGATTGCTGCTTATGCGCTGCAAAAAACAGCAGTAAAAACTACGCAGAAATAATTGTTTAAATAATTACTTTTGCATTTATTCTCGATCATGGGTATGATCGGTTGATACGGTATGTTCTATACCTCTTAGTCAGCAATATGATTGCTGCTTACGCGCTGCAAAAAACAGCGGTCAAAATTACGCAGAAATAATTGTTTAAATAATTACTTCTGCATTTATTCTCGATCATGGGTCTGATCGGTTGATACGGTATGTTCTATACCTCTTAGTCAGCAAGATGATTGCTGCTTACGCGCTGCAAAAAACAGCAGTACAAAGTACGCAGAAATAATTGTTTAAATAATTACTTTTGCATTTATTCTCGATCATGGGTATGATCGGTTGATGCGGTACGTTCTATACCTCTTAGTCAGCAATATGAATGCTGCTTACGCGCTGCAAAAAATAGCGGTAAAAATTACGCAGAAACAATTGTTTAAATAATTACTTTTGCATTTATTCTCGATCATGGGTATGATCGGTTGATACGGTATATTATATACCTCTTAGTTAGCAATATGATTGCTGCTTACGCGCTGCAAAAAACAGCGGTCAAAATTACGCAGAAATAATAACGCAAAAATAATCGTTTAAACAATTATTTTTGTACTTATTCTCGATCACGGGTACGATCGGTAGATACGGTATGTTCTATACCTCTTAGTCAGCAATATGATTGCTGCTTACGCGCTGCAAAAAACAGCAGTACAAAGTACGCAGAAATAATTGTTTAAATAATTACTTTTGCATTTATTCTCGATCATGGGTATGATCGGTTGATACGGTACGTTCTATACCTCTTAGTCAGCAATATGATTGCTGCTTACGCCCTGCCAAAAACAGCTGTAAAAATTACGCAGAAATAATTGTTTAAATAATTACTTTTGCATTTATTCTCAATCATGGGTATGATCGGTTGATACGGTATGTTCTATACCTCTTAGTCAGCAATATGATTGCTGCTTACGCGCTGCAAAAACAGCGGTCAAAATTACGCAGAAATAATTGTTTAAATAATTACTTTTGCATTTATTCTCGATCATGGGTATGATCGGTTGATACGGTATGTTCTATACCTCTTAGTCAACAATATGATTGCTGCTTACGCGCTGCCAGAAACAGCGGTAAAAATTACGCAGAAATAATTGTTTAAATAATTACTTTTGCATTTATTCTCGATCATGGGTCTGATCGGTTGATACGGTATGTTCTATACCTCTTAGTCAGCAAGATGATTGCTGGTTACGCGCTGCAAAAAACAGCAGTACAAAGTACGCAGAAATAATTGTTTAAATAATTACTTTTGCATTTATTCTCGATCATGGGTATGATCGGTTAATACGGTACGTTCTATACCTCTTAGTCAGCAATATGATTGCTGCTTATGCGCTGCAAAAAACAGCAGTAAAAACTACGCAGAAATAATTGTTTAAATAATTACTTTTGCATTTATTCTCGATCATGGGTATGATCGGTTGATACGGTATGTTCTATACCTCTTAGTCAGCAATATGATTGCTGCTTACGCGCTGCAAAAAACAGCGGTCAAAATTACGCAGAAATAATTGTTTAAATAATTACTTCTGCATTTATTCTCGATCATGGGTCTGATCGGTTGATACGGTATGTTCTATACCTCTTAGTCAGCAAGATGATTGCTGCTTACGCGCTGCAAAAACAGCGGTCAAAATTACGCAGAAATAATTGTTTAAATAATTACTTTTGCATTTATTCTCGATCATGGGTATGATCGGTTGATACGGTATGTTCTATACCTCTTAGTCAACAATATGATTGCTGCTTACGCGCTGCCAGAAACAGCGGTAAAAATTACGCAGAAATAATTGTTTAAATAATTACTTTTGCATTTATTCTCGATCATGGGTCTGATCGGTTGATACGGTATGTTCTATACCTCTTAGTCAGCAAGATGATTGCTGGTTACGCGCTGCAAAAAACAGCAGTACAAAGTACGCAGAAATAATTGTTTAAATAATTACTTTTGCATTTATTCTCGATCATGGGTATGATCGGTTAATACGGTACGTTCTATACCTCTTAGTCAGCAATATGATTGCTGCTTATGCGCTGCAAAAAACAGCAGTAAAAACTACGCAGAAATAATTGTTTAAATAATTACTTTTGCATTTATTCTCGATCATGGGTATGATCGGTTGATACGGTATGTTCTATACCTCTTAGTCAGCAATATGATTGCTGCTTACGCGCTGCAAAAAACAGCGGTCAAAATTACGCAGAAATAATTGTTTAAATAATTACTTCTGCATTTATTCTCGATCATGGGTCTGATCGGTTGATACGGTATGTTCTATACCTCTTAGTCAGCAAGATGATTGCTGCTTACGCGCTGCAAAAAACAGCAGTACAAAGTACGCAGAAATAATTGTTTAAATAATTACTTTTGCATTTATTCTCGATCATGGGTATGATCGGTTGATACGGTATATTATATACCTCTTAGTTAGCAATATGATTGCTGCTTACGCGCTGCAAAAAACAGCGGTCAAAATTACGCAGAAATAATAACGCAAAAATAATTGTTTAAACAATTATTTTTGTACTTATTCTCGATCACGGGTACGATCGGTAGATACGGTATGTTCTATACCTCTTAGTCAGCAATATGATTGCTGCTTACGCGCTGCAAAAAACAGCAGTACAAAGTACGCAGAAATAATTGTTTAAATAATTACTTTTGCATTTATTCTCGATCATGGGTATGATCGGTTGATACGGTACGTTCTATACCTCTTAGTCAGCAATATGATTGCTGCTTACGCCCTGCCAAAAACAGCTGTAAAAATTACGCAGAAATAATTGTTTAAATAATTACTTTTGCATTTATTCTCAATCATGGGTATGATCGGTTGATACGGTATGTTCTATACCTCTTAGTCAGCAATATGATTGCTGCTTACGCGCTGCAAAAACAGCGGTCAAAATTACGCAGAAATAATTGTTTAAATAATTACTTTTGCATTTATTCTCGATCATGGGTATGATCGGTTGATACGGTATGTTCTATACCTCTTAGTCAGCAATATGATTGCTGCTTACGCGCTGCCAGAAACAGCGGTAAAAATTACGCAGAAATAATTGTTTAAATAATTACTTTTGCATTTATTCTCGATCATGGGTCTGATCGGTTGATACGGTATGTTCTATACCTCTTAGTCAGCAAGATGATTGCTGGTTACGCGCTGCAAAAAACAGCAGTACAAAGTACGCAGAAATAATTGTTTAAATAATTACTTTTGCATTTATTCTCGATCATGGGTATGATCGGTTAATACGGTACGTTCTATACCTCTTAGTCAGCAATATGATTGCTGCTTATGCGCTGCAAAAAACAGCAGTAAAAACTACGCAGAAATAATTGTTTAAATAATTACTTTTGCATTTATTCTCGATCATGGGTATGATCGGTTGATACGGTATGTTCTATACCTCTTAGTCAGCAATATGATTGCTGCTTACGCGCTGCAAAAAATAGCGGTCAAAATTACGCAGAAATAATTGTTTAAATAATTACTTCTGCATTTATTCTCGATCATGGGTCTGATCGGTTGATACGGTATGTTCTATACCTCTTAGTCAGCAAGATGATTGCTGCTTACGCGCTGCAAAAAACAGCAGTACAAAGTACGCAGAAATAATTGTTTAAATAATTACTTTTGCATTTATTCTCGATCATGGGTATGATCGGTTGATGCGGTACGTTCTATACCTCTTAGTCAGCAATATGAATGCTGCTTACGCGCTGCAAAAAATAGCGGTAAAAATTACGCAGAAACAATTGTTTAAATAATTACTTTTGCATTTATTCTCGATCATGGGTATGATCGGTTGATACGGTATATTATATACCTCTTAGTTAGCAATATGATTGCTGCTTACGCGCTGCAAAAAACAGCGGTCAAAATTACGCAGAAATAATAACGCAAAAATAATCGTTTAAACAATTATTTTTGTACTTATTCTCGATCACGGGTACGATCGGTAGATACGGTATGTTCTATACCTCTTAGTCAGCAATATGATTGCTGCTTACGCGCTGCAAAAAACAGCAGTACAAAGTACGCAGAAATAATTGTTTAAATAATTACTTTTGCATTTATTCTCGATCATGGGTATGATCGGTTGATACGGTACGTTCTATACCTCTTAGTCAGCAATATGATTGCTGCTTACGCCCTGCCAAAAACAGCTGTAAAAATTACGCAGAAATAATTGTTTAAATAATTACTTTTGCATTTATTCTCAATCATGGGTATGATCGGTTGATACGGTATGTTCTATACCTCTTAGTCAGCAATATGATTGCTGCTTACGCGCTGCAAAAACAGCGGTCAAAATTACGCAGAAATAATTGTTTAAATAATTACTTTTGCATTTATTCTCGATCATGGGTATGATCGGTTGATACGGTATGTTCTATACCTCTTAGTCAGCAATATGATTGCTGCTTACGCGCTGCCAGAAACAGCGGTAAAAATTACGCAGAAATAATTGCTTAAATAATTACTTTTGCATTTATTCTCGATCATGGGTATGATCGGTTGATACGGTATGTTTTATACCTCTTAGTCAGCAACATGATTGCTGCTTACGCGCTGCGAAAAACAGCGGTCAAAATTACGCAGAAATAATAACGCAAAAATAATCGTTTAAACAATTATTTTTGTACTTATTCTCGATCACGGGTACGATCGGTAGATACGGTATGTTCTATACCTCTTAGTCAGCAATATGATTGCTTCTTACGCGCTGCAAAAAACAGCGGTAAAAACTACGCAGAAATAATTGTTTAAATAATTACGTTGGCATTTATTCTCGATCATGGGTATGATCGGTTGATACGGTACGTTCTATACCTCTTAGTCAGCAATATGATTGCTGCCTACGCGCTGCAAAAAACAGCGGTAAAAATTACGCAAAAATAATTGTTCAAATAATTACTTTTGCATTTATTCTCGATCATGGGTATGATCGGTAGATACGGTACTTTCTATACCTCTCAGCAAATATGATTGCTGCTTACGCGCTGCAAAAAACCATGGTAAAAATTACGCAAAAATAATCGTTTAAAAAAATATTTTTTTGCATTTATTCTCGATCTCGGGTATGATCGGTAGATACGATACTTTCTGTACCTCTTAGCAAATATCGATTGCTGCTTACGCGCTGCAAAAAACGACGGTGTAAACATTTCGCAAAAATAATAATTTAAACAATTATTTTTGTATTTATTCTCGATCATGGGTATGATCGGTAGATACGGTACTTTCTGTACCTCTCAGCAAATATAGATTGCTGCTTACGCGCTGCGAAAACAACGGTGCAAAAATTTCGCAAAAATAATTATTTGAACAATTATTTTTGCATTTTCTCGATCACGGGTATGATCGGTAGATACGGTACTTTCTATACCTCACAGCAATTATAATTGCTGCTTACGCGTTGAAAAAACAAACCGTATCAATAATTGTTTAAAAAATTGGTTTTGCATCAAATCTCGATGACGGGTATGATCGGTAGATACGGTACTTTCTGTACCTCTCAGCACATAAAGATTGCTGCTTACGAGTTGCAAAAAAACAACGGTGTAAAAATTACTTAAAAATAATTTTTTAAACAATAATTTTTGCATTTATTCTCGATCACGGGTATGGTCGTTAGATACGGTACATTCTATACCTCTCAGTAAATAAAGATTGCTGCTTACGCGCTATAAAAAACAACAGTAAAGTAAAAATTTCGCAAAAAAATTATTTAAACAATTGTTTTTGCAGTTGTTCTCGACCACGCTTGTGAACGGTAGGTGCGAAGAGCTTCGCACCGCTCAGCAAGTCTTTGCTGGTGACGCACTGCGAACGACAGCGCTCATATGAAGATATTAGCGCTCTCGTTCCATCTAGTTTTATACTACAGATTCAATCATCTAAAAAATTGATGGCATTATCTTCTCGAACGGAGCCCGTCGTCAAATATTGACGTAAATCATGACACACCGTGAGTGTTCGCCGGCGGCTCGCAGAAAAATGCAGTGACGAAATTTGCAATCAATCATTTAAACAATAAACTCTTTTCTCGACCACGCTTGTGATCGGTAGGTGCGAAGAGCTTCGCACCGCGCAGCAAGTCTTTGCTGGTGACGCGCTGCGAACGACAGCGCTCATATGAAAATATTAGCGCTTCCGTTCGATCTAGTTTTACATTACACATTCAATTATCTAAATAATTAATTGCATTTTCTTCTCGAGTATAGCGCGTCGCCAAATATTGACGTAAATAATGACACACCGTGTGTGTTGGCCGGTAGCTGGCAGAAAAATGCAGTGATGAAATTTGCAATCAATCATTTAAACAATAAACTCTTTTCTCGACCACGCTTGTGATCGGTAGGTGCGAAGAGCTTCGCACCGCTCAGCAAGTCTTTGCTGGTGACGCGCTGCGAACGACTGCGCTCATATGAGGATATTAGCGCTTCCGTTCGATCTAGTTTTACATTACACATTCAATTATCTAAATAATTAATTGCATTTGCTTCTCGAGTATAGCGCGTCGCCAAATATTGACGTAAATAATGACACACCGTGTGTGTTGGCCGGTAGCTGGCAGAAAAATGCAGTGACGAAATTTGCAATCAATCATTTAAACAATAAACTCTTTTCTCGACCACGCTTGTGATCGGTAGGTGCGAAGAGCTTCGCACCGCTCAGCAAGTCTTTGCTGGTGACGCGCTGCGAACGACTGCGCTCATATGAAGGTATTAGCGCTTCCGTTCGATCTAGTTTTACATTACACATTCAATTATCTAAATAATTAATTGCATTTGCTTCTCGAGTATAGCGCGTCGCCAAATATTGACATAAATAATGACACACCGTGTGTGTTGGCCGGCGGCTGACAGAAAAATGCAGTGACGAAATTTGCAATCAATCATTTAAACAATAAACTCTTTTCTCGACCACGCTTGTGATCGGTAGGTGCGAAGAGCTTCGCACCGCTCAGCAAGTCTTTGCTGGTGACGCGCTGCGAACGACAGCGTTCATATGAAGATATTAGCGCTTCCATTCGATCTAGTTTTACATTACACATTCAATTATTTAAATAATTAATTGTATTTTCTTCTCGAGTATAGCGCGTCGCCAAATATTGACATAAATAATGACACACCGTGTGTGTTGGCCGGCGGCTGGCAGAAAAATGCAGTGACGAAATTT
>OX101785.1:10280809-10305809 GCA_944452715.1 Ophion slaviceki
CCGCGCGAGTCGTTCTCCAAAGACCGGCTTCGCGAGACGCGTAACGAGAGCCGCCGACCGGGCGAAATCCCTCGATTTCACTGATTGAAACTGCATCGTCGTGTTTCGTCGATTAGGGCCGCGAGCTTCGAATGTGTCGATAAAAGGACAGGCCGATAACATCTGGTCACGAAGGATTCGCCGGTCGATCTTCTTCGGAAGATACGAAGGGACGCGAGACAGGAATTGAGGGATACGTAAGATGACGCAGAGCGATGATAACGCGGGAGGAGATACGAGCTGCGAATCCAAGTACCTGGGAGACAAACTTGTCAGCGCGCAACGATCTGTGGTATTTGCGATTTTGTAAGGATGTGTGTGGTGCGCGCTCAAACGTTTTATGATTCTTGCCAAGGGTACCGAGATGTGTTTGTTTATCGAAGGAGCCAGTTTACTAGTGATGAATCCTCCCAACGGGCATTGACGGCGAAGCAATTGGTCGAGCTGATCGGCCCGAAAAATAATGGTGTTGAAGTCTTCGTCGTTGGAACGCAACGAAAGTTATTTTTCACATTTTATCTGCCATATTTTTATTATTATAGAAGATCTTTTTTTTGTAGATTTATATCGTAGATCGCTAAAGAAATGTCTTGAAAAATTGTCGAAGGATTTTCGTAGGCGAAATTGCCCAAAAGAAATAAACGGAATTGACAAATATAAATTTTCGTTGCGTTCCAACGATGCAAACTTCAACCTCATGACAAACATCGAATTCCGTCCACGTCATTTTTGTCAGCCCTCACTCGCACCTGGGCGCTCGATGAGTGAGAGCTTCCACTTCGTTCTCGCATATCCGGACCAGTGCTTCGAACGTAACGTCTCTGAGGATGTTCGATACTTCGTCGGGGCGGATACTTTCCGGACAGGTGTACATTAGAGTGGCCCAAATTTGAGCTTTATTTTTTGTTCCTTCTTCTCACCATCCAATTATGTTCTTCAAAGAGAACAAAAATTGTCACGAAATCTGCACGTGGTCAAAAAATATTTAGAGGTCGCTCAAGCCTTCCAAAAATTCAGAATTTTTTTTTTCGAAAACTTGCATTTTTGGGAGGCTTGAGCGACCTCTAAAGATTTTTCGACCGCTTGCAGATTTCGCGACAATTTTTGTTTTTCTTTAAAGAAGATGATTGGGTGGTGAGAAAAAGAAAAAAAAATGGAGCTCAATTTTGGGCCACCCTGGTGTACATGCTTGCGAGATTCGAATGATTCGATTCCGTGGAACATGCTACAAGTTGCAAGGTAGAACGTTTTTCGTACGTGTCCAGGTAGCAATTTCCGAACAGTCGTCCAGAAGTTGTCTAAGTGGGTACCAAATGTCCGCTTGGAAGCTACCTATAAGTTACCATGTGTCCAACAGTTATCTTTTTGGATGGTTGTTAATTTTAAGATAACTTCCGGGCGGGCATTTGGTACCCACTTAGCCGACTTTTGGACAACTTCTTGAAAATTGCTACTTGGGTGGGGCGGTAGGATACTCAGATTTCGGATCCATCGTGCATTCATTGCGAGCGACGATGGACATTGTGATCCGGAGTCTTGGCTCCCGCGTGCTCCTCGTACGGGGATATGAATTACGTTGTGAATCGCGATAATAAAAAAAAAAAAGCGAAGAAGGGCAGCAGCCCGGTGCGGCACGATTGCTCCGCATGTCGTTCCGTAACGCGACGGCGAGTTCCATTAAGGTTAGTTACTTTGGACGTGGAGGGGCAGTGTCGTCGTGGCCATTCAAGGTGAAGCGATAAAACGCGTCTGTACCTTGACACCAAAAGTTGATCTTCTCTCTCTCGATGATTCTCGTCTCTTCTTCTTTTTTTTATTCTTCTTTCGATCTCGTTTCGTGATGTGTATGCACGATGCGCAACACTTTCCACGTGCTTGATAATCAATCACGTCTGCACGACGTCGCGGCAAAACTCGACCGAGTCATTTTCTTCCCGGCATTAATAGATCCTTTCTAGATAGTCTTTTCTATTAATACGTCGATGCCCCCCCCTCCCCTCCCCTCCCTCCTCGTGCGCGGAGTCCCGATATTCTCGGCTCGCCGCGACAAATCTTCGAGTAAACACTCGGGAACGTTGCAATTGAAATAAACAAACTCCCAACAGATAAGCGCCGTTTCGGACGACGCTCGTTTCGCTTCAGCGAGAGATAATGTTTGCGCGTATGGATTGTCCATTAATAGACACCAATCTTGGTACGGCGGGTCACGTTGCTTTCACGTGAATTCATTATCGTCATCCTCGTAACACTGGCGAGATAAGCTTACGGTCGTGTACTTTGTCGGCTGTTGAACGTCGTAAATTCCGTTCAATTGAGACGCTGACCGTGAGGAGAATGTATTTGAATGACGATCGCAGTGCCAAAGAGTCATATTTTCTTTTAGTCCAGCAAAAGAGACGAAAGCCCAGCACCTTTAGCGTAGAATTTTAGAATTTTAGGTCGAAGCTAGATGGTTGCATACTGAAAGGAATCCTAGTGAAATTTTGCACATCCACTCACCCCAATCCTACGAAATACAGGGCTTAAAAACTTAATAATCGCTGTATCTCCATAATTAGTAGCTCGATTAAAAAATGTTTCGAACAAAAGTTGTTTGGAATAATAAATCACGTATAAAGTTGTTTGACGTCCAACCCGCTATCTTTGAAAATAGCAGCACAAAAGCGATTAGAAAATTCGATCGGGGTAGAGTATCCATAAGTCGAATATCTATAAGTCGAATATCGATAAGTCAAATATCCATAACCGAATATCCGAAATCCATAAGTACGAATATCCATAAGTGGAATATCCATAAGTCGAATATCCATAAGTACGAATATCCACAAGTGAGTATAGAGTAGAAATGAGTGCCAGAAATAGCGGGAAGTAGACGAAAAGTGAGTACAGAGGGAACGCAAACAAACTCACTTATCTCTACTTCCCGCCATTTCTTGCACTCATTTCTACTCTATACTAACTTATGGTGAGAATTATGGATATTCGACTTATGAATATTCATACTTATGGATATTCGTACTTATGGATATTCGACTTATGGATATTCGTACTTGTGGATATTCGTACTTATGGATATTCGTACTTGTCGATGTTCGACTTATGGATATTCACCACAAGTCGAATATCCATAAGTACGAATATCCATAAGTGAGTATAGAGTAGAAATGAGTGCCAGAAATAGCGGATGGTAGAGGAAAAGTGAGTATAGAGGGAATCCAAACAAACCCAAACAAACCCAAACAAAATCACTTATCTCTACCTCCCGCCATTTCTGGCACTGATTTTTACTCTATACTCAATTACGGTGAGAATTATGGATATTCGACTTATGGATATTCGAATTATTGATATTCGACTTATAAATATTCATACTTATACAGATTCGTACTTAGGGATATTGGGCTTATGGATATTCAACTTATGGATATTCACTTATGGATATTCGACAACAGTGGAAAATTCAGAGTTGATGCGTGGGCGAGCGGGGTCAAGATATCGCTGCATCCTTGTATGAGTCAGTGGTGCTCTCGCGTTTTCGAAAATAGGGGATGGTGCCGCTATTTTCAAAAATAGGAGATTGGACGTCGGAAAACTTTATACGTATTTTATTATTCCGAACAACTTTTGTTTGAAACATTTTTTGATCGGGCTATTAATTATCGAGATACGACGATTTTCAAGTTTTCAACCCCTATTTCTTAGGGTTGGGGCTAGTTGAGGGGCAAAATTTCATTGGCGTTACTTTCAGTATGCAACCATCTAGCTTCAGTAAAAAAAGTTCCAATTCTAGGCTAAAAGTGCCGGGTTTTCTTCTTTTTTACTGGACTATTTTCGCTCGTCCTCTTGACCCCTCCCCCCTCCATATTGCGTCGTGCAGTTCTCGATTTCGCAATATACAATTATGTTGGCCGTGTTTCACGTGATCATTGTCAAG
Source organism: Ophion slaviceki (assembly GCA_944452715.1). Classification (NCBI taxonomy): domain Eukaryota; kingdom Metazoa; phylum Arthropoda; class Insecta; order Hymenoptera; family Ichneumonidae; genus Ophion; species Ophion slaviceki. The sequence continues at coordinate 10,284,783 of OX101785.1, forward strand.
TTTGAGGCCCGCTCTCGTCATCGCAATGCTTGTGATTTCTTTTCTTTTTCATCGTGAAAAAAAAGGTTTCGGTCTGGAGAAGCGAAATGTTCTTTTTTACATGACGCAAAAGTGAGATGAAGATCGCCGGTTGAGTACGAATGCGGAATGATCCTTCGCACCCGTCTGAAGCAATATGATGACGCGCTCTGTTAGCTGTGACCTACAGAGGCGAATTTTTCAAAGCTGATGAAGTAACGTCGTTGGACGTTCCGCCATCGAGTTTGGCATCGTTGCTTCGACGGGATCTTGACTTCATTAAATATAAACGCGCGGCAGGTGAGACAAAAGTGCGGCGAGCTGAATAAAAACTTCTAAATAGCTTCCTCGTAATTTTAGCGAGTGCACGACGAGCTTCCTTTATGCGAAAGCCAAGATGGCAGGACGCACGTGGGATGACGGAGCATTTGGCGAACACTATGAGAAAGCGAACAATTTGCACACTCTTTTCTTTCGCATCATGGTATTTCGAAACCGCAACACGCGAAGAGGAAACTCCGTCTATTCCTGGTCGGTGACTACACGGAGACAAAAAAAAATCACATGAGATGGAAGTTTTCATCGTGGGAATGAAATGAAGATGATTGTTCTTTGTGGGGCTATATCTATCTAGGGACCCGAAAAAATGCCAAATTCCGATTTTTTTCTGGGAAACGGTTGGTGAAAAATAAACGCATTTTTTTAACAGAAAGGTATATATATTGAGAGCCTTAAAAAAATACAGAAAAACAACAGAACATGGCCGCCGGCAGATGATGGAATTTTTTTTCGCGACGTTTGACGGTGGACACTCCCCAGCTCAAACGATCCATCCGAAATCTAATAACCAAAGGGGTCATTCAAGTTAAGAATAAATACGAGTCGTTGACGATCGCCGATATGTAAAATCATTTTTTAACCAACGTGGCGACGAATTGAAACTCGATCACACAAAATCTATGAAAAAAGTCATCATTTGTACGTAACTATTTTTAAAAAAAGGTCGATTTAAAAAAAGTTCGATTGTCAACGACTTTTAAATGTTTCTCGTCGTATTTCCTGTGAATTTGGAAATAGTCCATCGCGTGGTTCTCGCGATATCATGTCCACCGACTTTGAAAACAGTGTTTCGAGGAAAACGCGTTTAAAGTTCTAAGTACGGTGAAGAAGCTGTAGCTCATTCGATTTTAGGAATATTTCAATGAAATTTGCAGGGAATATAGCTAAAAGGTGATACTACCGAATAAAAATATTTTTGGAAAATGCAATTTTTTGGCCCACTAGGTACCCAGATAGACAGTCATGATCATCACGCCGTGCATGCAATTGATGAAGCAAATTTTACAGCATAATGACTACATGTCATGATGCAAAGCCGTGAACTCATTTAGTATAGTGAATGTACAAAGCATTTTTATTTCAATACGTCGTTTACAAATGCATCGTACGTTTGGAGCACGTTGAACTCATATCGCTGTGCTCAAGTGTCCACAATTAATATCTGCGAATTTTACGTCATATGGAAGTCATCCGATGACTTGTGTTGATGAATTCACTGGGTTAGCACTGGTAGTAGACGTGCCATGCAAGCAATATGACGGCGATATGCATGTTCGTCAGTGATACATCGATGGGCGCAACATGACGGCGATATGCGTGTTTCTCAGTGACACGTCCTATGACGGCTATATGCATGTTTCTAAGTGACACATTCGTTGAGCGCAATATGACGGCAATATGTATATTTTGTCAGTGATACGAGGGGGGACCCATAAGTTCCGGGAATTACGCTGTGGTGGGGAGGGAGAGTGGGGAAACCTATTCTTTGACCACATGTCCGTTAGTGTCACGCCACCTGCGTCAGTGTGCAAAGTTGTGTCGCTGTGAGTGCATCGGTTCGGCTGTAAGATTTTTTTTAGTAAAACAACTGTTTACATTTCGGCGAAAACGTAATGGCAGATTGTCGAGAACAACGCGCGGCTGTGAAATTTTGGTTCCTGTTGGGGAAATCGGCCGCGGAAACTATTGTTTCCGCCGCCATGACACCGATTGTCCACCCCCCATACTCACCGGATCTAGCCCCCTGTGACTTCTTTTTGTTCCCCAGACTCAAAAGGAATATGAAAGGAAAGCGTTTTGCCACTGTGGAGGAGGTGAAACAAAAATCGCTGGAAGGCTTAAAGGACATCCCGATGAGTGAATTTAAAAACTGTTTTGAACAATGGAAGAATCGTTTGGAGAAGTGCGTTGTGGTCAATAGCGAATACTTTGAAGGTGATCAAAATTTGGTGTAAAAATATTCAGAAATAAAGAAGTTATGACAAAATTCCCGTTTTTTTTGGGTCCCCCCTCGTACATCCCACGAGCACAATATGATGGCGATATGCATGTTTTCAGTGATACATCCCATGAGCGCAATATGACGGCGATATGCATATTTCTCAGTGATACATTCGATGAGCGCAATATGACGGCGATATGCATACAAATCCAGAATGATACAAATAGGCAGACACAAAGAAAGTTTGCACTAGTGTTAGAATGGCTAGGTAGGTAGCGCGCTCAGCTCTCGAATTAGAAGACGTAGGTTTAAACCGTAGGTAGCTACAAAACTTAACTAGGCAGGATACGTTTTAATCCGTTTATCATATAGGCAGGAACATAAATAAAGCATTTGCGGATATAAAAATCCTACCACATTTTTTTAATCAACATTTTTGGATTTTCTTTTATTTTTCAGGCTATGACACTCATATAAGCTCCATATGAGCACAGCATAGTTACGTCACGCCATGTCGCTAATATAAGCTCCATATGAGCACAGCATAGTTACGTCACGCCATGCCGCTAATACGAGCTCCGTACGAGCACAGCATAGTTACGTCACGCCATGCCGCTGATATGAGCTCCGTATGAGCACTACAATTTCTTCACGCCGTGACACCCATTTGAGCCCCATATGCACTCACTTATTGTTAGATATTCGTGAGCCGAATTTGCTAGTCTGATGAATTCACTGCACGCATATTCGCGTGAGAAAAACTTTGCTTCATTTGGATGTATTATTGTGAATCATCATGTGATGCAAATATGACTTCAACGGGAGCACTCATAAGGGATACACAGATGTGAGACTTTCTGTGCCGCAGCGATGATGTACATATGATGCCAATATGAGGTACATCCGTCTATCCGGGTAGATGTAGCCCGTTAATTGCGCGAATTTTGTTTGGCAAATCTTCGTTACGAAAAATCCTCAATCATTTTTCAAGTCGCTTATTCAGATATCTAGAATTTATATCAACAACAAAAGAATTTGTAGAATAATAAAGATGAAAAATAAAAAAGATTTGTCGTTGCGTTCCAGCGATGCATACTTCGGGACAAAAAAATCACTTGGATCGCGGAAATTGTTTATTGACAGGTGGCCAACGAAATGCTGAAACAGTTGATTATTTCGAATGTTCGTTAGTTCCATGGGACAAATAATTCCTAAAATAACCAAACATACCATTCTTTCAATAAATAACTCCTTGGCATTGGCCAATGACGGATTTAGTCAGCGCGAGTAATTTTTTTGTGTACACTTTCTGCGATTTCAACGATTTTTTCGGATTCTTATTTATCGATCTGTGACCTCAATCTGCAAAATATGATTTTGGATGATAATAATCGATTTTTATCACTCAACACAAAATTGAGTAATTTTCGAACGAGTTGAGTGATTTATCCATAAAGTTGAGTGATTTTCAACCAAGTTGAGTGAATTTGCAACCATGTTAAGTGAATTTCCATCTAAGTTGAGTGAATTTTCAATCAAATTGAGTAAATTGCCATACAAGTTGACTGAATTTCCAACCAAGCTCAGTTAATTTCATTCAAGTTGAGTGAATTCCAAACAAATTGAGTGAATGTCTATGCAAGTTGGGTGAATTCCAAACAAATTGAGTGAATGTCTATGCAAGTTGGGTGAATTTCCAACCAAGCTGAGTGAATTTCACTCAAGTTGAGTGAATTCCAACCAAGTCGAGTGAATTTCACTCAAGTTAACGCGGTCCTCTAGTTTCTCGGCTGATTTTTTACGGCTTTTTCAATAATTTTTTACGGGCAAAGCATTGAAATAATCAGTCTCATTGTTTTTGCATAATCTTTATTAACATTTAAATAAGCTTTACAAATTTTTTGAAGTCAAAATATATAATAGAATAAAAGTTATAGTGGCCGACAGGAAGACATCAAGTAAAAGAGGTGCTTGACGGTGACCAAGATTGCGGCTGTTCTGCTTATCTGAAATCAAAAAACCAAACGGCATTTTAATCTTCATATTTAAGACTAGCGATTGAACTAGGGTGAATTCTAAATTACAAAAACTGACTTTTTTATACACTTTTGAAAATTACATTCTATTTTTTACTCATTTTTTCTTAAGTTTTTCGCTCGTACAAAAAAACTATCGACACAATCATGATAATTCTAGTTCAATCGCTGGCTTATAACATATTAAAGATGCTGTATAAATTTTAACAAGATCGGTGCAGTAGTTTCTGAAATATCGTGGTCACCGTTTCGAAAAATGGTGTTTCGAGAAAAACGCGTTTGAAAGTATACCTGCTCCGTTCCAGGGCCGTAACTTGTGAACCACTTCGAATATCGAAAAATCCTTTGGCACACATTTTCTACACATGTTGTAGATGTGATTTATGAAAAAAAAAAAATCGATTTTTTCGACCCGAGAAACTAGAGGACCGCCTTAAGGCCATGTGCCACACGCCAGAAAATTTCGACGCGGCCTCTCATTACGTCGGTAGCGCAGATCTCGTAGTTTTTAGCTACGAGTCGCTACCGACGGACAGCGCAGCGATCGCGAATTCGGTCTCGATGCTTCGCACTGAGTCGAAGAGTCGAAGCCAAATAGACGGCGATCGCTGAGCGCGCGCGTGTGTGTGTGTGTGTTTGCTACGCCGCGGCAACCGCGTGGAGAAAGAACGAATACATTCTCGCACGCCGTTCGGTCGTACGCAAGCACCTTACGTCTATGTGTGTATCACACAATTCATACAACTATGCGTAGCGACTATGGTACGCTTGTATTGGAAGCATGCGCTCGCTCGGCAGGAGAGCGGGGTGAAACTTTGTTGCATTTTACTTTGTATATGCAGCCATCGAATCGATTTTTTTTCGACGATGGCCACAACCAAAAGAGTCAGGCATTTTCCCATACTTATTTATATCATTTAAACAAATAAGCTCGAGCACAATTTGTAACATCGATGCCGCTTATCGTTAACGATATCGATCTCTGCCAAAATTTCGAGCGACCGAAATTGCTCGAAACTCACTCTACAAAAGAGTGGTAAAATTGTACAATGCTTATTATTTAAACAAATGCGTTCAGCATTTTTATCTCTGCCAGGGTTCATATTTGGCAGCATTTTTGCTGGTCAGCTTCTTGAACAATCAAGATCGCTAGCCTCCCTCTATGGAAGAGCGGTGAAATTTTGCGATCGCGCATTGTTTAAACAAATGCCCTCGAATCGATTTTTTTGTCGACGGCGGTCATCGGTGGAAATTTCTTTATGGTTGAACTTTCTAGCAAACGGGGTTTGCTAGAAACTCGTATGGTGGAAGGGTGCTAGCATTTTCCCATTCTTTTTTAATTAATTTAAACAAATAAGCTCAAAGACTATTTGGCATCTCGATGTCGCTCATCGTCGACAAATTCGATCTCTGCTAATATCTCGAGTCACGACCGAGATCGCTCGAGACTCACTCTACAAAAGAGTTGTAAAATTCTACAATGCTCTTTGTTTAAACAATTACGATCGGCATTTTTTGCTCTGCCATGGCTTATCTTCGGCAGGTTGTCTGCGGCCGACCAAATTCGCGAGCGAACGAGATCGACCGGGTCTCACTCTGCGAAAGAGTGGTAACATTTTATTATTACTAAATTATTTCTAATTATGCTAAAAAAAAATCGTTTAGCATTTTTTCTCTCTGCCGGAATTCATCTTCGGCAGGTTTCTCCAACGATCGAATTTTCTAGCAATGACGATCGGAGAAGTCTCGCTCTACAGAAGAGCGGTAAAATTTTACAATCGCAAATTGTTTAGAGGTCATCGGTGTAAAATTTTCGAAAAATCGTTTTGTTGGAAGCACTTTTCAAAAATCCTTGGAAACTTAAAAAATGTTACAATGCTCTTTGTTTAAACAATTGCGATCGGCATTTTTTTCTCTGCCACGGCTTATCTTCGGCAGGTTGTCTGCGGCCGACCAAATTCGCGAGCGAACGAGATCGACCGCGTCTCACTCTGCGAAAGAGTGGTAACATTTCATTATTACTAAATTATTTCTAATTATGCTAAAAAAAATCGTTTAGCATTTTTTCTCTCTGCCGGAATTCACTTCGGCAGGTTTCTCCAAAGATCGAATTTTCTAGCAATGACGATCGGAGAAGTCTCGCTCTACAGAAGAGCGGTAAAATTTTACAATCGCAAATTGTTTAGAGGTCATCGGTGTAAAATTTTCGAAAAATCGTTTTGTTGGAAGCACTTTTCAAAAATCCTTGGAAACTTAAAAAAATTTACAATGCTCTTTGTTTAAACAATTGCGTTCGCCATTTTTTTCTCTGCCATGGCTTATCTTCGGCAGGTTGGCCTCGGTCGACCAAATTCGCGAGCGAACGAGATCGACCGAGTCTCACTTTTCGAAAGAGTGGTGAAATATTATAATTATTGTTAAAATAAATACGTTTAGAATTTTTTTCTCTCTGCCGGGATTTATCTTCGGCAGGTTCCTCCAAGGATCGAATTTTCTAGCAATGACCATCGCAAGAGTCTCGCCCTACAGAAGAGCGGTGAAATTTTACGATCGCGATATGTTTAAAGGAGGACACCGGTGGAAAATTTTCGAAAAATCTTTTTTTTTGGAAACACTGAAAAAATCCTGATAACTTCCAAAAATATGATGAATATTCGTTTATAGCCGAAAAAAAAATTTTTAAGTGGTTTTCGAGCTATTTTTATAGGAGTGTCTCCGGCGCTGAAAAGCGTCTTCGGCGATGCCATGCCGGTAGTCGCAATTCTCAACTCTTGTAAGCCTATTATCTATGGGGATAAACTCACCGACTAAAAATAGTTTTATTTTCGACCAAAAGGTGGCATTAGATTACGGAAACACAACTTCTTCAGGTCTATCGCCTAACCGTTAACTTCACACACGTTTTTCTCCAAACCACGTTTTGGAAATCGGGACGCAGCAGAACTTGAACAATTTTCGTCCCCTCGACCAATCCAATTTCTTCAATTTTTCAAAGTGTTTTTTTTAAGCGCTGTATCAATGTGAGAAATGGTCGCATCGAGATGAGAAAAAGCATTATGAAGCTTCAAGTTTCTAGTTTCGAGATCTGTCGTCAAAACAAATTTGTGAGCTACTGTAATCGCGCAATAATAAAAAATAGCGAGAGAAAATTTATTTCCAAATTTTTTGGGTTATTATTCAAGGGTCCACGCGCTCGAGAATGTTATTTCAGTTAAATACATATATAGGTCAGTTAGCTTGTTCATTCAGCTTCTATTTGTTTTTTTGTCTCTCTACGACAATTTCTTGCTGAGATATCCGACTTTGAATGTAAAACGATCCTTTTGTCTTCGATTACCATTATCTCAGCAACCAATGATTGCACGGGCAGCTTTGAAAACTTAAATAAATTTCCAACACGACCCTTCCGTTGTTTTTCAGAAAAATAAACATTTTTTCACCATTAATATTAATTTGAAAAAGGACCAAAAAATGGCTTTTTAATGGCTTTTCAGTAACTGTACTATTACTTTATATATTATAGTAAATGTACAATCCTTTAAGTATTGATGGAAAGACTAATGTTGCCCGGTTGTTTTTCTGCCTAATGTACCCCCAATAGCCCTGTAAATTTTCAATTTGATCCATCGAACCATTTTTTCGGTTCGATTCATCAAAGTTTTACAAAACAAAGGAAGAAGTGTATTGTTCTTAAACATCGTGTAATCATCATCAGAATGAAAAAACCAATTTTCTTCAACTTTTTGCACAACTTTGACCTAGTTGCTTGTTAAAGTCTAGAAAAAAAATTCGAAAAATTTCAATTTTTTTTTCTTCAAATTTGTCAAACATTTCAGGAAACAATACTGACTCATTTTCACACGATTCGACCTTTGCGCACCATAATTTCACTCATCTTTAATTGCATTAATTAAAAGTTGAAACCCCCAAGCTGTATTCACTAGTCGATCTGAGAACTTGTATGAAATTAATTCTCGATATTTTCTGCGAAGGTTATTAGGGTTACAAAAAAATTTTTCTTCCAAAACTGATCTTTTTTTAAAGAAAAAACCAATTAACATTTTTTTAACTAATATTTTTTGGTAATTTTTTTGTACGTTTAGGTAAATAAATTAATCTAAAGTTTTTGTAAACTGTAACGTTTTTCAATTTTTGTTCATGCCTAGTTTGAAAAAATAACTGTTTTCTGGAACCCTAATAACCTTCGTAGAAAATATCAAGAGTTAATCGCATAAATGTTCTCAGATCGACTATTGAATACAGTTTGGGGTTATCAACTTTTAATGAATGAAATTAAACATGAGTGAAAATATAGTGCGCAAAGGCCGAATCGGGTAAAAAATGAGTCAGTATTGTTTCCTGAAATGTTTTACAAAGTTAAAAGAAATATTTTTAAAAAATTGAAATTTTATGAATTTCTTTTTCTTAAATTTAACAAGAGACTAGTGCAAATTTGTGAAAAAAGTCGAAGAAAATTGGTCTTTCCATTTTGATGATGATTACACGATGTTTAGAAACAATACACTTGTGCCTTTCATTGTTCTGTAAAACATTGATCAATCAGTCCGGAAAAACAGTTCGATGAATCAATTTGAAAATTAACAGGGCTATTGGGGCTACATTACGCTTGAAAAAAAAAACGCGGCAACATTAGTGTTTCTATCAATATTTGTAAAGTAGTAGTAGATTTACTGACAAACTATAAAAGTCACTTTTTGTCCTTTTTTCAAATTAATGTTGAGAGTGAAAAAATGTTTTTCTGAAAGATCAACGAAAGGGGCTGGTAGGAAATTTATTCAAGTTTTCAAAGCTGCCCTTTAATTACCGTTGCAATCATTGGTTGCTGAGATATTGATTATCAAAGACAAAAGGATCTTGTTTCATTTAAAGTCGGATATCTCAGCAAAAAATTGACGTAGAGAGACAAAAAACCAAATTAAAGCTGAATCAACAAGCCAACTGACCTATACATTGAGTTACGTGGAAAAAAATTAACTAGCCCGTGAACCCTTGAAAAAAAAATAATAATAAATTTGGCAATTATTTTCCTCCGCTATTCTTATGATAGCGCGATAAATAGAAGAATAAATGTTGAAATATGTGAATATAACTCACATATTTCAACATTTATTCTTCTATTTATATTGCTATTAATCTACAAGGGAGTTTATGTAAATATTATTACTGGATATTTTTACGTCGCCTATTCGCAATTTCAAGCAAGAGATAATCAAAAATAAGACTTGCATTTATCATTGACAATTATAATTACATATATGTGAATTAGCATAGATTTTATGATTTTTATCCCGGGATTATTTATTTATTTTTTTATAAATAATCACCTATTGTTATATATAAATAATATATGATCATATATGAGAAAACATATAATTATGTATAACTATAATGAATTTTGTACATAAATAACTATATATGGATTTTGTCCATATATAAACATATATAGATATATTATATTAATTATATATAATAATATGTGATTATATACAACAAAAATTTATCGGGATATTTAAATGACGGAGGTATGCGAATTAAAAAAAAAATGAAAAAAAAAAAAAAAAAATTTCGAAGTGAGACTCGAACCAGCGACCCCGCGATTACTAGACTCGAGCGCTACCGGGTACGCCACGAGCCCGGTTCGAATATCGTTGCATCTTTGTGGGATAAGAGTGCGCTCGAAAACTTCAAAGTCAATTTTCTCGAAAATTTCTGAATATGGCGTCGAACTGCTTTGGGATATTAATATTCGAGCTCTAAACTTCACGTACCATGAGTACGAAAAATTACAAAAATCCGACTGCCGTACTGTCCCCTTGTAAAATCGAATTTGAGTCAGCTATACTGCGTGCCGCAGAGCGTCTCAAATGCAACATGCCTCTCCAGAATAGCTCCAGCCTCACCTTTTGGCATAATTTTTTAATATACATTTCATTTTGATCACTCGAAGATATGAATAATAACATCCTTGAATATTAATAGTCTCTTATTTGTCCTACAAAAAAAAATCGCAAAATATCACTCAAGTTTTGACGTTTACAGTGGTGTAAGCCCTTATGATAAAAAGAGCGTGCACTCTTGATTTCTATCGATTTTGTTCAAATTTTAACCAGACATTGTTCATATCATCATGCAAGTTTGAGTGAAAATTCAGAACAGTTGACTATTTAGATTGGGAGATAATGGATTTTTCAATAGCAACTTTTAACACTGCAGGGTCTGCATTGGCCGAAAATGAGGTCACATAATTCGGCGTACCATTCTTTTGGGTTATTCATTTTGAGGAAAAATTATGACTAGATAGCAAACTAGTTAGGGAACGAGTGAAAAAAGTTTGGATTATCTTTACTATTCAGTTTTGCTAAAGACGTTCAGTAACATCAGAATAACTCTCGGTAAAAAATATTTGTCCCCTATAATAAGAAGACATTATGCAACACCGTAGAACAGTATTGGTCAATATGTCGAGAAAAAAGATAAGTATCGTGTTCCTAAAGTTAGAAACTTTTAACGTAAAAAGAAATATTTGCGTTATAAACATTAATATTTCATATTGCTTATGTTATTGCCTTGTGTCTTTTTATAGAGGACAAATATTTGTTACGGAAAATTACTGTGTCTAAATTTCAATGCAGACCCTGCAGTGTTAAAAGTTGCAATTTTAAAACCCATTATCTCTGAATCCTCAATAGTCGACTGTTCTGAAATTTCACTGAAACATGCATAATCATACGAACAATGGCTGGTTAAAATTTGAACAAAATCTATAAAAATCAAGAGCGCATGCTTGTTCTGCCTCAACATGTTCAACCGTTGACCATTCAATTCTGTTGAAGAAGATGCAAGGCTCTAGCGTCCTCGCCCTTTGTTTTAAAACGTACATACGTAGGTGAAAGGTCTTGCACAGATTGGTGGTGCGATCCATGGCAAAATATTGTTCCTTGCGGTCAGCCTTGCTGGTACTCTCGGAGAGATTGGAGACAGCGGTGATATCCTCGCGACACCGGGACTGTATATTGTGGCCGCGACGATTGACGCAGTTTCTCATCCTCGGCAGTACGTACTTGCTGCCGTGGATAAATCGAATGGTCCATCTAGATGGTAAATTCGACGCTAGATTAGTTCTGGTTCCTACATGATAGCCCAGGTACCGTACCTACCACGTGTGTGCGTACGGTATCGGTACCAGTATTAGTATGGTGCTCAGGGTGAAGCTATCGAGGAATTGTCACAGGTCCACAAATCATCCGTGTTTGAGACGTGATAGTTTAGCGTTCGTAGGCAAAGGGTGTTGAATTTCGTGCCTCATTTTGGTCGCACACTGCTCAGGAAATGAAAAATATGCGATCTGCGATTTTTTCACAAATAAATACCGAGGTATTTCTGCGAAGAGCAAATGAACTTGGGTTTCTTGCATCGGAGCCGTTGGCTATTTGACACATCGGCGAGCGGGAAAGCAATGCGAGGGAAGATCGTGGCAAATTACAAAGTACGTAAATTGAGTTTATGAGGTTATAGCACGTACGTACCTTGACTTCTGGTGTTTTCCTCGATCGATGTTCCTCGATCTTCTTCGTGTAATCGGCCGCGGCGGTTTTCTCGTTGATTATTTCGTTGTCGGGATTTCTTGTCGGTGGTGTGCCGGCGTCCTGAGGCGTTGTTCACAGAAAAAAAAACTCACCAAAGCGCGACGAAAATAAACTGCACTCTAACACTATTTCCACTATTCACATTCTACATCACACTCTATTACACACATCGTATGAAATATAATTCGAACGAATGTGCGAGGTTATAGCTCCGGCTTTCGACCTGTCAAAAAATAAATTGTTCCGGAAGGAGGCGAGCGCGGTCGGTCAAACCAGTCGAAGTGAGCTGCGCGCCGCCAGTGAGAAAACGGATGAACTGAACGCTCGCTCCGATACCTGATATTTTGAGCTTTGTTGGTACATATTTGCTACATTTATGTAAAAATTTCAAAATGCTTTTTCTCCGCCATTTGTTCATTAAAACAGGTGAAACAAAGCTCAAAATGTGTGCTTTTTCACTGTCGAGAGCATGATTCGCGCCAAATTAACGACAATGCGATGCAATGGTCAATAATTCACAGTTTTTCGCATGGTAACGACAAACTGCAAATTTTTTTTCGAAATTTTGGAAAATTTCGCGAATCATGCTCTCGGAGCAAGCGCCCTGCATGCACACAACAAATTTCATTCCAATTGGTTGATCCGTTCGGGAGAATTCCCATTTCAAAATTTCGATGCGGTCGGTGGCATGTGGCACATGGCCTTAAGTGAATATCAACCGCGTCATTTCCCACAATCTTGGAATCTTTACCCAACTCGAGTGAACTTCGTTCAAGGTAAGGGGCTATACCAGTGTGAACGCCGAAAATTTGAGTGATTTTTGGGAATTCTTTGGAAGAAAAGTACTCAATTAAATGTTTCGGAAAATTAAGAATATATTTCGCTATATTTGACCTATCTTACATAATTTTTTCATAGAAAAATATTGAGATCCAAGCGATTTATGCGCTGCCTTCGAAGGCGCCAAAAAAAAGTTCCTCTACTGCTGACACGATTCCGGCCGATTGAGTAGCTGAAACCGAAAGAGGAAAAAATGTCGTTAAACTGGAAGGTATTTCCCGTACAATGACGTAGGATTTTCGAAAAATATCAAAATCTAACAAAATGGCGTGGTTATGAAAAAAAGTCTCTTTTCTTGCCTATAAAATGGTCGTTTTTTTCAATGCCAAATCGTCAATTTTCATCCAATCAAAAATATCCTACGTCATTGTAGAGTAAATATATTCAAGAGTACTCAGTTCAAATTTCAAGTCGATCGGATAATTGCTATTTGAGTTACAATGTCAGCAAATTTGATAAATGTCATTACGAGAAAAACGCGTTCAAAGATTTAACTATCGATTTTTGCAAGATAAAATTATTAGAGATACGGCCTTGAAATTTTTACAGGATATTCTCGAAAGTATAAACTCTCGAAAAAGGCAAAAAACATCCCACTGGTATAGCCCCTTACGTGACGCATAATCTATCGAGTACACCTCCATACCTGATCACGCCAGCACCACAGAGTACACTTTCCCCAATCATTGGCTCTTTCCGATACAGCAAAACCAAAATTTTCTTCAGCCCCAACAAAGTAGAATCCTCCCTTAAAAAGAACTTTCGTTGCGTTCCAACGATGCAAACTTCAACATCGCGACGACGAACAATGCCGCGTACGAATTCCAGTGGGAGGAGATAAGATGGAACGCGACGAGTAATAGCGAGATTCGTCTTTATCGCGTATATCCGCTCCCATCCTTGTTATACGGTACAACGATCGAGCTCACTCGAATATAAGTCACTCCCAACGGGAACGTATTTATCACCTGTGCTAGTGTCCAATCTTCGAGTAATCTCCCCGTCGTTACGCGTGACGGTAAAAAGGCTCCGCGAGCGTACTCGCGAAGTTAATACGCAACGTGGCAATAAGAGTCGAATAGACCACTCGAGTTATTTCACACCGACAACGATGCGAGCGCGGACTGCAGTACGCGGATTTACGCCGTCTATCGAAAGTCTAGGCTGTCTGGGCGCGCTATCCCCCACGAAACTATAGATATACGTAACTCCTTACGTAATAGACGTGTGTTTTATGAACCTGTGTGAGTATGTGTGTGTGTTTATGGTATCGCGCTGATACACGATGAGACTACGAGGCTATTGGCCTCTGACGTTTATATACATACCTTCCCTGTCACTTCAACGTTTCCACTTCATATCGCGTTTGAACGGAGCCAGCTGGTGTGCGCTTATCCTCGTGCTCTTTAAGCACATTTTCATCTTCAGTGAAATTACTAGGCTCCGAGTCAATTCAGAATCTCATTGACTCTCGATTATTGCATGAATGAACTGTTCTTTTGATACGCAGCGCGCTTTCCTACACTTCTTCCTTCCTCATGTACAGCGCGATCGAAAAGTCACCGCTTTTGCTCGGAAAATACGCAATGGACGAAAAAAACGTTTGGTGTAAAGATTAGACATTCTTTATGGGGCTGTTCAGTTTTGTTGAAATTTACAGGCCAACGTAGAATGTTGGACCTGAAGACTTCTTTCTCTCTTTTTTGAATATTGATACCTGACACTTTTTTACTCGATGGGTTTTTTTAGCACAGCTGTCCGGGTCTTTTCGATCGCATGGTCTCGTCATACTTGGCTGATTTTCCACGGGGAGAAGAAAAAATTATATGTGAAAAAAATATTTAAAAAAACACGCTTTTAATTAATGTACTGAAAAGTAGAAAATATTAATATTATTTTCTACTTTTTAGTACGTTAAGGGGTAAGGCCGCAGTAGAATTTTCAAAAAATCGATTTTTCTAAACGCTAAAACGGTGCTCTACCATTATAAGGATGAGTTACTATTCGATTTATAGTAAGACATTTTGTTTTCACTGACTTTAAGCGTTTAACGTAAGCCCACCTCTGGCACGGCCATAGAGTACCTAAAACTTTAAACGCGTTTTTCGTGAAACAGTTTTTTTCCAAATGGCGTGACACATAAATCCCATCAATTTTCACTCGATGTACTTCAAATTTAAAAGTTATGTTCCTGATTGCATTTCGCAGAGAAGTACGTACGGAATTTCTGATAAATCGAAAACTTTTCATTTTATGAGCAGTTTTATATAAAAATTTTCACTGAAAATTCATTCAAATACCTACAACTTTTGAATAAAACAATATTTTTTAAATTTCGTACGTACTTCTCTAGGTATTCTAATGTAGATTGACGAGAATTTTTGTTTTTTGTTCTAGGTAAAAAATTGCGCCTAAAAAAAGATAACAAATGAAAATATTAGTAGTCGGCCATTTTGTACATCGAAAATAAAATCTAACAGCTTCATATTCATACTAAATAGATGTGAAATTAATTTTATGAGTGAATCACTTTTTTATACGAAAAAAAAAATTGTTAAATTCGCACATGATTTTATATCCGTTACTGTGGCCTAACCCCTTAAATAAAAGCTTGTTAAAAAAAATTCACATGTTAATTATTTTCTACTTTTTAGTCTTTAATTGATTTTACTAGTTGGTTGTTACTAGTGGTTTACTAGTTTACGAGTTTGTACATTAGGGACATACAATGCTTGTAAAAAAGAGCAAAGACTGTAGTTGGGATTAAATTTACGACTAATTGCTGCATATAAACTTTTCACATACAAACACAGTCGACTACGAATTTGTTTGTATGTGTTAGTGATATTTTATATGGGTGATTAGACATCGCTAATTTTACATGAAAAGTTGAAAATTTTATGGATATATTTTTGGTAAGTTGAATCATGCATTGTCACCTTTTAGATGCATGTTTCCAAAATTGCACAGCTCCAAGTAGTCAGGAAGTGGGTGAAATATCGAAATTCCGTTTTGCATCTCACAGAAAGTCAATTTAAATAAAAGCTTGTAAAATCACTTGGATCGGTGAAATTGTTCATTGACAGGTGGCCAACGAAAAAATTGAGACGAAACACTAAAATATTTAAATCCGGGCATTCGTTAGTTTGATAAAATAAATAATGAAAATAAGTAAAGGTATTCCTTCCGCGGAGGGTCGTATTTTGTGGAGGCATAAGCAGGGCCCTTCTGAATCATCGGTGAATTACAGTGGCGCTTATTAACAAACAAAAAAGTTGAAATCAATTGTTATATCAAACCATAAATTGGAATTAAAAAAATCGCGAAAATTTGGTGGATTTAGACATTTTTACATTTTCTGTGAAATTTCGCGGCTACGAAAATTCGTCTACTAGTCACATTTTTCCAAGTTTTATCATTAATATTTTCTTTGAATATTCGGTGACGCCCTGTTTTTATCGTCGTTACGGAATTTTTAGATATTTTTACACGCGTAAGCAGGCATCTAGCGTTATTTAGTGTATAAATTATTGGATAGAAATGTGGCCAGCGTGGCATCTCCATAAAACGCCGTATAAATAAGTGGATTTTTAGTCTTAATTTTCAGTTCAAAGTTCGATAACTTGGCTTTAAATTTTACCAGTACACTGGCATGTATGTTTACTTCATTATAAACGAAAATCAGTCAACTGTTAAATATTCGGGTTCGTGAAAGGAATACCTTAATATTCCATTTTTTCAATAAATTATTCGTCAACATTCCCCAGTGACGTTTTTAGTCAGCCCAAGTCATTCTTTTTTCGTCAGTACATTGATATACCCACCGAAATTGCATTATTAAAATAATCGCTGTCCTAGATACCGCGATCTTCTCCTTCTCCGCTCCTATTATTCTTTTATTCGGTTCTCATCATACCGATGTCATTGTGAGAGACAATTATCGCATCTATGACGTCGCGCACCACCCTCCACGCTCTTCGCCACTGCTTTTATTACGCTGCGCAAGCCGAATTCGCAAATATATTTCGGCACAAAAGTGCACGAAAGATATGAGGACGCACCTTTCGCAATGTGATACCCAAGTACGTAACGGGTGTTTGGCGCGCGTGACGAGACCCACGAGTATACGTGACGGTATGAACAAATGCGTTTTCTTCACCACGTGTCACTTGTGATTTTGGTAATTGGCCAGTTTGTCGCCTCTCAGCTTTCTTCTCATCTTATTCGTTCGTTTCTTCGTCCGTAAACACGAACCTTGGAGAATTAAAGGGCTACATCTACCTAGAGGCCCGAAAAAAACTCCCAAATGCGGACTTTTTTTTTCTATGGTCTTGAGGTTTGCATCGTTGGAATGCAACGATATTTTTTGACTGTCTCATTTTTATTAGTCTCTAAAATCATATTTTATGGATTTAGGCTGTAGATCGCTGAATAAGGAGCCAAAGAAATGATGGCAGGCTTTCTATAGCTTAAATCTGTTAACAAAAATTTTGGAAATTCAGTTAAAAAATCTACAGATATTACACAAAGTGCAACTATCTCATGGCATTGAAAATGTAGTCAGACATTTCCGGCAAAAAAGAACAGGCACATGTGAATATCCATCCATCCATCCATCCATCCATCCATCCGTCCGTCCGTCCGTCCGTCCGTCCATCCGTCCGTCCGTCCGTCCGTCCATCCGTCCATCCGTCCATCCGTCCATCCGTCCATCCGTCCATCCATCCATCCATCCATCCATCCATCCTCAACAAACATTTTTTAAAGCATTATCAATGCTAAAAGCGAGATCGTCCATGACCTTGAAATGTTTCTCATCGTATATCTTGTAAATTTGGAAACAATCCATTAAGTGGTTCTCTCGATATGATGTCCACCGACTTTGTAACCAGTTTCGAGAAAAACGCGTCTAAAGTCGACTGTTAGAAGTAGCTCCTTCAATCTTAGGAATATTTCAATGAAATTTTCAGGGAATATAGCTAAAAGGCGATACTTTCGAATAAAAATATTTTTGGAAAATGCCATTTTTTGACCCACTTAGGTAGATGTCGCCCGTTAACGAAGAGAGTAAATAGGTTATCGACATATCGAGATTGCGAAGGGGCGCACGTGCGTACACAAAAGAGTTAAA
This sequence comes from Ophion slaviceki, assembly GCA_944452715.1. Taxonomy (NCBI): domain Eukaryota; kingdom Metazoa; phylum Arthropoda; class Insecta; order Hymenoptera; family Ichneumonidae; genus Ophion; species Ophion slaviceki. The sequence goes on from OX101785.1 coordinate 10,302,696, forward strand.
CCGTCCATTCGTCGACGACTACGTACTCGTATTTGTACAAAAGACGCGCACGCATTTGTCACCATCAGTCCCCAACCCTCCACTTTCCTAATCAGAGACAAAGGGGTCCCATTACTTAATAATATCCGCGCGTCAACACGCAAACGGCACGGCGAGTATATTCAAGGTCCACGCGGACAGCACGGCTTATTCCCACGTGTTGTGGCCATTCAATTAATATCTCCTCGCTTACTTTGCCTCACTTTATTCCTCTCTTCGCGTCCCTTTTTATTGCCGTGGGCATTTATCGATGCTCCGATACAGAATGACCATAAATAATAACGCGACATGTAAAGCAATGACCCTTCGCTGCCAGAAAGACGAAGGAACGATAAATAATGGACATTGAACCCATGTTGCTGCTACACTCGCGTACTTAAGGTATTCCTTTCGCAGATGGCCGTATTTTTAGGGGGCATAAGCAGGGCCCATTCGGATCATTGGTAAATTACAGTCGAGCTTAGAAAAAATACGTCACAGTCAATTATTATACATAACGATAAACTGGAATAAACGAATTCGCACAAATTTAGTAGATTTAGACATTTTTACTTCTTCTCGGAAAAGTCGTGGCTACGAAAATTTTCTGCTGGTCACATTTTTCCGTGTATCATTAATATTTTCATTAAACTTTCGGTGACCTTCAGTTTTCAGTGTTGATATGGAATCTATAGAATCGTTTACGCGCGTTGAGCAGTTTATATCAGGCATCTAGAGTTATTTAGTGTATTTGTTACCGGCAATCAGTATAATCCGGTATTCTATGGAATATCTAGGCAATGCATACAATATCATTTATTCCATACTTAACCAAGGCATTCTATACAATACAACAATACAAACAAACCCAAACACGATGTCACAATAGTTCAACACGCAAGAACAAATAAATAACATTCTATTGAAACGATTTATTGAATTGATAATTTTGAGTAAACGAAAGATGTTTTATTTGTCCATCATTTTAAACTTTACCTGATCTCCTAATGGCATTCTACTTAGTTCTTAGGTATTGCATACATTACCTAGGTACCGTGTGTTATGGTTAACGATAGATAAAATATTTATTACATTGCCTTGACAAACCCGGTATTGTATAGAATAACTAGGTATTCTATAGAATGCCTGCATTATACACATTGCCGGTAACCTAAATTATTAGATAGAAATGTGGCCAGCGTGTCTACATCAAGCGCCGTACAAATGAGACGATTTTTAGGGTCGTAATTTTTCGTTGAAAATTCGGTCACTTGGCTTGAAATTTTACCAGTAAGATTATTCGACTATCGATAAATCCTTTTTGTTGAAACATCAATGCACTTGTTCGTAGAACTCTCGGGTTTATTCCTGATTTAATTATATTTGAGCGTAATTATTTTTACGAATGGTCATCGTTTTTTTTTCGCTCATATAGGACATCGTATTTCACAGCAGATACTTGGAACTTTGTGTGCTCAATCTTGATGCTAAGTATCGTGAAGCTAGTCGACGCATTCTGTTGGTCAGAACGATACATGAACATGTAAGGTGTCTTGTCGGGTTACACCTAGAGGGTGGCCGAAAAAAAGAGTAATTTTCGTTAATTTTTGCTGGGAAAACGTGCGCAGGTTTAGCATTTTTTTTACGTTAAAGAGTATGGTTCTGGAAACCATAAGTTATCTTATTCAATATCATTAAGGCCTTAGGCCACAGTAACGGGTATAAAATCATGTGCGAATTAAAAAAAAATGGTGTGTAAAAGTGATTCACTCATCAAATAAATTACACATCGATTTAGTATGAATATTAAGCTGTTAGAATTTTGTTTATGTACAAAATGGGCGAGTGCTCGAAATTTCTCGAAACAGCTTTTTTCCAATTGGCGTGACAAATAACTTCAACAATTTTCACTCGATTTACTTCAAATTTAAAAGTTATGTTCCTCATTGCATTTCGCAGAGAAGTACGTACGGAATTTCTGATTAATCGAAAACTTTTCATTTTATGAGCAATTTATGAGCAGTTATCACGAAATTTTTCACTGAAAATTCAAATATCTACAACTTTTGAATAAAACAATATTTTTTAAATTCCGTACGTACTTCTCTAGGCATTCTAATGTAGATTGACGACACTTTTTGTTTTTTGTTCAAGGTAAAAAATTGTGGATGCTAAATGTCGCGCCGCGGAGCGCCTAAAAATAGATAACAAAATAAAATATTAGTAGCCGGCTATTTTGTACATCAAAAAATTCTAACAGCTTGATATTAATACTAAATAGATGTGTAATTGATTTTATGAGTGAATCACTTTTTCATACGAAAAAAATGGTTAAATTCGCACATGATTTTATACCCGTTGCTGTGGCCTAAGGCCTTAAGTAACTTGTACAATTTTGGTGTTGAAAAATATTTATAAATGTGGTAGACACAATGGTTTGTACAGGCCGCTGTTTGAAAAACGTCCTTCGCGGTGACCACTGCTGCTCGGAAACAAATCATCCGAAATATATAAAAAAATCAAACGCATTTAGTTTTTGCACAGAATCATCTAGTGCTTGGACAAAGGATTTGATAAAATATTGATTTTCGAGAAAATGGCCGCAGTCCAAAGTGAAAGAATCGATCTTAGGTGAAAAAACGCTCTATTTTTGTTGATAGAGAAAAAAAACGATGCATTGAAAAAATACTCCTCTGTTCAAGCACTGCTTTGTGGCATGTAAAAGAAGCTTGAAAAATTGGAGTTGAGCGGTGCCGTGATGGTTGAAATATCGTAGTCACCGATTTTGAAAAACTTATTTTCAGAGACTATTTCTCAAATGTTATATTTTAAGAATTCGTCGCGAACCAAAAGTCAGTATTTTCAAAAATTACGATTAGGTCCGTAAGCTCTTAAAACGACGTACAAGGTGTACCACGTGACAAATAAATGGGAGAGATAGCTGAAACTTTCGAACAGAGATTTCTCAAAGATGAATAATGTTAAGCGCCAAAAAAGTTCCCTAGCTCTGTATCATTGAATTGCACAGAGCCTGAGGGTTTGTTTTTCCTAAAAACACCTTATCCCTGTATGAAAAAACTTAGTTCAAAAATTTTT